>ML682008.1:2937975-3317192 GCA_007922195.1 Podocnemis expansa
AGTTTGAACTAACAAGTTTGAACTATTTTTGGCTAGTGGAGACACAGCCATCTAGATCTAGCCAGTTGTTCTTGATGTGGGCCACTATCTGCTCTATTAAAGGCACAGTCCATTATAGTAACTTCAGAACATAACTGGAGCTGTAACAACTTACATGTGCTTCTGCTGCAGTGAAGAACGTTGAGTACCAATGGACTAGATATTTCTCCAAGAAAGCAGACAAACTGAAGAAATTCAGAGGGTTGTTATTTTTTTTTTCACATGGCGAAAGAGTTAGTCTGTGCCAAGATTATTGCCCAGTTTATGTGAACTGCAGTCTGAATCTACCCTGTTTTGATAAATGAGTGATAAACATTTGATGCCCTGTTTTGATAAAGGATTCATTAGAGACATCCTTAGCTGATGACACTAGCCTTGTCTTTATGAGTCAGGCCACCTCAACATTATAAAATCTTAAAATCATGACACTTTTAAAAAAATGATTTTGTGTTCTTTTTTTTTTTTTTTTTTAACTTGTTTCTGGGCCTTTAGAGGTAGGTAGTTTCATGCTTTCATTCCCCCCCCCCCCCAGCAGAAAATTACTGGGGAAAACGACATGCCATTCTTATGCAATTTCTCAGTATCAGGAATAGGAGCTTTGAGAATATCTCCAGCTGGCAACACCTGGTCCCAAATTTGACACAGTTTTAATTAAAAAAAACCCAAACTTTATTTTTTGAAAGTGCATCTTTGCTGAGAATACATAAACTCAATAATGTAAATTACCTATAGAGTTTCACTGTGGATCCATCTAGTAGAGCATCTTCAGCACACTCTGAATATTCAATAGGAAGCCATAAATAGAAAGAATTGTGCAGAGCTATTTAGCTTTATTTTTTAGTAAAATATTTATTCTAATTCTCTCGCCTCACTCCTTGAAATGATGTAGGTGTTTGAAGACCCAACAATAATAGATTGTGGATTCTTTGCCAGTTAGACCATTAAGATTCCCAAAAGCAGTGTTATAAGATAATGGATAGTTCGAGAAAGTGGCTATTTGAAAGGATGCAAAGTGGGAAAATTAAAAAGATGTTGGTATCTGGAGAGAAATGAAATCTTTAAGGTCAGGACTTTTTTTAAAACTTAAGGCATAACATATGAGTAAATATAGGCTGTATCCTACTGCTTAATACACATTGTAAATCTCTGAGATCATTCTATATGGGCATCTCTATGATCTTACAAATAATTACCTCACTTTCAAATTTGCCATTCTCAAACACTAACAAAACCATTATTTTTCATGATCTGTTACACTGATGAAAATAGAATATCTCCCAATTCTAGCCTAAACCCATACAAAGGGAAGTGTTTTCAATTTCTTGGCCTTTAAAAAAAAATAAATATGGTAAAGAAATGTATTTTATGGAAAACCCTGATGTAACATCAATGGAATTTGGGGATTTTCCACTGGTTAACTGTTAACAGAGCTGTTGTCTCAGAGGGTTCAGACTCTACATCTATTACAGTATCCTGATTATTATTATAATGAGAGACTGACAAACACAGGAGGAACAGCCTAAACTAACTATTTTTGCTTTTATTCATACACTTGTTGAACAGAGAAACCACCCAACAAAGAGCGCAACATCACAGAAGAGAAAGTGAGAGTACAAAATCTCCAGCATTAGGGCTTGCATCACACACATCCCCAACAGGGAACCCTGTAGTAGGCAGGGTTCTCATCATGTCACCATCAGTCTGGTGTATACCAATTCATCTTTTGGCTCATAGGCCAGCCAGCCCCTTTCGTAATAAGTTATAGTGGCACCCACTATAGTTTATGAATATTCATAAAGCTTTCGTACAATTTCCCTATCTGGATTTCTGTAGTCTACTACTAGCATGGTTCTAATCTCCCATAAATTCACCAGCTATTTCCATTTGACTCACTAGCAATTACATCAGCTGGTTACTTTGGTTTTTTGTGCTTGAATATTTGCTTGTACCCATTTCTTAAGAACCACCCAAAATGCCACTAATTTGTGTATTGTAATTGCTGATTGCACACTTCTCGACATTTTACTATACTTGTTTACTGCACCAATTTTTCTTATGAGATCAACTCATTGACCAGTTAGCTACTCTTAGCAAGCCAACGGTAGGCATTGGTCTTAATTTAGCTGTCATGTCTAAGCCTCCTACAGGCCTTAGGTCTGTAAGTGCTTGCATTTATGCCTTAATCAATACCCATATAGAATCATAGGGTTGGAAGGGACTTCTTGAGGTCATCTAGTCCAACCCCCTGCTAATCCCTACACTACCACAAGATACACTGAGGAGTTACTGTAGTGTCTTAGTCATGGAAATACATAAATAGCTACCCCCCAACCCCAAAGCATCCTTATGTATCAGTTATATTGAAATAACTTTACTGGTTCCACTGCATTGCATCTGTAAATACAGAGTATATTTATAATATGTACATTGATTTAATAAGGAAATGATGGACATATCCAATGGAGGAGGAATTATCTTGTGGTAGATGTATGGGGCTAGAACATCAGATAACTAGGTTAAATTCCTGTCACTGTCCCAAACTTCCTTGGTGTTTTTGGACAAATCATTTAATCTCTCTGGGTCTCAGTTTCCAATCATCTGCTTGTATGTTTTTCCCCTTTTCTCTCAACTTTTGTCTATCTTTTTACTGAGGCTTGGTCCACACTTACTTTCAAATTCAGCGGCAGTTGATAGGAGTTACACAAGCTGCTCTGCATAGTTTGCATAACTCCCATTGATTTCATAGCTCCTGTTCTACACAGTTTCTTCACTGACCTGTGCCAATGGGACATTCATTCCTCTCAATTCAGCGCTGTGCCGCTTGAGGGGATGGTTTCAATGTGCTGACTTCCGGATCAATTGAGTGGGTCTTCTCTGACTGTTCAATAAAACCAGAAAGATTAATTATGAGGCAATAAACTTGCCACTCTCAGTCGAGATGTGTTATGGTTAGATCTTCTGATATTGCCCCTAGCCACTGGAGATGAACAAATCCTAATGAAAATAACTAGAGCTTTGTCAGATGTTCCTCCTCATATTGAACCTGGAGGATTATTGTGGACAACTGTTTCTGTACCCCAAAACCCTTATTTGCAGAGTCCTCCATTCTCTCACCTGTAATATTAAACACCTGTTTGAAACCATTGGCAGAACTGGCAAGATAATGTGGATTAAAATGCCAGCTGTCCATCACTCATGGTTGACACTCATCTATACATCCTCTTCACATCAAAAGTTTTCAACCTAATCTCAGCACTTTCTCGATACCTAGTGACTGGATAAAAAGTGACTGGTGATCGGCTGAATGAATACAGGCAAGACTGAAGTAGGATGAGGGGAAATGCTCTGAAGAACTCTCATCTTCTGTAACATGCACAGCTGTCAAGGACTTCTGCTGTCAGGTGATGTCTGTCACATTGCTGGGGTCATCACAGTGCTGGGGTCATTTAGATTCCTCAGTGCTACTGAGTACAGCACTAGCCAAAAAACTGTCCTCCATCCTGTCAGACGTGCATCTGACTATAGTGATTCACAAATTCATCATCTCCAGCTTTAACTATTGCAACTTATCTAGTCTAGGAATGAAGCTAGCCACCTTGAGAGAGCTGCTTCTGGTATAGACCACAATAGCCTGTCTGTTCAGTAGAATATCACCATAAATGCATCTCTCTGGTGCTTTACTCTTCGTGCTGGCTGCCAATTGAACAGATAGTGCAGTTGAAGGTCTCTGTCCGTGTATTCTAAATTCTTCTTGGGATTTGCCATAGCCGGCAAAGAGATCAGATCTTCCTCCATGCACATGGCCTCTCAGGGCATCAGCGTACAGGTGAATTAATGAAACTGGGACGCAATGTTTGCTGGTCCTGGATTAGAGAACTCAGTCTGTGATTGATCGTAAATATAGGCCTTGCTGCCTTTCGAACTCTATGCAAAACTCATCTCTTCAACTTAGCTTTCGCTTAGTGCATATACAAAACTCACATATATAGCAAAGGTTGTGGGGGGCGGGGAGTACACTTCCAGTGCTACAGAAACTGTGATGATAGGGGCCATATAAATACCCAGAAAGACAGATAATTGGCAAACTTATATGATAAATCTTTTCATTGGGAGAGTTTTGGAGTTTATATGGTTGCATCAGCTAATATTTGTAAAGCTTAGTGCCTAAGTTAATGACTTACATCCCGCTGGCAGTTAATGAGAACTGTGAATACTAAACATTTTTGTAAATTGCTTTTACATAAGAATTTAGATATGGTTTTAGATGGCTATTTTTAGGCACACAACTTTGAAAAGTGTTGGCCAGAGTTCCTACATATTTATTTTTTCTAGAGAAAAATATTGCTGGTCATTCTTTTTTTTATTATTTTCATAGGCTATACATTTAACCAGACCTGTGTGATGAATTGTTTGCAGTATATTTATGCAAAGAATTGATTTTCCTGAATTCCATTTGTTGGCTTCTACGTGAAAGGTACTGAACCTCGCTCATAAGAAACAAATTATGCCTGGTCAAGTATTTCTAGCCACAAGAGGATTAGGACTGCAGAACTATGGGGCTTTCATTTATCAGAAGCACTTAATTTATCACATGGGTTTTATTAAAAAAAAGAGATATCTGTTCTGTTTGGACAGCCACTGTCCACTGGAGTTAAGAGATTATGGTTTACTTTGGGAAAGTGTTATTGTGAGATATGATAGGAATAGCATGACATCATTCCTGGCAGTATAGTATCAGTGAGTGAAAGAAAAACCATGCAGACAGCTTTCTGGTAAATGGAAAAAATCTCTGTTCTCTTAGAATGAAAGAGACTATAAGGTGGTGTATGTCAGGCTCTCAGCCTAGAAATCAGAATAGACACTGCAGCAATAAATTCCTCAAAGAAAACCATTTTGAGAATGTATGAAATATTTTGAAATGTGGGAGAAAGTTTGAATTTAGAGTGGATTAATGAAAGGCTGTTAAACTTCTGTATATTGTGCTACTCACCAGAAAGAAGAGAGTCTCCAACTTTTGCTTCATACCTTAATTTATACATATATATGTTTGTGTGCATGCGTATATATATTTTGTATGTATATATAAATGTAATGCACTCAACATATATGTTTTCAAACTAATAAGTGTTTTATAGGTCTTATTCTATCACTTTGTGGAGGGATGTATGTGTTAGTTAATTGTATCAGTTTTCCAGGTATCAACCCAAAATTTCATAAAATATTTGTGCTTTTTAATTTATGTGACATGATAACTTATCTAGATTAGCTAATATGACTCTAGTTACAACTAAGTACATTCAGTTTTAATTAAACTCTTGACCAGCCAGTGACATTGAATTTCTTTTGCTTACTTTCATTGTTTGCACTTAGTCTTCTTACAACATATTTTTTGTTGCCTTCAAAATGATTCAGATTAATTGACACACATGCAGTGCTGCTGAACTTCTAGATTTAAGTTAGAAAGATTTTCTCTAATTTGGTAGTTCAGGCATACCAGAGTTGATCATCTTGTTAGGGGCTAGGTTGGACATAAGAAGCCTTTGCTAAGATATGGAAGTATTGAGGGAAAGAACCAGGTTCTGTGGTGTGAGCTGGGGTTGCAGAGAACAGAAACGTGTTCTTCAAGAGCTACTGGGTAACCATAGTACCCTTTCAAGGACTGAGAGGTGCATCACTGGTCATGCAGTATTATACTATCTGGTGTCAAACTGTATTTATAGTCTCTGTCTCAAAACAGCTTGCAGTGTATGTAGATAAGAGTGGAAGGGGAAAGGTAGACACAGAGAGGCGTAGTGATTTGTCTTAGACCATGCAGCAAATAAGTGGCAGATCGCATAGTGTGGTAGCATCTTGAATCCCACTTCAGTGCCCTGTTCACTCCCCCAAACTGCCTTCACAAGGTAGAGCTACTGATGTAGTGTGTCACTGTATTCATGTAAATACCTGAGCAGATGGCCAGGTTTCACATATATAGGGTAAAGGAGAGAGGGAAAATGAAACTTGGCCACCTACTCATGTAGTCACATGGATACAGTGATGCATTATCTCCAGCCATTGGGGCAAAGATATCCCACTTTATTTTCATCCAATTATGTACGTTCTCTCTCTTCAAAGCATCTGACGAAGTGGGATATTCTCCCACAAAATCTGTTAGTCTTTAAGTGCCACAAGACTCCTTGCTTTTTTTGCTTTATTAGACTAACACAGCTGCCCCTTTGGAACCTGGGGCAAAGACGTGGTCTCTACATGTTGCTGCATATAACTAATAAATACGTTTACCAGCTAACTTCTATACCATATCATAAGTTGCACGTGGCTTAAGCGGCGTTAGACATCTATCATCACAATCACCCTGGATTTCAGCATTCTTTGACAACAAACTTTAGAATACCCCTTGGATTAATTTGTATCGTGATTTACTTTCTACCCATGTTTGCGAGACTTCTTTCTTGTTGTGTCAGTCAACTGCCAGGATGTCTTTTCAAGGCACAGTATACTGCAGTAACATAGGATAATAGAAAAGAAAAACATTCCAAGACTTCAAGTTATAACTAAACACAGATATAAACCACATGTGCAAATGATGAACATACATTATAGATACAGACTTGTCGCCACCCTTCAAAATTGCAGTTGAACATGTCTTCACCTGTGACCAGTTTGCAATGATCTTGGCTGGAGCATGGAAGTCTATGAGGTTGAAAGCTAGCTTGTGTTTTCCTTTTGAGCTTTCCTACCAATTCCAATATAGCTTCTGTTTAGTGGTTTTGTTTTGTTTTTTTCTTTTTTTACAAGTAGGATCTTTTAAAAAAATTGCCCTCACTCTGTTTTTAATGTGCACAATATATGTGGATACATAAGCCAAGAGCACACACTGAGCAAATAAACATCTTGTAAATAGTTTGCATACAATTTAAAAACAAGCATAAACTCTGAAGAGGAATTCAGCTTTGGAGAATTGCCTGGTTACTGACACCATTTCTTAACCCATTGGTTCAGAACAGTGAGGTTTGTCCCACTGTGCATGAAATTTGTTTCAAACCAAAAATTCAGGTACACTGAACCAATATTTTAGCAACTTGGGCTGATCATTGTATGCAACTTGCTTGTGTTTAGAGCGAACTTGGCTCACACTTCAGGCACACTAATTCATAGTTGTACATGGAAGCCATGTGAGATTGTCTACACTAATCCACTATTCAGACTGCAGGTGGGACACGTAGTGTGCAGTCAACGGCTGTGCTTTAACTCCCCATGGCAGATACTACAGGTGCATACTAAAATGTATCTTGTTCAAAATAATGGCATCTGCTAGGAAAATTACATTAGTGCAAACAAGAAACCTTTTAGCTGGCACCCAGAAGAGTTACACTGCAGCACTTTGGTGAACACTGCTAATCTTTCCATATCAGGAGCTGTGGGGCAGTGTAGGCATGACCTCCATCATCAAATGCTGTTTTAGCTCAAAGCAAGGAAGCAAAGATTTCAGCTGAATTGCACTTGGAGTAATGGAGTTTGATCAAATTTGGTCAGTTTGGGATATACCTAAGAAGAACTGTGTGTAATAGATGACTATGAGGTGATGGGGTAAAGAAAAGGTAGAGAAACCCTGAATAAGCAGGTTGACAAAGCATCAGTATTTTTACATGTATGTCTGTGATTTGCATTCAGGCCAGGAACAATGGTCAATTGTTGTCCCATATGAATGGATTGATAGTTTCTGTCTGGTTCCTCATGAGCTGATCTTTCTATAACAAAACAAACAAACAAAAATCCAGAAAAATTGCAATAATCTGCTCTGTTGTTGGCTGTGCTATTAAGGGGTCAAGTCCTGCATGCATATAATTTCTGAAGGGGTAGCCGTGTTCGTCTGGTTCAACAAAACAAAGAATGACTCTTGTGACACTTTTAAAGACTGTGTTTGTTAGCCTTTAAAAGTGCAAAAAGACTCCTTGTTTATTTTGCATGTACATAGTTGCTGAATTACTCTCATCACCATGAAGTCACTTGTTGAAGGGCTGAGGAGTGTATGGAGGTTTGCACTGTTAATAACCCATGTCAAACATGCTCTGTGCAGAAACAGAACACTTCAGCCTCCAGAGCTGTCAGTCTAGTGCCTTTTATCAAGAGTAAATTTCCTAACATGTTTAATGAAGAGGTAAGCTATTTGAAGAGCACTGAAGAAAGTAAACAAAGCACATGGAAGAAGCATATTCAGCTAGCTATGTATTTGGTTCTGTTGTTCTCTGAAGAGCACAGACAAAAGTCGTCTACCCATGACTACCAACAGTGCAATCTATATTGTATAGATTAGTGAGTCAATGTGCAAATGGCTTTACTGGTTGTGTGTGCTTGTCATTGCCCATAATGATGAGTGGTTTCAAAGCTCTACACTGCACTCTTTTGTTCTGTTTGAGAGGGAGGGGAAACCAGTCTTCATATAATGAAGGAAGAATACTGTAGGATGAGAAGCATATCATTGGTAAAAGAGATCTACTTATTATTTTATTATTTATCATGTCTAAAATGCTGATAGTGCATTCAGGACTGCATAAGACAATGCTAAGGAGCTAAAAATGCTGATATTAATTTTGCTTCAGAATTAGGGATGGGATGGTTGCTTTTGCTTGAAGCATCCCACAAGACTCAAAAGGTACTCCACACTGTATTTGAACTTAAAAAAAAAATGATCTAAATCAAAGCTCGGTTTCATTATGAGTACTAAAAGTCACAGAATCTTAGGGTATGTCCACACACACTGTTTAAATTGAAGTAACACTAGTTATTTCTGTATAAACAATGCTAAGTCCACATGATGTTTCCTTATATTGAAATGAGAACTCCCTCATTTCGATATAAGGAAACCATTATATCAATATAATGCAGTGTGGGCCTGTTATATTGATATAACCTGGTTTGGCCTTCTTCCTCCCAGGGTGCATGGCACCCTGGAAGGAAGAGCTGCTCCAGCACCCTGGAGAGGGAGGAGGTAAGGACCATGGGAGGGGGGCATGGAGGGTGGAGGGGGGCCCACCCCTGGCTTGCCCCTGGCTGGCCGGGCAGGAGGGAAGGGACCTGGGCGTCTGGCTCAGCACTGGCTGGCCAGGCAGGGGGGAATACACCCCATGCCGGGCTCACCCTGTGCTGGCCTGGTGGCAGGGTAAGAGACCCCGAATGCTGGGCTCCCTCCGTGCTGGCCGAGTGGCATGTGCCTGGCTCCCAGAGCCCTAGCCAGGTAGCAGAGAACACATTGCACCTCCAGGTTGAGCTGCACTAGCCGAGTGGCAGGGAATGCATCCTGCACCTGGCTCCCCATGGGCTGGCCAGGTGGCGGGGAAGGGATCCCTATGCACCTTGTACCTGGCACTCTAGCCGGGAGGCGGGGAAGGGATTCCCGCATGCCCAGCTCCCTGTGCACTGTGTGCTGGGTGCCAGGGACAGGGGGATCCCTTCCCCATCACCCAGCCAGACTGCTGGGAGCTGGGCATGCAGGGATCCCCTCCCCACTGCCTGGATAGAGCACGTGGATGGAGCCGGGCATGTGGGGATCCTTTCCTCACCTCCTGGCCAGCGCGCAGGGAGCTGGGCTCATTGGGATCCCTTTGCAGCTGCCTGTCCAGCCCATGGGGAGCTGGGTGTGCAGGGGTCCCATCCCCACCACCTGGCTAGCATGTGGGGAGAGTTGGGCACCAGCAGGCTTAGAGCACCCTGAGCTGGGGGGGGATTCTTCTTCCCCACTACCAGAGTCACTGGGTGAGAGCCAGGCAGGGGATTGGGTGGGTAGCATGGCCCTGCCAGGGGACCATGTTGCCACTCCTCTCATGGTACCCCTCTCCTGAATTGAACTAGCAAGTCCTGTCCCTGGACATGCTAGTTTGATTTCAGTTTTTTGGTGTGGACCTGTCAAATCAATTTAACTTGAATTGATTTAATGATTTTTATGGCAATTTTGTTAAATCAATTTAAGTTAAATCAATTTAATTGCTTGTGTGTAGACATAGCCTTAGAGTATAATGTCCAAATAGGTTAGACACCGATACCACAGTGTATATCAATACAATGATAGTCTCACAGCAGACAATAGATTCTAAGATCAATCCAAATCAACAGCATCATCACAAGTTACTTTTCCTCTTGCAAAATATTTAAGGCAAAATCATTTTTTTTCTGACAAATGCTAGATATGCAAAACCAATGGTGTGGAGTTAACATATATTTTAGAATTGTCTTGGGAAGGTACCAGAATTTGCTATGTTAATAAAATACTTACTAAGCATTCTATCTTTACACTAAATTCCATCATTTTAGGCCATGCCTTGAGTTATGTGCATTTAATACCTTTATATACATGAGCGTGGTTTGAAAAAGCTGTGGTTATGGACTGTTGGTGAACTAAATAATCTTGGCAATGGAAGGACACAGTCTTCTGCAGTAGTGGCTTGGTAAATCATGACTGGGTGTCGTAGCTTGAAAAACACAATTTACCATAAAGAAAATAAACCAAAAATGTTCTCCAACATTTAGTAGAAAGCAATTATGCATATTAATAATATAGCAAGGCTGAGTCACTTCACTGGGTTACTTTTCCAGCCCTCAGTGTTGAAATAAGATTGAAATTGGGATTTAATTCCATTTTTTTTTCTTCTCCCCCCCCCACCCTTCTCGGTGTTTCCTTCAATCATATATGAGGAGTCCTGATATTTTACTGAGATTTTATGTATGATCTTGAGGTCATATTGTTCCCATAAAATAAACCTGTATAAATGTGACAGGCATCAAGCTTTGATGACCACCACTAACTTGTTGTTAGGGAATTGAACCCATAGCCTTTTGTATTGAAAGTACAAGTGTTTACTGAAGGAATTGGTCTTTAGGTGGTATTTGAAACAAACTTATTATCTTATGTAAACTAGCCACTAAATAGGGACAAAGACCAATACTGCGTGGTGGGAATGTGGTTTATAAGAGATAGTGGGTTAAGTTACTGGAACACTCTCAGTGTGGTCCTTAATACTGTTTTTCATGTTTTCTGTTTGTTACAAGAATCATTATATTGATCTGTAGTGAATTCATTACTCAGTTTAATATTAAATAATTGTCTCCAAAGTGTCTAGGGCCCTGAGAGTGGACCCTAGGCAAATTAAAACTGGATCCTGAATTGATAAGAATGCAGGCATTGCCACATAGTCCTGCTTCCAACCTATGCACTGTATCAAAGAAATTGCAATTTAAAAAATCAACAAATAAATGGGTTAGTTAACTTGGTTTCAATCTGTAGCTAAGCCAGCTTTACTTCATGTCCAGTTTAATGAGTTCACCCAGCGAGGAAGTCTGACTTTTGGATGAGACTTTGTAAACTGTCAAAGGCCTCTGAAACTTTGGGGATGGTTAAATGTTTTAACCAGAAAAAAAATCATATTTAAACAGAAATGTTCTGCTGGTTGTTAAATCATCATTAGGAAAGAATGGAAGCTGGTTTACAAGCGTTGATGTTAGACCTCTGCACTGTGGGTGGTAGAAAAGAAACCACGTTTAGCCAGTAAAATGTAATTAATGTCAAATATACAGTAGATAATTGTTTATGTATATTTCAAGAGTTGCTTCTCACCATGTGAACCATCAGGACAGAGCCTGGAGGAGAATTAATGATGCTTCTTTAAAAATTATTCTAGCAGACTGGAAAATAGAAACCTGAATCTGCAGGCTCTCCCATCGTTTTATTTCTCCATTCTTTCTGCCAGATAGCAAATGCTGGGAGACTTCTCTTCTAAAACCATAAGGGGAAAGAAAGAAAAGATTCTTGATGGACATATACCTGATCCATAGTTTAAAAAAGAACTTTGAAATCTCAAGTTCATGAAGGAACAAGTTTTGGCTAACCCATCTCAAAGGACTTCTGAAAATACATGCTGTGGGATAGAAATATTGAGAACCCCTCTGAGTTCTCATCTTGGATATGTTTACTGAGTAATGTGTGGTTTCACCTATAAATAAATAGCTTTAGCCTTCCTGATAGAAGATTTTCTTAATGTGAGTAAGAGTAGATTTCTTGAGTCTACCAGAAGGCTAAATAAGGTATATTCTTGACTAGTGGGTACTCACCCCATGCATCTCAGTAGGGTGTTAACTCTGAAGCCCACCAATGATTATAAATTTAAATATTAATCATTCAGAGTTGGACAAGTATCATTATATGCCCCACTAATGTGCTTTAGCGAGTCTGGTACACTTGAATGACTTCCCCACAGATTAAGCTGTGGGGGCTGTTGTCTGACTTGTATGAAATGATGTTTGGCCCCTTTACAGGCGCAACAGCCAGGAAGGGACTTGCTGTTGCAGTTTTATATTAAATCAGTGAAGGATTGTTGACCATCTCCCAAAAGGTCACCAGAAGGAAGCAAAGACTTTTATGTCTGTGCCTGTGCAGGGTAAGCCCTATTTTACTAGGAACAGGCAGAGCAGCACCCATCTTCCCATCAATGGAAGTAGTTAAATACCAATTTTTTCATGATGTGTTGTGGGTATTACACATTTTTGCTCCTTTCATGGGGTTGGGGAAGGAATTCTTTAGCTCAAACTACTAGACTGGCCAACGTGAGGTGGGGTTTTTCTCCCTTCTCCTCTGCAATGGGGGCTTAGGAAAGACATGAAATATTGGTGAGGCAATGATATTGCAACCCATTATGTAAGCATAGGGCAGCTGTCTAGTGAAGGTACCCTATAGAGAAGGGAAAACAAGCAAGGAGTCCTGCGGCACTTAAAGATAAACAAATTCATTTACAACATGAGCTTTTATGGGAGAAAAATCCCTCTTCGTCAGATCCTTTCCTCTGATGAAGCAGCTCATGAAATAAATAAATTTGTTAATCTTTAAAAGTGCTGCAGGACTCCTTGCTTGTTTTACTGAACTAGATTAACACGGCTACCCATTTGGAACTTGTCAGTATATAGGGAAGGGATATAATGATCAGATGAAATGGACTGGAAAAGGATTTAAAGGAAGTGTTTCTGGAGGACAGTAAAAGTGGGGTTGAGCTATTATGACTGGTGTGGGAGAGAGCCAACCCCACATCCTTCATAGCTTCCCTTAACTTCTTTTGACAGCAGGAAGGTCCCAGCAACAGGCTGGTGATCATGATGGATAAATAAGGCAGAGGAACAGAGGGCAGCCCTCTGTTCAGTATATGTAATGATTATGGAATTGCCTGCACCATACAATTTTATCTGCTAAGTACTCCCAGACATTTAGGAGTAAAATTGTTCACAAGTTGTAAACAAGTCAGTGCTCTGTGTTCTTCTTGTCAGCTAGCAAGACAGTGGGGGATAACACACATCTACAACAAAATGCTTATTCCTGTGGATCATCAGTGTAAGTGTGTAGTGTTGGAAGAAGAGACAACACAATGAGGAGGAATGGTAGTTCTATGGGCAGGATGAGTAGATTCAAATATGTGGACCTGTATCTGATCTGCATCTGCAAGAAAGGATCTGTGGATATCTGCAGATATAATGTGGGTATCTGCAGATTTGCAGGGCTCTAAGATGACACTTTGATAAAGAAGGACTGGTTGATATCAAGGGGAGAAGGAAAGACCTCAGAAGGGTTATGTGATTTTAGAAAAAGGGCTTTGCCTTTTACACCTTTGCTTACATGTTTAGCACTTCAGAAGTAGCACAGCCTGTGGATAGTGGACTGGCATTCAGGAGAACTCAGTTATTCCCCTTTCTGCCAGGAACCTACTGTGTGACCTTGAGCAAGTCTTTTTATCTTTCTATGCCTTTGTTTTCTCTTTCAGATATTGCCTGTCTTGTCTATTTAGATTGTAAACTCCTGCACACCGGGATTATCTTTGTACAGTGCCTAATGAAACAAGGGGCTAATCTCAGTGCTTTTAATAATAAATAACTTGCTTAACACTAAGCACACGAGTGGTCCTACAGAAGCTGATGGAGCTGTTCATGTGCACAAAGTTCACAAATGTTTGGGAGATCAAAGCCTTAGGGTGAAAAATACATGATAGGGTGAAATAAAATGAATGAAAATAGAATGGATAAGCAGAGTGTCAGGTAATGGTAAAAATAAACTTCCATGGTTTAATCAGATCTATTTTAAACTGTCAAAAAAGGTAGAAATAATTTTAGTAAACCATTTAGCAGTATCATCATTAGTATCTTGCTGTAGTTCTTGGAGAATTGCACAGAATACCAAACAAGATTTTTTTTTTTTTTAATTACTTTAAAGAGCTTCACTGCACCATGCAGTCATTAAATCAAGCTTTCCACCCTCTCAAATCATTCCTATTCAGGCAGAGTCCTTGGAAATGATGTTGGTGTAAAGTTGATAATACAGCTTTTAGTTTTGTTTCACATTCAATCACTGATTAGTGATAGGACATTCAGGTCAATGCAATGTTTTAAGTTTTGCTGGTTCTAACTCAGCCCTCAGGTTCAAACGATAAATCAAAGGTGACTCTGAAGCATACAGCACAGGTAACAAAGATAAACCAACTGTGGCTCACTTTGCTGTATTCTGTGGTCTGAGAAGACTCATTCATATGGGGGCAATTGCTCTTTGTAATTTTGAAAAGATAAGCTTCCACTATAGCCAGAATGCTGATCCCGTGTATTTTCTTATCTTCTTAGGGAAAAAAAAATACTTGCTAAGTTAGTTTTTTCAGCAGAAGTATTACTGATTCAACTCTGAGCTTTGTCTGATGCATTGGAGACTGCGACCAGTAAGCTTCTGAAGTGAGAAGTGTGATGCCATCTGTAATGCATGCACAGATCATAGAGTCAAAGGGCTGGAAGGGACCTCATGAGGTCATCTAGTTCAACCGCCTGCTAAAGTAGGACCACTCCCACTAAATCATCGTAGCCAGGGTTTTGTCCAACTGGGTCTTAAAAAGTTTCCAAAGATGGAGATACCACCACCTCTCTAAGTAACCCATTGCAATGCTTCACCACCCTCCTAATGAGAAAGTTTATCCTAATATCCAACCTAGATCTCCTCAGCTTCAGCTTGAAGCCATTGCTCCTTTTTCTGTCCTCTGTCACCACTGAGAATAGCCTAACTCCCTCTTCTTTGGAGCACCCTTTCAGGTGGTTGAAGGTAGTTATCGTATACCTCCTCAGTCTTCTCTTCTGGAAACTAAATAAACCAAATTCCTTCAGACTCTCCTCGTAAGTCATGTTCCTCAGCCATCTAATCATTTTTGTTGCCCTCCACTAGACTCTTTCTAATTTGTCTACACCCTTTTTGTAGTGGGACCCCAAAACTGGACACAGTATTCCAGATGTGGCCACACCAGTGCTGAATAGAAGGGAATAATCATGTCCCTTGATCTACTGGTGACACTCCTACTGATAAAACAAACAAGGAGTCCTGCGGCTCCTACTGATGCAGCCCTTACCATGATCTTACCATGTGTGTCAGAGGTGAGCACGAATGCTGGGAATGATCTTGTCCATGTGTGTCATGATCTTACCCCAATCTTACTATGCATGTCAGAGGTGAGAATGAACTCTGTGTTGAGAACTAAACACCAGATTTCCTGCTCATGGAATAGGGCATGAAGACGTTGAGGAGGGAAAGTGAAGGGAATGCTGTGAATTGAGTCTGATTGCAGAACTCTCACTGTGAAGTCTGTGGGACTATCTTTAAGAGTAAATGTGCACCAAAGCAAATCCCAGTTCCACAATAGGGTGCTAATGGTGAAACTCACCCTGGGCACAGGGCCAGCATTCTGCCCTTGTTGCCCTTAAGCCCTGTTTGGAGGACTCACGTGGAACTCTGGCAGTGCTGTTGTGATATACTGCTCAGCATCTATTACTCATACCCTTCTGTGGCCTAGTAGGATTTTCTCCCATGAAAGCTCATGCAATAAATAAATCTGTTAGTCTTTAAGTGCCACAAGACTCCTTCCTTTTTTTGTATGATGACTGTCATCTTGACCAGTACCTAGGACTGAACTAGACACCCATGAGAGCTAAAGGCGTGAATCTAATGTGTACCTTGGGCTAAAGAGCAATGCTCTGACTCTTTATCTGAGGTCCAATGGACCCATATTTTCTATGGGTTATGTATATGGCCCAATGGATTATGTTGACCTTCAGTCAAGGGGCTCATTTCCCCATTAGTGAATGTAGAGCTGAGAGGCACAAATCAGAAGACAAGAGGGGACAGTAAATGAAGCAGATGATTATGGTACATTAAGGCTATATCTATATCTCCCAAAGTCTGTTTGGACTTGTAGTCCGAATTAAGAAGTTCAAGGTTAGTTTGAACTAACAGAGTGCTTCTAAGTTCAAACTAATTGCACTTTCCAGTTTGAACTAATGCTCAGTTTGAACTGGAATGCATAGTTAGTTTGAATTAACCAGCTAAGTTTGAACTTCTTAAGTCTGAACTAAGGCTTAGTCCTAGTCCACACCACGCCGAGTTCAAACCGAAGCATAAGTCTGGACTAAGTGCTGGTACTTATTAGTTTGAACTAGAAACTTCTTAGTTCGAACTAGGAAAAGCCGAGCGTGGCCATGGGTTAAATTAATCAAGATTAAGCCTCCTTAATCTGGACTAATTTTCCAGTGTAGACTTACCCAAAGTGATCAAAAATTTCTTTTCAGTTGTAACAGCATAACCCCATCAAAGCTGTGGTGTCTCCTCAGTGTGAGCAAGAGAATTTGATCCAATATGGGAAATTTCCAGAGGCGAAGCCATGTTAGTATGTGCACAGCCAAAACAGCAAGAGTCCTGCGGCACCTTATAGACTAACAGATTTCTTTAGGCATAAGCTTTTGTGGGCTCCAACCCACTTCATCAGATGCATTTTAGCTGGGAGTTTTCAGCAGTTACTAGTCAAATGTTTTCTAAACATTTTGATTTTGTTACAATGTAAATAGCATTGGGATCACTTTTCCCAGAATAGAAATATAGCCACCTCAGAGACGAAACAATGCAGTTTGATTAAAAGGGCACGGCACCACTGTGGACTTGATTCTGCAATCGTCACTAGAAAGAAGCAGTGTCTAACTTTCTTGAGTAGCAGGACTGATTTAAACGCAAATCCTTCAGAGAAAGATATTTTTCAGGGTGAATGAGGGGCAGATGGGGCAGAAATGGACCAGTGGTCTCAACTCAGTCACAAAATGATATTCCATGCTAAACTATAGTTAGGCTTAGCAGATTTTGATTTTAATTGTATTATAATTTCAATAAACAATATCAATGTTTATTTTTATGCTTGCACAAAATTATGATTTTTAAGCTTCTTTATTTTTATTAATTTTAAATGTTCATAGTTGTGTGAAATTGGAAGGGGGAGTCAGTCAATAATTATGTAATGACAGCAGATGTTGCAGTTCCAAAAATTAAGGCCTTATAATGGTAAAAACATTTATTTTCAAAATTAAATGTCAAAATGTACAAAGTCAATATCCTTACATCAAATTCTAGTATGTTCTCAAGTAGCATTTTTAATTTCTTACTTTGAATAGCTTCTAATTTTAACAGTAAATAGTGGAAATATTTTTGTGTCCTTCTGCCTATATGGTGGAATCAACATATGCTTATTTTTAATGATAAATATTGAATACTTCCAAGCTTATCAATAAAGTAGAAAATTAACTTGAGAAACACGCCATATCTGACATTCACTCAGCTGTTTTCCTGGTCATTATACTTCAAGTCCAACCTTTTGGAAAAGGGCTAATGGCTGTCTTACATTCCTTTAACACCAAACCTGCAATTTGAAGAGTGGATGCTGGCGGGTGTAATCACTCTAAAACACTTCCTTCCTCCTCCCAAAGTTTTAACATACCTCTGCCTAGATATTCACCTAATGTCTTTATTACTGAATTTTCTTGTCTCATCTGCTCCTGTTAAATTGTGTTGCCTGCCATCCAGCTGGCATCTCCTTTTATTTATTGTGTAATTGAAGGGAAGGCTTCATGCTTTATGGCTGCTATCAGCCCACCCCTTTTTTTCGAAGACAGCTCAATTCCAGACTGCAGGTATGTGATTTTATTTATTTCCCCAAACTCAGCTTTCATAGTAAGACTAATGATAAAAACAGTTGCACTTAGGATGTTTTCTTAGCTAGAAATGTAGTTCTTATTTGGCACAAGAGAGGGATACAAAATAGTCTATATTTAATCCATTATTATTTAATACTGCAATAGAAACCCATGGGTCCCCATCAGGATTAAGGAATCATTGTCTTAGAAGCCATATAAATAATGAAAATATAGATTAGTGGATTCCATGGTTAGATCTTTCAGAAAAAAGCCAATTTTGTTTTAAAAATGCTCAGTGATGGAGAACCACCACAAAACTCGGTAAATCATTCCAATGATTACTTAATCTTGCCATTAGAAATGTACATCTCATTTCCAGTTTGAATTTGTCTAACTTCAGCTTCCACCTCATTGTTTATGACTTTTCCTAGATCATTTATGAAAATTTTGAATAGTGCTGGTCCCAGTACAGACTCTTGATGGAAAATGCTATTTCACTCTCTCTCTCATTCTGAAAACTGACCATTTATATCTCTCCTTTGTTTCCTATCTTTTAACCAATTATTGATCCAGGAGAGGACCGTTCTTGTGAAAGGCTTTCTGAACATTGAAATACTCTATATCCAGTACTCCATATTTATTACCCTTGTCCACATGCTTGCTGAACCCCTTCTAGAATTTTAGCAGATTGGTGAGGCAGAATTTCCTTTTATAAAACCATGTTGTTGTTTCCCCAATAAATCTTATTCATCTATGAATAGATCCCTAGCTGCAATGATTTAGTTTGGCATGGTGCTTTAAGCAGGAGTTGGACAAGATGGTCTTCTGAGGTCCCTTCCAAACCTCATCCTCTATGGTTCTATGATTCTATGCATCTGATAATTCAGGGGTTTTTTGTTGTTGTTTTTGTTTGTTTTTTATTTTTACTGTAGTTTCTATCAATTAGCCTGGTACCAAATTTAGGTTTACCAGCCAGGATTGCTCCTGAAGCCTTTTTAAAATATTGGTGACACATTAGATATCCTTCAAACATCTGGTACAGAAGCTGATTGGTCATTACCTACAACTCTCAAGTCAACCCGCACATCATCAAGGACCTACAGCCTATTCTACAAGATGATCCTTCTCTCTCTCTCAGACCTTGAGGGGCAGACCTTTCCTTGATTACAGACAGCCCCTCGACCTTAAATGGATAATCACCAGCAACTACAGACCTAACAACAGAGATATTAAAGCAGGCATGTATCCCTGCAACAAACCATGTTGCCAGCTTTGTCCACATATCTGCAAAAAAGACACCATCATAGGACATAAGTAAGCTAGCTGCTCTAGCAAGGGCTCATTCACCAATCTGATTTTTGCCATTCATGTGCCAGAAATGTGCCATCCCCCACCATCTTATACATTGGACAAACAGGACAGTCTGCACAAAGAAATAAATGGACACAAAGCTGACATTAGGAGCAACAACATTTAAAATCCAATACAGGAACACTTCAATCATTCTGATCACTCTATTACTGATCAGGTAATAGCTGTACTCATGCAAATGAATAACAAATCAAAGTTTCAAAGACAAACTGCAGAAGTGGAATTCATATGCAGGTCTGACATCCTGAACTCAGAAGTGAACAGAGACTATGGGTTCTTTTCCCACTACAACAGGTAATTTTGCTTTCCTCCCCCTCCTCTACCTCCTTGCTAATTGCTGTAATCCACTGTTTGAATCCAAACAACTA
Organism: Podocnemis expansa; assembly: GCA_007922195.1. Taxonomy (NCBI): domain Eukaryota; kingdom Metazoa; phylum Chordata; order Testudines; family Podocnemididae; genus Podocnemis; species Podocnemis expansa. The sequence continues at coordinate 2,957,766 of ML682008.1, forward strand.
CTTTGATTCTGATCCTGTTATGTACACTCCCCTACATTTATTTTGCTCCCATTATGTTAGTTCCGCATCTTCAAGCATCTGACAAAGTGGAATTTTCTCCCATGAAATCTCATGTGATAAATATATTTGTTAGTCTTTAAAAGTGTCACAAGACTCCTTTGGCATTTAAAGACTACCAAATTTATTACATGAGTTTTTGTCGGAGAAAAATCACACTTCATCAGATGCATAGAAGATTGAGAATTTCATAATGGGAGCAAAATAAATGTAGGGGAATATAAGTTATAGGATCAGATCAGGCTGTTATAGCAAATCAAAGCAGTTGTTTGATGCAGTGAGATTTTCACACACAGAAGTTCATGCAATAAATACATTTGTTAGTCTTTAAGTGCCAGAGGACTCCTTGTTTGTTTTGCTGAACTGGACTAACACAGCTGCAATAGTCTTATTTTTCTTGAGTTTTCCTTTAACATCTTGACTGTCCAGTTGCCCCCCTGGCTGTTTAGCAGGCTTCCAGTTCATTATTATTATTATTTTATTTTACTCTTTTTTTTCTGTTACTTTGGCTAACTGTTCTTCAAATTATTTTTTGGTCTTCCTCATTACACTTTTAAACCTCACTTGCCAGAGTTTATGCTCCTTTTTATTTTCCTCAAGTTGCTTTAACTGCCACTTTTTAAAGGATACTTGTTAGCCTCTTGCTGTGTCATTTACTTTGTTGTTTAGCCATGGTGGCACTTTTCTGATTCTCTTACTGTTTTTTTTTTGGTTTTTTTTTTTTTTTAATTTGCAGAATAGATTTAACTTGAGCTGTATTGTTGTTTTCTTATAATTCTTCTGTGCATCTTTTAAGGATCTAATTTTTGGCACTGTAGCTTTTCAATTATGTTTAACTAACTTTGTTAATTGCTGCTCATTTTAACAGTCTTATCCAACTAAATAACCTATCATACAATGCAAAACTGTTTCCCTTCAGTGACTCAACACATGCCAGAAACTCTAACTTTCTCTGTAACTTCCACAATGTAATTTTGAGTTTGTGTTTTGGAATTCTGCAGCACAGAGAAATTAGTGGCATTGTAAACTAAATTAAATAGAATATAAAGATAGACAATACAAGTGATTTTCTACTGATTTGGACTAGTTGATTTCATGTATAATTCAATAAAACTTCTGTTTTTAAAAAAATGTACTTGATGCTGCTGCAAAATTTTTTGTCCATTGCACCAAATTAATGCAAAATTAGGTAAGCTTGCAGAAGAAAATATTTGAACCTTTTTCAGGGTAAGGATATGCTGTCTCAACATCTAAAATCACATAGCCTCATATTCATTGAGTGCGTACGTTATTTCTTACTCTATATTTACAGGCCACGTTGAATGAAATCTGTGATTTTCAAAAGGTGCTCGGGACTTCTGATGACTTGATGTTTTTAGTGTCTAGCATGAAGCACCTTACAAGGGACTGATTTTTAGCTCATAGGTGTTCATTACTGCCTGAAAAGCTGCCATCTTTAAAGTAACTTTTAATGAAAACCCAAAATCCCTAGTTTCTTCTGATGATCTTGGCCAAGAATCTTTCAGAATTTGTCATAATTCTGTTATGTGGGAGAAAGCATCCAGGATTTGAGGTGGTAGACGGCATGACCTGGGGGTCCTGGTGGACGGGAAGCTGGGTATCAGTCAGCCGTGTGCTCTTGCTGCCAAAAAGGCCAATGGCATACTGGGCTGCATCAGAAGAAGTGTTGCCAGCAGATCGAGGGATGTGATCATTCCCCTCTGTTAGGCACTGGTGAGGTCGCATCTGGACTACTGTGTCCAGTTTTGGACTTCCCACAACAAAAAGGATGTGGACAAATTAGAAAGAGTCCAGCACAGGGCAACAAAAAAGATCAGGGGGCTGGAGCACAAGCCCTATGAAGAAAGACGAAGGAACTAGGCTTATTTAGCCTGCAGAAGAGAAGACTGAGGGGGGATTTGATAGCAACCTTCAACTACTTGAAAGGATACTCCAAGGAGGATGGAGCTTGGCTCTTCTCAGTAGTAATAGAGGACAGAACAAGGAGCAATGGTTTCAAGTTGCAGCTGGGGAGGTTGGGGATGGATATTAGGAAAAACTTTCTTACTAGGTGAGTGTTAAAGCATTGGAATAGGCTACCTAGTGTCAAAAGAGAGAGAGGTTCGTTCTCTGTTCTGGTCAATTAAAGATGCAGACAGCAGGAGGAGAATTACAAGTTTATTAGCACCCAGAGCTGCTAGGTGCGGCCGGCCCCGAAGGACCACTTTCTTCTTGTATTTATTACATTACACAGTCTATTAAATTACATTCAAGGTTTCCAAAAATGGTTAAACACAGAAAAACTACGGCTTATTGGTTAACAATGTATTTATGACGCGATTATACAATGTCAGACCACGGGGGAGGGATAGAAACTAAGACCCCATTACGGGAAAACTAAGAGCCCTTATGCTACGTGTAGGGCAGGTGAGAAGCCTAAATGAGGAGTGGGTTGTAGAGTGGTTATAACAGGTGCTTGCAGTTAATATAATTAAAGCTTTTAACATAGATGCTTCTTGGTATTCTAGGTGCTTTCCTGTTATTCTAGCTTTTGGCTTTCCATTATGGCTTTGCTTTGAGCTACAGCTGCAAGCTTCGCTTGACTGGTTTGGCCTTGCTTGGTTTCGCTAGGTTATACATCAAATTATCTCTACACTAGGGAGGTGGTGGAATCTCCGTTTTTGGAGATGTTTAAGGCCTGGCTGGACAAAACCCTGTCTGGGATCATTTAGTGGGAGTGGTCCTGTTTTTTTGGCAGGGGATTGGACTAGATGACCTCATGAGGTCCCTTCCAACCCTATGATTCTATGATTCTATCTTGGAATTCACTGGTTGTTCCTTTTGGTACCGGCTTTTATATGGGTTAGCAATGATAAACACTGAAAACACTCTAAGGCTATGTTCACACGCAAAGTGTTATTTTGAAATAAGTTATTTCAAAATGAGTTATTTCAAAATAAAGTCCTTATTTTGAAATAAGTTAATTCGAATTAAGGGAAACGCTTAAAGTGAAATAACATGTCCAAAGACAGGACACAGTAGCTATTTCGCTCCCTAGGCCATGCCCCCACCCAATAAAGGCTAAAAGGAAGGCACCCTGGGAAAGGAGAAGGGCAAAAGTGTTATTTTGAAATAATGGTTATTTCGAAATAACACATCCAAATGTTGTTGTTTCAAAACAACTTTCAAAACAACAGCTATGTCAATTAGATGCGAGGTTTTACTGTTTCAAAACAATGGCCGTTATTTCAAAACAAGGGGTCCCATTGTTTTAAAATAACAGAACGTTGTTTGGACATAAGAAATTTTATTTTGAAACAGTGGCTGTTGTTTCGAAATAAAACTCTCATCTGAACACAGCCTAAGTGAATTAAACACCAATTTCAAATGGGTAGGTGATCATCTGAACCACAAACTTTCTTTGAAGGTGAATCTTCTTTCTCCTTTGCACTTCTTAAGGTTTTATGGTTTAGTGACAAATGTTTTTCTTGCTGTTTCCACTCATTTTAACAGACATTTTAGGGGCCAGAGAGACCATCATTGGTTAAGTAGTTTACAAATGAATGCTGAAAGGAAGGGCATCTATTTTTTAGAGGCATTTGAAAACTCTCTATAATTATCATGAATATAAATAGAAAAGGTTTTGAAGACATTTAGCGAGGCTAAATATTGCATTGAGAGAATAGTGTATATCTCAAGGTAAGCAAGCAGAGAAAATTAAAATAGGGAAACTAAATCTCTGTGATCTTGATTATTCAGACCTAGGGAATCCAACTGAAGCAATTTTATATGATTAACTTGCCATATCAAGTCATTGGAAAATTGCGAACTTTCCAAAGTTCTAGTTAAGGAACTTTATTGTCATAGTATTTATACTCTAAAGCTTTTGAAAAACAACTATGGGAGTAAAATAAATTCTGATAAAATTAGAGATAACTGGGCAAAAACATAAGGACTTTCTCTTTTTCACACAAAAGAAATCTAGTTTTGGTGAAATAAAATCTGGTTCTAATAACACTGAGAAACCATTTATCACAACTCTCTCTGGTGTAGGCTACAAACATATGGAACAAGCTTGTGGCTTAACTGGCCTGCTAGAGTTCGTATGACAGAATCGTTATTTTCTGCATTCAAGATCAAAAGCCTAGTTCTGATTAGCTGGGAAATGTGCAGAATTGTAGTACAGAGCCAGCATTCATGTAGGACCACTTTGCGGCCTTCGGAAATCAATTTGTTTCATTCCAGTTGAGGGACAAGCTATAGTATCACTTCACAAGAATGAAAGACTGAGGCTTAATTTGCTCCTCATTTGATGCTGAACTCTGTCCATCATCCATACCTCCCACAAAGCAATTGGAGACTCCAGTCTTTCCTCCTATCTATCCCATTTGATTTCCATGAATAATTCCCATTAAAGCTAACAGGGATCAGTTATGTTAGTGCAATTAATATACTGGTGAGAGGTTAAAATCCAAGGTTTGTCAATATTTAATTAATTTTACAATAGCTTTTTCTATGGTTTTGAGGGTGTAAGACTGTATGTTCAAATTGCAGCACTGATAAACTAGTCAACTGATGACATTATATACTGGCATGTCCCAATGAAGTAAATGCAAGATGAACTTGTAAAAGAGAGGGCAGAAGTGAGCTTGGAGGCTTCCTGTTACATATAACTGCAGAGTACCAAGTGCCTAAGGTGAGCAGACACACAGAATAGATATTATGAATAGGGAATCCTCTTTGTTGTCATATGGTATGTCTACACGTGCAAGTTAATTCAAATTAAGGAGGCTTAACTAAAACCAACTTAGTACCTGTCTACACTAGGCTTTCATTAGTTTGAATTAAGGAATTCCTTAATCTGAAATAATGAAAGCTTAGTTTGTATTAGTAAGAACTGCCGGTTAGTTCGAACTAAGCCCTTAGTTCGATCCTTAGTTTGAACTAAGAATGCTGTAGACTGGGATTAACCCTTAGTTTGAATTTAATAGATTTGAATTAGGGGCAGTTAGTTCAAATTAACAAACTGGACTAGTTTGACTTAACATTAAGTTGAATTAATCAATTTAGGTAATTCAAATTAATAAATTCAAGTTTAGTTCAAACTAAACTCGAACTTATTAGTTGGAATTAACAAATTTGAAGTAAATGTTCATAGTGTAGACATAGCCATAGTGAGCTGTGCGGGAACAATCTATAGGTTAAAAAAGGTCACACAAGCCATTTATTGAATAGCAATGTTAAACACACAGATATAGCCCTGTAAAAGTCAAAGACTTAATTCTGATATTGTTGATATTGATATAAATATAGAGTAAGTCCACTGATATTAATTGATTTAATTGATAATTGTAATCAGAATTTGGCCTCAGGGCTGTAACAAGGTGCAGTTAACACATCTATAAAATGGATTTGTCTCATTTATGCAGGCAAGTGCAAACAGTGTTAAAATACATAGTTGGAGCTTTTTGATGCAATAGCATGATGTCCTGTCATGGTAGATTTTGCTAGGTAAATATGCCCGTAGAACTCCTCGTGCAATAGCTACATAAGTCAAATGAGCAGTGACCATTTCCTCCTATCATTTCACCATGGAAGAAGGGTCAAGATTTTAGTTCCTGTTTTCATTCAGGCATGATGACTCCTGCAGTTTGAACAACAGTGCTGGTTGCAGAACACTGTTGATAATGACATGGAAGACAGTTGTGGAGCCTATTGCATTAAGCACAAGTATTAAATGGGGGGAAAAGTGATATTATCATTCAGATTTTACATGCACAGAATCCAGGAGGTCATTGCTAAGGCTGATTCCGATGGTTAACTGTAGAAGTTCTGATACTGGAGATATAAAATATGACATGACTTGCAGGATGATCAAGGTTGAGGATGACTATATTACTTGGTAAGCAGTGTTGATGTAGCTGTGTTGGTCCCAAGATATTAGAGATACAAGGCAAGTGAGGTAATATCTTTTTAATGGACCAACTTCTGTACAAGATGTAGGTGTATGGGATGATTTCTTGAGGTAATCCCTTACGGAGTATGGGAGGTGCTGTAAAATGTTCCTCAGGTTTTCTGAAGTCTGTTTGCAGAACTGTTCAGCATTTTTGGAGTTCTATGTAATGGTTAGAAGGTCATAGTCTGAAAATCCACTGGGGATGGTTTGTTTATTGTGTTTGCTCACAAAGTAGATGTTGCTGTTAAAGTTTGCTTCCCTTTTATTCATGCTGTGTTGTTTGCATTTCAGGTAACAAAATTCAACATCTTCCACTGTTGTATGTAACGTTATTGTGGCTATGTATTTAGAAATACAAGGTTGATAAGGTAATATGTTTTTGTTGGAACAACTTCAGATGTGGTCCAATGAAAAATATTATCTCACTCACCTTCTTTCTCTTTATAACCTGCTGACATTTTTTGTGGAAAAAAGAAGTTGATGCCATGCTTCTGCCACCACAGACACTTTTGTTCTCCAGTTTTCTTCAAAAGTCATCTCATGTGGATAGAGGATATTGACTTTTCTCTTCCCTTGCAACAATTTACACATGTAGGGCCTGATTCCAAGAGCTGCTGAGCACCCACGTTTGCTGCTGAAGTGAAAAGTTCTAGTCATCAAAACATAAGGAACAGTACTGACAGTTAAGGTCACATCCTTCTAATGAGAGATGCTGTGCATATGAATTGCTATACTTACACCAGGATACAGGGATTTTATCGTGGTGCCCCAGAACTTTAAAATTCCTGATGGTCTTCATTTCTAAATAGCAAATTTGATTACATTAAATGACAATGTCATCTTCTACAAAACACACTCTTTCTGCAGACAGATGAAATGCTAAAGCTACAGTATCACAGCAGAGCAGTTGTTTGGGTGCAAGACTTTTGCTTTTCCTTAGCATATTTTCAGCCATGTTACTCATGGACTCTACACCAACAGAAGGAGTAGCAATGCTTCTGGAAAAATTATATGGAAGGAGGCAGAGACAAGGAGGGAAAGAAAGAAACTGAATGCTCTAAGTCATTAAAAAAAGATGTGTTCAAGTAGTATTGGTAAATGTTCCACAGAGTTTAGCTGAAATGCATAGCAGAGTGGCCAGAAACCAGTCATTTTGTTTTGTGAAAAATCCAAGCTTTCCAGATTTGTTTCTCTTTGAATTAGAATGAAGATGAGACCTTTCCAAATTTGTTATGAAAGCTGATGAAAGAGAAGTTGGCTTTGTTGCTTAGGCTGCTTATGAGAGTTATGGGATGCTAAGGTTTAAATCCCTGCTCCGAATTCGGCTCCTGAACCTGTCTCTCTCACATCCCAGGTGAATGCCACTGGGCAAAATTCTGTCCCTTTCTGAATGTAAGGTCCGTGCTGGTCCTGAATTTCCTGACAAAATTTTTTGTTGAAACATATAGAAAGAAAACAATTTGGTTTAGATGAAGCAACATTATTCTTGACATAAACAAGTTTAGCCAAGAAACATTTGAGCAGCTTTACTATACAGTACATTGTTTTCAGCATTTCTTCATATCACAGGCAGTGTGACACCATAGAAAAAAACATTTGTTTAAAATATATATTTTCCTCTTAATTTTGAGTTACTTCCTCCTTTACACAAATTTTATGACACTTTAAAAACATGATACAATTTCTAATACAGGTTAATTGTTTAGTATGTGTTATGAAAGCAGAAACATTGTCCTCAGGTTCTACCACAGAACAGCCCTAGCCCAAACATTCATAGCACATGCAGTCACCACACTGTGGTTTTCTACAATAATGGTCCAAACCACTAAAGCGTACAGTAGAGTTCAGTTTAAATGTTTGAATTAAATTAGCTGTGTACTGGCATGAAAAACCAAACAGTGGTTTATTAAAAATCTCATATCTGCCAGCTTTCCTATGCTTTTTGGTTTTGGGTCCTCCCACTCCTTAACTATCCAATAACTCTGTGAAGATTCTTTTTGATGGTGAATTTCAAGTTTGAAACATCTCTGGGAAAATTCATATAGGATCTTCAGTTGAAGCCAGAAGTCTCTCTTCTGTAAAATTTCCAGGGAATTAGCTAATTCCTGAATAACCACAATTGATCACAAACACAATTTGCTAATGAGTTCACAAGAAAATTGGGAGCTTTGAGAAACTAAGTTTTGATCCTGAATTGTTCAGTGCTTTAACCCAAGCAAATCTCTTCTTTAACAAGAACAGTAGGAACTTCTGTTTTATTGAAGTTGAAAAGGCTCACATCGCTCTGTCTCAAAAGACCGTCTTTTGGCCCATAACTGTTGTATTTTAAGGGCAATAATACCCAGTTTCACTCCATATATACATTGTGTGCTTGGGTGTGAAATCCCATTAGGAAATCTATTTTAAAATAATAAATCAACAACATAAAAGACCTTTTCTTCTTAACATGCTACTATTATGTCTGGCATCTTCAAATTATCTTTCACAGGTTCTCCAAACCTTTAATTTCTTCACTTACCATGAATGGTAAATTAAACTTTATACAGTACTGCAGGTGCATTGAAAATAGGTAGCTTATTTATAGATCTGTATAAAATTGATGGCCTTGGTTCACAGTGGGTTTCACAAACATTTACTTTAGTTTTTCTCCACATTGGCTGGCAACTCTGTGCTTTTGGTTTGAGTTTCGTGTTTGAACTCAAAAGTCTCAGTGCTAAACTTAGACCAAACTGTAGAGCTCAAAAGGCTTCATATCAAATCTAAAACAAACAAGGAGTCTTGTGACACTTGAAGACTAACAAATTTATTTATTTCATGAAATTTCACGGGAGAAAATCCCACTTCATCAGATGCTTCAAAGCTTTGGTCCTCTCACAATTTTGCTGTGGCACAGCACTTCATGTCAGGTTTCTGTAAAATTGGACACAGGCTCAGTCCACAAGATTTTGGAACTTGACAAACCTCTATGCACAATTTTTTAAGCTTGTGAGGAAACTCAGGAAGGTGAATTTTACATGGATTCAGCTGGCATTGGATGAAAATCACCTCTATAGAGGAGATCTGTTTAAATCCAGTTTTGAAGGCTAAGAGGGCACTTAAATAGTGCATAAAGCTTTTCATTAGCCCTTTGCACAGGGTGACCTTCACCTATAGAGAACATTCTGAACAAACCAATTATTTATTCTTCCTTGTGTTTCTTGAGATAACAAATGTGGAAACCTGTAAAACACCTTGGATGAAATTCTGGCCCTACTGAAGTTGATGGTGAAATTCCCATTGATCTATAGGACCAGGATTTCCCTGCTGGATAATACCTGATTCTGACAGGCCGCTTTATCATTTGGGAAGTAAAACTGCAATGTTGTGATGTTCTGATTCTCATTCATTGTGGGGGTAAGGGGCTGGATCGTATATTAGAAAAAATTCTGCTTGTACTGACTCTTAATAGAAAACAGGAAGCCTTCTCAGTGGAAGGTCAACTTGGTTAAATGTGAAACCGGGTCACAGTATCTAGCACCATTTGTCTAGGATAATTAATAATAGACTCAGAGGCGTTAGTCAACAACAGTTTGAATTTCTGTCTTAGTTGGAAATTACATATCTTCTGTAGGGTCATAGCTTTTCATCACCAACCTGGTTTTACAGCTGTACTGATGAATAAATTTGCTGTGTCAATCAGGGAAAAGCAAATTACAGAGACACAGAGCTAGATGATAACAGCAACAAAAGTATATAAGCACCTACTGCTAGATGGCAAAGTGAAAAGAAGCCTTCTTTTTCTCATGAGCAGTTGTTTTAAAATCAATTCAAAAGTAGTTCTCAGCTCCACCTGTGCTTCAGTTTTCATTCAAACTTTTGCAAAACCCAATTTCTTTTTATCACTTTTTTTATTGATTTTTCTCTCATGATAAACAGCCATTGCAAAAACATAACTTCAGAGTGGGTGTCAGTACAGCGTCTCGTGTCAGTATATTTTGAACATGTCTATATAATCCACCTAAATAATGCTTACCATTTTAAAAAAGCAAACAGTCATTATCCATTTCAGTTTCATTACGTTTCAGTTTCATTACTGCCTTTAAAATGTCTTAGCAATTATCCAATTGATATCACATGTATAGTACATGAACACCGGGGCCAAAGATTTTCAAAATTGATTAATTTTGAGGTGCTTGGATAATTGAAGCACAACAGGACAATGATGTGGAAGGCTCACAAAATGAAGAGATGAAGCTTCTCCTCTTAATTTTCTGAGCCTTCCAAATCATTGGCTCATCATGCTTTGTGCTGGAACCTATTTGCTGAGTCCACTGCCCGGAACTTGTACATTTCTTCTATAGACAAGTTCTGGAGACTAAGCTGTGTTAGTCTATTTCAGCAAAACAAACAAGGAGTCCTGTGGCACCTTTAAAGACTTAACAGACTTATTTATTACCTGAGTTTTTGTGGTCTTGCTCACAGCTCTTGCCTCCTGCTTGCTCACTGTTTGAATCAAAACAGCTTGTTTATGTTGCAGAGACAGGCCAGCAGTCTATCCCCACCCTTCTCTGTATTGATATATTTACTGAAAACATGCTATTTTTTTCCATTTCATGTATCTGATGATGTGGAATTGTGCCCAGGAGAGTTCATGCTATAAATAATTGTGTTAGTCTTTAAAAGTGCCTCAGGACCCCCTGTTTCTTTCTTCTGTAGATTAGCCTCATTTTGGCAGGATAGAGGTTTGACACAGACATGCCTTAGCTATATTGACCACAGTACATTCCACTGATCCCTGCTATCCAGCCAAATAAGATCAGTGGCATATGATTTATGCCCAAGGCAGAAAAAGGAGGAAGAGTTCAAAGTCAAACTTTTTTCATACTCTTGTGCAATTGACAATATATATCCTGCCCCCATGATCCCTTTATCCCACGTCTCCACTGAATATTGGTTTGGAATTCATGAATTCCATTTAGGCTTTCATTCTTGATGGATCTGGGAGAATACAACTTGAAGGTTTATTATTGCACACTTTAAATCATAAATATGGGGACAAAGAGTGAAAAATATCTGTCATCTATGCCCCAGATTTAACTTACAGCAGAACTGCAGCCATAAAAGCAACTCCTCCACAATATTTTTCTTCACTAGTGTACAAGGGATGTAATATTGCTTACATCTCATCTGAAATGTATTTTCTTTTCTTTTGTTTTGTTTGTAGTGCTATTTTCCATTGCCAATAAGGAAAAAAATAAGACATCCTTGGTGTCCTAGTATGGGAGAAATGTATCCACTTTGCGAGTCAGAGATTAGATCACAGCTAGAGATGAAAGACAAAACGCTGGACTTTCTTTTGTGCTTCAGTGACAATGAAGGGGGAAAAGCCTCTCCATCACACACATTTTTACCACCTAGTTTAAAGGCAATATTACAGTTCTATCCTGGCCTCCAAAAAACTCCATGGAAGTGGGTGTGGCAAACAGAAACATTACTGGAGCATGCCTTCTTCTGGCTATGCTGTGCCAATTGAACAAGAGAAAGTGAGCTGTGTCAAGACAACCCAGTTAAGAAGTTAGCTGTTTCCAGGGTGTATCCAAATATTAACGTGGCCATCATTATCAAAGAACATCACATCCATTAACTAGTTTGAAACTCACAACTAGATCTGGTCTGCAACTTTTCACCAAAATATTTTTTGTAGTTGTTGTTGTGCAAAATGCTGGCTTGTCAAATTGGAAGATTTTCTGGGAAAGGGTCGGTTTTGTCCAAACTTTCAGTCAAAGGATTTCCTCAGGTCCTGGGTGGAATTTTGGAAGGTGTTGGGAACAGTCAATAACCCAGCAGTAAGGGCACTCACCTGGGATGTGGGAGACACAGGAACTTAAATCTAACCACTGGGCTAAAGAGTCAGTCTCTCTCTGTCTCTAGCCTAATTAATATTTAAATATTTATGCAAAGTGGAACAGCTGCACTGGAAGAGATTCAGAGGGACCCACTCCAGAACACCCAGTAGTCTGTGGTTAGGGCAACCGTTCCCAAAGTTTTTACTAAGGAGACTACTGCATTTAGTCTTGTACCCTGTACACCAGAAGTGCAACTTTACTTCTGCCATGGTGTGGAGGGAAGGCCCCAGAGGAGTGTGTTGGAGACCAAGGCTGCCTTGCAGAGGTGGCTTCTGTCCTATGGGCCTCAGCCTAACTCCCTCTTCCAGAAATTGTGACCTAGCACACAGATCATAGTGCTGCACAGGTGTGGTCTAGACATGATGAAGAGTCTGGGCCAAACATGGACAAGTGGTGTTCAGACCTTCTTCATGACAACACAATGCCACTCAAGTTTATCCTGGTCGCTTGTCCATTATGACAGAGGGATGGCTTTGTCAACCCTGAGTGGTGCTGCATTTCCATGTGCCGGGTAGCCATGCCTGGAGAAGGGAGGTTGCCCAGAAACATGCAACAAGAACGACTGATTCTGCTGCAAGGGGAGTGTGGGGACACCTGCTTTGCGACACCTGCCTCCCCTCTGCACCTGGCCAGGTGAAGTGCATATTTGCTGCAGGCCCTATGAACAATCTAGACTCTTTCTATAGATCCACTGGTAAGTTGGGATCCAATATTTGTAAAACATTTGGTTTAGATCACTTACTTGGAATGTGGACAAACCAGGTACGAGTCCCAGCTCTGATTCAGAAACATCCAAGGCAAGTGCCATAAGTATTGGGAGAGTGGCTCTCTTTGCCTCTCAAAATCTTTTCCACTCAATGTCTTTTCACAATACCTATGTTAAGGAGTGAAGCATTAGCTCTCTTATTCCCTGAGCCAGGATTTGGACAAAGGTTTCCTGAGGCCCTAACCCAGTTCCCCTACCATGAGGTCAGTGAATCTAAACTGAAATGTTGCATCCCCTCAGATAGCAACTGGGGGTTCAGAGGCATTCCAAACTTTCTTACAATCTAAAGCAAAGGAAAACCTCGGTTTCCTTGTCCTTTGCACACTCTTACATTTAATTTCAAGTATTTTGTGTTAACCTCCCAAAACGCACACACAAATAAGTAATATCGGTGTATCACTGATACCTTTTTTTTTTTACTTTTAAAATACATAATGAAGTTGTGGGGGATTTTATTGTTATTATTTACTTTACTTAAGCAGTCACCAAGTACTGCATGAGGCCATCCTTCTTACCCCTCCAATCCCACTTTCCTTCTGACTTGCATTTACACATTGTCTTGTTCTACAAACTGAATCTTTCTCTGCATTGTGCGCAGTCAGTCCATCACCTTCATCAACTTCCTTGGCTGGCTCTGGTTTGACTGGTTACATGAAGGGGTGGGTGACCTCTTGCACAAGTTTCTGCAATAGTAGTAACTGGAAGCAAAACCCTAAAAGTTTGGTTTGATTAGGAAATTCCACATTGGAGTGTTCAACTGAACTTGAAAATGATCTAACATACATTTATATACCACTCTAGTCTCAGCAGTGTTCTTTGGTTTTATTGTTTAATCTTGCTGTGGCAGTTGTTGTTTTTCACCTGAAGCTATTGTAAAAATCTGGAATTTTTCCAGGACTTTCTTTTTGGTCATACATTTTTTTTCTGTTGTTTTTTCTTCTGACAGACTAGGCCTTTATAAATTAACTCAGCTGGTGAACATTTGACCCCAATTTTTGAATGTAATCCCTGGGTCAAGTATTTTTGTGTGTGAGAATAAAGTAATTCTTTCTACCCTTAGGCAGTTGAAATGCATGCACATAATGTACCTTCACCACATTTGTGTCCATTGATGTTTTTTTCTATGGGGTTCAGGTAAACAAACAAGTCTTATATTAAATTTAAACCAATTAAGAGGAACTTCAATTCTTTTTCTAGTCTCCACCCACCTATTTCATAATGTGCTCTTGTAAAACAAAATGAAAGTTTACACCCACACACAAAGTATATAAGAGGGTGTTTTAATAAATATAGTTGGGCAATTATTTTGCTCTTAAAAAGACAAGATATTTGTTTGCTGTTCTTTTAAAAAGTAAAATGGACCTTTCTGTCTCTATTTGTCTGACTGTCTGTCTTCTTCTCTGATATTTCTAGGGATTCTGCTTCCACTGCCTGAGTGCCAACATATGGTTGCATTCTGTAACATGAACTCATAACTAGATCTATGAAGTTCATTCTTTAGCCTCCACCTTTGGGACGTCTGTAGGTGGTAATCTTAGTGACCTGGAAGTGATATCACCATTATGGCATTTTCATTGACATAGCCCTGTTACATGCAGCCCTTGCCCTCAATATAATTTTTGAAAAATTAGCCTCTCATTACAAAACATTAAATCTCTTGTCACTCAATCCTGTATCTTGATGGAAATGCTAGATACACAGTAGGGGTGAAAGACCCCCGTCAGGATTTAACTCAGTATTTCCTTGTTTGGACATGTAGTTTCTGGAGGGGTGGCCTCTTTGGGTCTCCATTGAATAACAGGTTCATGGGCAATATGATAATAACTAGAGGAGGAAGGACCAAGAAGCCATAATTTTGGCAAGTCTGAACTTCCTGAGTTTTAAAATGCTAAATATGTTAAACCTTTTTATGTCGTATTAAATGCAGGAAGATGTACAGAGCAAAAAAGTGTATACTGTGGACAAATAATAGTTAGGAATAATAATAATGGGTCTGCAAAAAACTAAAGAAAATTGTTGTAATTAACTCTGTATTGAAAACCCAATTCCTCTCCCTGAAGTCCAAACTGTGTGCCTGAAATTTTTCACACACTGAGGGTAGAATTTTTTTTTTTTGTAGAAGCTTCTGGGAGTAGGACTTTGTTCCAGGTTTTCCTTCCCTAGTGACAACAGATTTGTTAATTTCCAAAGGGATAGCCGTGTTAGTCTAGTCCAGTAAAAAAACAACAAGGAGTTGTGTGGCACTTTAAGACTAACAGATTTATTTTTTGCATGAGCTTTGGTGGGAGAAGATCCCACTTCCTCAGATGCTTCAAAGATGGGTGAACTTACAGAAAGGAATGAAACTAAATGCAAGGGGGTGTAAACCATAGGATCAGGTCATACAGTAACAGCAAATCAGGGCAGTTTTCAGGTTCAAACCATGGGAAGCCTGAAGTCAAATTACCTTTTGTAATGGGAAAAGAACGCATAGTCTAGATTCAGTCCTGCTTTCACAGAATTTAATCTGCATATTAATTCGAGTTCAGCTGTTTCTCTTTGAAGTCTTGATGTCCCAGTCACATTTCTGACGACGGTCATCAGAAAAATCAGTCTTTGAGTGATTAGGAAGATGGAAGTGCTCAGCAACTGGTTTCTTTGTTCTTTGATTTCTGATACCAGCTCTGTGCTCATTCAGCCTCGAATTAATATGCAAATTAAATTCTGTGAAAGCAGGACTGAATCTAGACTATGGGTTCTTTTCCCATTACAAAAGGTAATTTGACTTCAGGCTTCCCGTGGCTTGAACCTGAAAACTGCTCTGATTTGCTGTTACTGTATGACCTGATCCTATGTTTTACACCCTCTTGCATTTAGTTCCATTCCTTTCTGTAAGTTCACCCATCTTCGAAGCATCTGAGGAAGTGGGATCTTCTCCCACGAAAGCTCATGCAAAAAATAGATCTGTTGGTCTTAAATTGCCACACGACTCCTTGTTGTTTTTTTTAACAGATTTGTTGTTTGTTTGTCCAAAAGAAATGGAATAAGTGGCAAACTAAAGAAAGATGGTCAGCCTTGGAACAGTTGAAGATTTATGATCAGATAAACAGACTGTCCTATTACAGTGAATTAACAATAGCCACCTATGTCCTTAGCACTAGCTATATTGTGTGACTTTCATTGATTTTTGTTGAGAATTATGGACACATATAGGGAGAGAAGAAGATTTCCTGTGGTGTGTAAATAATACCAAGTGCCCAGTGGCTCCAGAGGGAACAAATGGATAAGGTCAAATGTACAGTTTAATATTTGAAAATGATGTTGGATGCTGTGTGTATATACACTTAGAAATCCTTTATGGAATTACAGACTTCCAAAGTAAAATTTCAGTTAATCTCATGAGGAATCAGAATAGAGACTTGAAACTTGGCCTCCTACATCACAGGCAAGTTCTATAACCAGCAAGCCAAATGGTTGTTAAAAGGTATGATGTGTACAGACTCTCTAGAGTTGTTCCATTTTGTCTAACTAATTATTCAATGAGCCAGAGACACAGATGCTAAAACAAAAAGCATGTGAATGATATGTACAGTGGATTTTGAAAATAAAACAAAAATAGTTGGAAGAGAAATAAAGTGACATTATAGAAAATGACTTTGTCTTGAGTGTCCTCAGAGTTAGACTTCAGAACAACATTTATAATCAGCACAACAAAGATTCATTCCTAATATCTGTAGTATACCACAGCCTTGCAAAGTTCCACTCATCTTCTTATCCCAGATAAATAATTTATTTTGGCAGATAAATATAATATTGTCATTATCATAGTAAGAATGAGTGAGCTGATTTTGCATTTAGAGTGGTAAATTTTCATGGAGGTTTTGCAAGGCTACCTTGCCATTTACAATACATTTCCACAGACAGATTTTGTTTAAACTAAGTACTTAAAGAATCACCCCAGCAAATGTGAAAAACACAGATCCTATTTTAAGTCAAATCAACAGAAGATCATATAATTAAATGAACACATCATGGCTGGATTAGCTTTAGCTGAAATGCTAGCATTTAGCAATATCATTTATAAGCACAATCATCAGAAAATTTATCCACTTCAAAGGACTTAATATAACCTAATGAGTTGCATTCATTAAAGTTTGTTTATGTTGCTTTCCGGAGTTGAAGGGCACTCTTCATCTTCTCCTTATTTATGGTTTAAATTAAGAGGTCAGACAGCCCAAGTTTAAAAAAAAAAGAATCTGTATTTCTGGCTGGTGTAGCCTATTGGTCATCCTACTCTGAAACTGTATTTTGGAATGATTCATTCCCTAGAGGTATAATGGTCATTTTTCAGCCACAACTGCTATTCATTCATTTTCTCTGGGGACTCCTTGGCTCTCTTTCAGCCTATCAAGTACACATGTAAGATCCCTTTTCAAAGAGGCATGTATCAGTGAAATTCTTCTGCTGGCTTTTCACCTACTAATTGCAAGCAGGGAACTAGTTCTCCTTTTTCAAACAAAGCCACAATTTTTAAATCTTCCCTGAATTTAGCTCTGGTTATAGAACCATATAGTACATAAATTGTGATCATGATAATGTGAAGCTTTCATCTTAGCTTGAAATAGCATCTGTCCTCTCTAATGTCTTTGAAATCTTGATTGATAAAGGATCTAGACCTGTTTTTAATTACTGTATAATGTACTTGGCAAAGGTTAATATTTTGCATCAGGAAAGAGATCAGGATATAATTCCTGCAGCTAATGCAGAGAAGGGTGTAGAAATCAAACTTGTGTAGACTACACCACTCAGTGTTAAAGAAAAAGTAGATTTTAAACTGAGAGACTTGCTATTTTTATGAGAAATATGGAAGAGTTTTATTGTTCCTTTTGTGTATGACTAGAAGGCTTATTGGCTCTGCGTATTCAGAGCAAAAAGGAATTTACATGCATTCATTATTTTAATTCTCACTTCCTAAAGCAAAAAGAGAGAAAT
Organism: Podocnemis expansa; assembly: GCA_007922195.1. Taxonomy (NCBI): domain Eukaryota; kingdom Metazoa; phylum Chordata; order Testudines; family Podocnemididae; genus Podocnemis; species Podocnemis expansa. The sequence goes on from ML682008.1 coordinate 2,975,401, forward strand.
TTTTTCCACATTGGTAATTGTAAATTGATTTATAATTTTTCTACTAAATGGGCCAAATTCATTGTTGAATCATCTCCACTAAAGTTAGTGGAATTATGCCAGTTACTCATTTGACCATAGTTCTCTGACAAAATTAAGTTTAAAATGTGGTATAGTTTCCACGTTGCGTTGAGAACAAAGATGTCTGCAAATTCCGGTTTTGCTATCTGGATTCCTGCCAGTCACATGAACCATGCATTGTATCAATGGCCTTAAGTAATGCGGAGCACATCCTGAGAAATGTCATCACAATCTAGATATGGTTCTTTCTTTTTTCCATCTTTCAGCATGTTTTGAAGATTGTATCAGGACTTTTTTTGTTTTGGCCAGCTTTCTGTGTAATCAAATAGCATTTTATATATTGTATGGACATTTACTTTGTTGAACAGTTCTAGCAAAAGAATGTGCAAGCTCTTAATTGCCAAGATGTGTAAAGAAGTGTCATAGTGTGATAATGCTGATTATGTGACAACACCTTGAAAACTTTGGAAACAATTCTATTAATAGTCAGTTCTAGTTACAAAATGTAGCCATATATTATGCATTTCCATTCCCCCATTGTTTTCATTATTTCACACATTTGATAAAAACAAAAGAAGCAAGGAGTCCTGTGGTCCTTAAAGACTAACAGATTTATTTATCGCATGAGCTATCGTGGGAGAAAATCCCACTTAGACAGACAAAGTGGGATTTTCTCCCACAAAAGCTCATGCGATAAATAAATCTGTTAGTCTTTAAGGGCCATGGGACTCCTTGCCTCTTTTGCTGAATTAGACTAACATGGCTGCTCCTTTGGGATTTGACAGAAACAGTATCCTAAATTTTTAAACATTTATTTTTACTTTTGATTTCTTCATCTTCACTCCTGGTCCAGGAGATCTTTGGGAAGCCAGCGAATATGTGTCAGTTTAGCCCATAGTACTGTATTTTCATATCATATCCATAGCAAACAGTTGTCTGACAAGGACCTATCTACCAGCCTTGGAATAGTATTAATTTGTTGATCTATAGGATTATTGCAGCTGTAGCCGTGAATGACAATACCATCATGTGCACTGTGACATGTAGCCATGAAACTGGAGTAACCCATCTATAAAATATTGTAAGATAGCCATAGATACCTAAATACCAAAATAGTGTGGTTTTGAATTGATATTGGGATAGAAAACAAAATCTTTTCTTGTGTCTAGGGTGTCAAAGAGGTCTGGCAATACCACTCCTGACCTGACAAAGGAGAGATATATTTGCTGTTCCCTAACCTTTCCAGCAACTCATCCACTCTAGTCATAACATATGTGTCAAATTTCAGTAGTGCTTTTATTTTCTGGCAATTGGTGAAAAAAAAACCAAACATGAGTTGATCCATCCAGCTTTGGCACAAATACATTAGGACTCCTCCATACACTGGAATGCAGGCGTACATCACCACATAGGTACTAGAGATAGGTGGTGTTGAAGGTGTCAGCTGTCCATGACTACCAGTAATTGAAGTCCATGAATGGCCATTCACAGTGGAAGTGAACACTCTGTCCACAGACAAAACAGCTTCTCACTGAAATACTGCCTGCTCAGCTAAAGGAAGATGGATAGCCATGGAGGGCCCTCCTCTGAGGTCAGACTTTTCCAGTGTCATATGCAGACAGCTCTTCAAGATATAGGTATAGCTTCGCATTCTCTGCGGATTTGGGCAAGATGTGTGGTTTTCTGAAGCCTGCCCTCACAGATCTGGAGGTAGCATTTCACTGAGATAAAGCCTCTGGCTGCTGTCTGGTTCTCTGTCAGGCTCACCACAGCTGTCGATATTTTGGGTTTATATCAGAACAACCACTCCCATCCTGCAGCCAGAGGGATTTGTGTGAACTGCCCCAGTACACTGTGTTCAGCCACCTGCTTTCCAGATCACATTTCAGGTTGGAGCCAGAACCAACAACATTTCTAATGGGTCTGGACCACTGCTCAGGCCCACCAGTGTGTCTTTCTCCCATTAAAAGAATTCTCAGGTTTTGACTATGATGTCAAAGATGTTTAAGATGGTTACCTTGACCTTTGCAAAATTGAGCATGGCTATGGCATGAAGGCCATAACGTGCAGTTTGGGATAGCTCCATTAGGCAGGGGCCAGCAAATACTGCTCTAAATATGAATTTTAGCAGCCAAAACAAGCAAGCATATTTGCATCTCCTTTTTAGCCCTCCCACATTGCAAACAACATGAATGCACCAGTGAGCAACCGCCACTCTTTGACCATCTAGCTCTGAAGTAGCAAAGCTGACATAAGGGTAGCTCATGCTGTAGATGTGAATGGTGTTCTTCTCTGTACCGATGGTGAATATACCAGATTGGGTAGCCCATAGAAAGTGGGACTACAGCTCTGCATCCGGGGCAGATTAATTGTTCTGGCAATAAGGTAGAGCCAGTATTAGACTGTGCAGTACTGGGTGGGACTGGCATAAAGACGGGCATGAAACTGAAAGAATATAGGCACAGGCGAGGAACTGAACCAGACAATGAGAAAGTCAAGGTTTCACAGACACTGGGTGGCAGGGCTGGAGTAGTGCCAGTTCACTGGACCCTACTTCATTGATCCTCTCCCCAAGGCCATTGTAATGTTACTTGAGTGAAAATAACAGCCTTGGCAGGAGAGAGTGAATGTTCTTTCTGCCTCTGCTAGAGGAACCATCCTTAGGAGGTGACCTCAGAGTGCGAAGGGCAGTACCAGAGTTAGGGGAGCTATGGTCTCAGTATCTGAGGCTGCTCACAGTGAACATGGGGTTGGCAAAGACAGTGCCAGGTGCAGCGTCACTGGGAAGATCCTTAAGAAACTACAGTGAGACTAAAAGGAGAAAAATGATCATGTGAGATTCAGGCCCCATGGAAAGTTCCCAGCAAAGAGATTACACAGCCAGCAGAATCCCTTCAACTGTCTCCTATAGAAGGTCATGAGGAAATTCCAACTCTTGGTTCCAAATTTTAGATGCAGAAACCGTTATTAATGCAGTTGTTGTAATTTATTCTGATAATGTTAGGTCATTACAAACTCGGTTGAGTCTTTATTAAATCTGAAGAAATACTTAGAAGTATTCTAAGTGCATGGTAATTGGAGAATAATGTATTGACTTTTGTGTTAAGTTGCTTGTTTTTATATATGAACTGTTCCATCCAGTTAAAGAAACTCCTAGAAACTCTTTGCTTTGTCTCAGTATGGAGCAGGCACAGAAATCTTTAAGGAGACACCTCGTTCTGCCCATCAGTCTATACCTGTCCCCTTCAGGATCAATGGCAAACTTCAAAATGGCATCTTTTGAGTCTTATATCTTCTATGCTGCAATATTTTGTATACTTTATTTGTTGAAATATTAGATATTTCAATATTAGGTTATTGTAATTTGTTTGTTGTATTTCATGTTTGATCCGCGCTTTTCATTGTGAATTGACAGTGAATATATTGATGAATGCGATCTTGGGAAATGTTTGGTTAAAAAGCAACCGCCCAACGGTAGCAGGAGTGTCCTTTCAAAAAGAGAAGACAATCATCCACCTGCACCTCTCTTACAGAATCTTACACATGTAGTCTATGTCTACACTTACACTTTAAATTGAATTAATGATGATTAATTCAATTTAAAGTATTACATGTCTCTGCTAGCTTTCCTTAGATCAAAATAAGGATCTCCCTCAATTTGAAATAAGGAAAGGTCATTTTGAAATTATAAAACCTCCCTTGAATTCTAAAAAGTGTAGCGGTGCTAATTCGAACTAACACTTTTTGCCCTTCTTCCTCCCAGGGTGCCTTCCTCTTTCTATATATTGGGTGGGAGCATGGTCCTTCTTGTGGGCCATGTTGCCACACCTCCTATGGTGCCCCTCTCCTAAATCAGACTAATAAATCCTGTCCATGGACATGCTAGTTTGATTTGGGTTTCTAGTGGAGCCTTGTTAATTTGATTTAACTTAATTTGATTTAATGATTATTAGTTTGATTTAATTAGTTCGATTTAAGTTAATTCAATTTAGCAATCTAAGTGTGGACATAGCCATAGGGTTGGAAGGGACCTTGCGGAGTCATCAAGTCCAGCTTCCTGCACTGAGGTAGAACCAAATAAAACTAGACCATTCCTGGCTGATGTTAGTACAATCTATTCTTAAACTCCTCCAGTGGTGTGGATTCCACAACCTCCCTTGAAGCCTCTTGCAGTACTTAACTGTTGTAATATTACAAGGCTTTTCCTAGTATCTAATCTAAATCTCTTTTGCTGCAGATTAAGCTCACAACTTCTTGTCCTCCCTTCAGTGGACAAATGGAGAACACTTGATCACTGTCTTCTTTGTAACATCTCTTAACATATCTCAAGACTATTATCAAGTCCCCCTTCAGTCTTCTTTTTTCAAGACTAAACATTCCCAGGTTTTTAACTTTCCTCATAGCTCAAGTTTTCTAACCCTTTTATTATTTTTTGTTATTCTCCTGACTGTTCAATGAAATTACTTATTTCCACCTGAAATGGATTCAGTACTCCAGCTGAGGTCCCCAGAGTGCAGAGCAGAGTGAGACAATTACCCATGGATTACTTAGAAATTTGTGTTAATAAGCCCCAAAATTACATTAGCCTTTTTTTTGCAAATGCATACTATTGTTGATTTATATTTAACTTGTCATCCACTATAATAGCCAGACTCTTTTCAGCACTACTACCACTTAGCCAGTTATTGCCCATTTTATAGTTGTCTTTGACTTTTCTTTCCTAAGTGAAGTACTTTGCATTTGTCTTTATTGAATTCCACCTTGTTAATTTCAGACCAGTTCTCCAATTTGTCAAAGGTGTTCTGAATACTGATACTATATTCCAAAGTGCCTGGTGTCACTGCAAATTTCATAAGCATACTCTTCACTCTATTATCCAAATCATTCATGAAAATATTGATTAGTACTGACCCAGAACTGACCTCTACATAACCTCACTAGATACACTCTCAGTTTAACAGCCAGACATTGATAACTACTGTGTGAGTATAGTCTTTATCCAGTGATGTGCCTACATTATAGTAATTACATCTAGGCCAGCCATAATTTATTTATAAGACATTGTGTGGGATCATGTCAAAAACCTCATTAACATCAAGATATATCATGTGTATTGCTCTCTGCATCCACTAAATCAATGACCTCGAAGAAGGAAATGGAGTTGGTTTGGAATGATTTGTTTTTCACATATCCAGGTGTACTCCTTATAACACTAGATGCTTACAAACTGATTGTTTAACAGTTCTTTGCAGTGTCTTTCCATATATTGAAGTGAGGCAAACTAGTCTGTAAATCCCATGAACCAACTCTGTCATCTGCACAAAGGGATTTAATGGCCATTTTTCTCATTCATATTCACTGCTGCCAGGAGTTAGAGAAGTGTCCCTGTTCCAGTTTGAAGGACTTGGATCCTGAGGTACAAACAGGGGAAGTGACCTACCCAAGGTCCCATAGCTAGTTGTTGGCAAGGCTAGAGAGAAAAGTGCACAGCCTTTACTCATGTTCTAACCAACAGACAACAACTTCTCCTGCCTGTGAGGCAGGGATAGAGTGTAGGAAATGAGATGGTTGGAAATATTTCATTAAAACAGTTTTCTGCTGGAAAATCTCATTAAAACTAAACAAGTTTGGTTTTTTAAATCATAAATTGATTTGATGAAAAATTTTTGCAATTTTTTTCCCCCCAAAACTAAAGCATCTCCCAGTTTTCCCAAAGTGTTAAATTGTGTCACTGCACACAGAGGAAACGCTTTGATGTTGAAATCTAGATAAGATGCTTCAGCCTGTGCTAAGTAGTTGCTGCTTCAATTATTAGAAACGAATAAAATACAAAGAAAATAGAATGTTTCAGCTATTATACAGCAAAGCCCCATTTATTGAATCTGATTTGGACCATGGGTAGATTGGATAATCAAAACTTGGGACAATCTGGAGAAAGATAAGTTGTGAGGCTTCAAAGTTGTCTAGAAGACACAGGGCAGATCACCTCTTTCTGGACCTGGGTACACTAGTTGTTCAAATAATATGGAGACCCAGATAATTGGGGAGAGGAGGATTGAGAGGATACCTCATGTAGTCGCAAGTCATGCTACTAATGACTCTCTCAGATGGATCTTCACAGCTCCCAGCCTCTACCCACCAAGAGGCAGGTAGGAGATGATCGTTGTCTCTGTTACAAGTGCTGGAGGAACTTACGAGGGACCTTGCTCCTCTTGACCTGCGGATCACAAACAGGGAAAAATTAGTAAGGGAAGTGGCTGGTAATGTGGGCACGAGAGAGTCAAATTCATGAACCTGACAAAACGAGAAAGTAAGGAACGGAGCCTGGATTTCAGCAAATCAGGTTTTGACTCCTCAAGGGAGCTGATGGGAAGGATTCCATGAGATGCTGAAAGACTTAAAGGGGGTTGGGGTGTGTGTGTAGGGGTTGGAGGATTCCAAGACAGCAGGTTGTATTTTAAAGAAATCTTACTGAGGGCACAGGAACAAACCATCTCAATGTGCAGAAAGAATAACAAATATGATAAGAAACCAATTTGTCTAAGAAAGAAGTCTTCAATAAGCTTAAAAAAGAAACTGACAAGGAATGGAAACTTGGACGGATGACTAGAGAGGAGTATAAACATAGCTTGAGCATGCTGGAGTGAAATTAAGAAGACCAAAGCACAGTTGCAGCTAACAAGGGACGTGAAGGGTAACAAGAAGGGTTTCTACAGGTACATTAGTAACAAAAAGGCATCCACAGAAAATGTGGGGAATAAGGGAAATCTAATGACCAAGTAAGTACCAGATGATGTGGAAAAAGCTGAATTACTCAATCTTTTTTTTCCCCCCTTCTGTCTTTACAGACAAGGTCTACCACACTACTGCACTGACCAACACAGAATGGGGTGAGGGTGATTAGCCCTTAGTGATGAAAGAACAGGTTCAGAATTGTTTAGAAATGCTGGACATGCATAGGTCCATGGAGGCAGATGCAGTGCATCCAAAGCTGATGAGGGAGTTGATGGATGTGATTGCAGAGCCATTGGCCATTATCTTTGAAAACACATGGCAAATGGAGGAGGTTATGAATGATTAGAAGAAGGCAGATATACTGCCTATCTTCATAAAAGGGAAGAAGGAAGAGAAAAATCTTGCCTAACCAACCTGATTGCCTTTTATGAAAAGAAGAGTGGCTCTGTGGGGAAAGCAGTGGACATGATAAACCTTAATCTGAGTAAAGCTTCTGAGATGGTGTCCCACAGTATTCTTATCAGCAAGTTAAAGAAGTATGGGTTATATGAAGGTCCATCCCTAGGAGGGTGTGGGGCCCTGGGCAAATCGCCCTCTGCAGGCCCCCCCCCCCAGCACTGGGAATGGGGCTGGCTGGCCCAGGGGAGTGTCTGATAAGACACATCATTCCCTAACCCTTCCAGGTCCCTGTTGCTGAATATTAGGAGCCGAGGAGCTCTGCAAATAGGAGTAGGAGGGAGGGTGATAGATCAGACTGTCCCTGGGACTTCCAGCCAACTTGCATAGGTTCCCCATGCACTGAGAAAGTTGATGGTATCTGGGTATGCAGCTGGCACATGGCTCCACACCCAGCTGTGAGATGCCACCCTGCCAACCCACACCAGACACATCTACTGCTGTAGTTTTCAAGATTTTTAAATTGATCCCAACCATCCCATGAACTTTGCTGTGATGCTTGCTTTCTGCACAACCTTCTGAGTGGCAGCATGAGAGTGGGGAGCAGGGGACGATAGAGTGGGGTGTCAGGAGAATAAGAGGAGAAGTGCAGCTGAGTGGCAGGCACAAGGGAAGGCAGCACAGCATCTGCAATTTCCCATGTTGTTCCTGCCCTAGCCCAAATGCCTGGGCATGCTGCAGGGCAGGAAATTTAAAAAGGCTCTGGCCTGGTCCCAGCTTACAGGTGCATGCAAACCAGGTGGGGAAACCATGAGGCAAACAAGTCCATTTCACTCAGGATGGGAAAAGCAAGAAAGAGCCACCCAAGAAAGAAAGAACAAACTACAGGATGAAAGTCATGTCTGATCACTAGCCATTTACAATGATAACAAAGGAGCTCTGAGGAAGCAAAACACAGGAAGTTCCACAGATTTACTTGAGAGTCAGCAAATATAAAAGATGGGTAAAAAGATGAAATCTTACCTAATATCTGTGGGAGAATGGGCAGGCAACACTAATTGTCACCTACTTACCTTGGGATGGGCAAGGGGAATTCAAACATCAAAAGATTTGTTTAAAAACACAGTATAATCTTTGGCCAAAAGAATACTTATTTTTGCCATTCTTGTGATTTTTGATCCCTGGAAACTGGCAATACAGTATAAGTTAATACCATATACTTCACTCACGGAATTCCTTTCCCTAACTGTGTTCTTCTTGCTAGTGTAGGGCCAGGATTCAGTAGCCACAATGTAGGAACACAGATAAAATGAATTGAATGTACCTCTAAAGCATCTGTTAGGCAACACTGTATCTGTTCTTTAATATCATAACTGAAATAACTAACTTAGTTTAATAGACATTATGACCAATATCTAACAAAGCTCAGTGTTGTGAAAAAGATCTCCATTTTGTATTCTTGATAAAACTTGTTTTAGGCGTATACTCTGAAATTTGATTTAAAATGTGTGGACAAGATGTATGAATGGGGTGGGGGGTGACGGAGTCAGTCAACAGCAGCCTGTCCTGATGAAATGCAACTACTACCTTAATGGCTAAGCGATGCAAACAACTCCCACAAAAACAAGGGTCCACCCCAGAAAGAAAAGAACAAAAGACAAGGTGAAGGTCATGCTTGTAAATGGCTGGTGATCAGTGGTCACAGAGGATCCCTGGCCAGACCTGCCTGCCAGCCACCCAGTCTTGCCACCTGGGCTAGTGAGAGGTGGGGTGACCCCTGGCTAAACCTGCCTGCTGTCCCCAAGCCGTGCCCCTGGGCTAGAGGAAGGGGATCCCAGCCAGACCTGCCCACTGGCCTGGAGGACAGTGGTTTGAACCCAGGCCATACCTGCCACCAGCCCACTGGCCTTGGGGGGCAGGGGTTTGAAACAGGGCCAGATGGGCCCACCAGACCTTCCTGCTGCCTGGGCTAGGGAGAGGTGACTCCTGGCCTCGCTGCCTGGGCTTGGGGGAGGGGCACAAACCCTGGCCCCACATGCTCCCCAGCATTGTTGCCAGACTTGGGAGGTGACTCCTGCCCCAGCCTGCCCACCCAGCCCCACCACCTGGGCTTGGGGGAGGCGACCCATGGCCCAGCCTGACATCTGGCCTCCACAGCCTTGCTGCCTGGCCCAGGTGGAGATGACCCCTGGCCCAACCTGCCCCCTGTCCTCGCAGCCTGGGCTGGGGAGGAGTCCTGGCCCAGCCTGCCCTACAGCCTCACCACCTGGTCTCAGGGGGGTGTCAATCCTTGGTCTGGCCTGCCTGCCATCCTGCCATCCTCTCTCCTGGCCACTAGCATGACTCGGGGCCCAGAGGGGCATGATCCCTGATCTACCTGCCCTCCCCCACTAGCCCAATGTGACTTGGGACACAGGAACCCCAACCTCCCCGTCTCCTTCCAGCCTGGCTACTGGCCTGACCCAAGGCCTAGGTGGACCTGATCCCTGGTCATCTGCCCCACATTGGCCTGGCAAGATCCAGGGCCCATGGGAGTCCTGGATCCCCAGATCCCTACCCCTGACCTGATTGCTGACCTGACCCTGGGGGTGGGAAGCAGATCACTAGCCAATTCCCCTCTTGGCTCAGGCTCAGGCTCCCACCAGACTCCCAGTACTGGCTGTGTGTTCCCTGGGCTGTGCTGCCAGCGTCTGCTGGAGGAGGAAAGGGTTAAACCTCCTTCTCCCTTCCCATCCAGCTAATAGCTCAGCTGCAGGCTCCAGGAGGAAGTGGAGGCAGCGCAGCTATTCACGGGCAGAGCAGGGGCTGAGTGAGCCTGTGTCTGCCAGGGAAAAACATTTGGGGTTCGCTGTGGGAGATCAGGGGCTCGTGCCAGTCCCCTGTATGGGGGTAGGGGGGACAGCAGTGTGGGCCCCAATGGGGCCCTGGGCAGCTGCCCTGCTCACCCTATCCTAACAATATGAAGGGACTATATGAAGGGACTATAAGGTGGATAGAAAGCTAACTAGATCATTAGGCTCAATGAGCAGTCATCAGTGGCAACTGGCACAGTCCCCTAGGACTCCTTGTTGAGAATGGTTTTGTTCCACATCTTCATTAATGATCTGAAGGATGGGATAGATTCTACCCACAGCATTTTGCAGATGACACAAAGGCTGTGTTCCCACACAGTGGGTTATTTCGATACGGTTGTTTCGAAACAACCGTATATCGAAATAACGCTTATTTCGAAACAACTTATTTCAAATTAACAAAATGTTAATTCTAAATAAGGAAAAAAAGCCGGAATCAAAATAGCGATTCCGGACAACAGTTATTTCAAAACGACTCACCGTTGCTTCGAAACAATATGTTCGCACGGCGTTGTTTCGAAACAACCATTGCGAAACAATGTTGTTTCGCCCACAGACTAGGTTTAACTTGTTTCGAAACAACTGTGCGTCATGTGAACAGCCAAAACCTTATTTCGAAACAACCTCCGTTGTTTCGAAATAAGGAGGCTGTGTGAACACAGCCAAAGATGGGAAGAGTGGTAGATACACTAGGTGGCAAAGTTAGGATACAAAGTGACCTAGACAAACTATAGGATTGGAACAAAAGATATCTAATGAGGTTCAAGAAGGAGAAGTGCCAAATACTGCACTTATGATGAAAAAAAAAACATGCAGACTGGGGACTGACTGGCTAGACAGCAGTTCTGCCCCCAAAAACCTGGGGTTACAATGGACAAGAAGATTGAAATGAGTCGACAGTATGCCTTTATTGCCAAGAAGACTAACAGCATTTGGGCTGCATTAGTAGGAGCACTGGCAGCAGATTGTGGGAAGTGATTATTTCCCTCTATTCAGCATTGAAGAGGCTGTATTTGGAGTACAATTTTCAGTTTTGGGTCCCCTGGTACAGAAGGGATGTAGACAAATTGGAAAGAGTCCAACAAAATGATTAGCCTTGGTTAGTCTGCGGAAAAGAAAAATGAGGGAAGATTTGATAGCAGCCTTTAACTACCTGAAAGGGGGTCCCAGGGAAGATGGAACTAGGCTGTTTTCAGTGGTAGTATATGAAAGAACTAGGATAAATTATTTCAAATTGCAGTGTTGGAGGTCTAGGGGTTGGATATTAGGAATAACTTCTTCACTGGGAGGGTGGTAAAGCACACGAATGAGTTACCTAGGGAGGTGGTGGAATCTCCATCCTTAATTTTATTTAAAGTTGTGGTTTAACAAAGCCCTGACCTGGATGACCTAGCTGGGGTTGGCCCGGCTCTGAGCAGAGGATTGGACTAGATGGCCTTCTGAGGTCCTTTCCAACCCTAATCTTTTATGATTTTGTTAATTGACTTAGAGCAGTGTTGCAAATAGAACCTAGGAGTCCTGACTTTCAAACTGATCATAGACCTTGAATTTTATACACAAAATGATAAGAATACAGTACTTTCAAATCAGCTGCAGATCAACAACTCTTCTTAGTAATTATTCAGTATGTATTTTGGAGAAGCTAGAAAATTAGAGGGAATCAGGAACTGCTTAGAGACAATGAATGGAAAAGAACAGCAAAATTAATTATACATATGATTGGTTATCGCTTATTTTCCTGGTTTTAAAACAGAATATTGAGACCCTGAGTCTCCTCCTTGTGCATTGACCCCAGTTTAGCCAGTCATCCATGAGTCTCTGAAGGGCAGGAGCTTGAAGATCCTTACCAGATGGCTAAAAGGACATCCCAGGTCACCAGTGCAGATCACTATCTGAGTATTATTACATCCCTGTCTTTTAAATGAGGTCATTCTACAATAAGAGAAAGAAACTCGCTTCTCAGTGATGGAGGGGAGGAAATCAGGGAAAGGGGAAAAAAGAAGCAAGAGAAGAAGAGCAGGGACAGAGGAAAAGGGAAATCAGAGAATACAATTCTCAGTGTTTCCAGTGATTCAAAAGTCTAAGTTGAGTTGGGGGGGGGGAGCTTTGCCATCTTAATCTAATGTTTTCAATGCAATTTGGCTTATCCAAGGTGGCTCAGATTTGAAAAGGTTCAAAACCTCCATAAGGCTAAATATATTTTCACCTAAATAGTTGTACCAGCACTACTCTTAGTGTGGACATACTTCTGTCTTTATAAAAGTGCCTTATACTAATATAGCATGTTCTTCTCCTTGTACTGAGATGGGTATATTGACATAAAACACCTTTATACTGATATATTTGTGTCCACAGTACAGGGACTGTTCTGCTTTACTATAGTAGTAGAACTCAGGCAGTACAAAATTCTAGTATAAACAAGCCCCTGCTCATGAACCATTATATTAAATAAATTTTTAAGAAAAATCAGGTTCTTGCTAACAGGGAACAGAGTTTGCCTCCCAACAGGAAAAGATGACATTTTGATACTTGGTGCTTAGATACTGTGGTGATGTGCACAAATGAATAATCTAGCTAACTAGCTTCCATATTGCATGCAGAAGAATGAATGTCAATGCAGAGATGGCTTGGGTTTCTTAGTTCCTTTAAGGGAAGTCAGCAACTAGGCTATATATGGAAAGCTAATTTAAAAGGAAATGGTCTACATAGACAGTTAATTGACTAGCAATTACCTTGTCCTGATAAAACACCATCAAGACTCTTTCGGTATGTCCACATGTCTCTTTGGCTATGTCCACACGTAGGGTATCGTTTCGAAATAAGTTATTTCAAAACAAGTCATTTCAAAATAAAGCCCTTATTTCAAAATGACAATTCCAAATAAGGAAAAAAAAACAATTGAAATAAGGGAAAAGCGGGAATCAAAATAGCATGTTCAAACAGTGGACTTGCTATTTCACTTCAGGACAGGGGCACCCTGGGAGGTGTGGAAACATGGCCCCTTGAGGGCCATGTTCCCACCAACCAGAGTGGAGGGGGGGAGAGGCCTTGTCAGGAGCCTGGGGGTGCCCCAAGCTGTTTCCCTCTGGGCAAGCGGCTTGGGGAGCCGCAGCACCCCCAGGCTCCACTGCCCAGGTGGGGGGGGTGCAGCCCCCATGGGGTGAGCTGCTGCCCAGCGGCTCACACTGCACCCTGGTCCTGGGGGCTGCAGCCCCTGCGGGGTGAGCCCTAGCCTGGCGGCTCACCCCATGCCATGGGCCTGGGGGCTGCAGCCCCCCCTTAGCTGGTGGCGGGGTGAGCCCCTGGGCAGCGGCTCACCCTGCGGGGGATGCAGCCCCCAGGACCAGGGTGCGGGGTGAGCTGTTGGGCAGCAGCTCATCCCGCGGGGGCTGCAGCCCCCTTTAGCTGGCGGCGGGGTGAGCTGGCACCCCGCGGCACGGCTTGGGAGCAGCCCCCAGCAGTGGGGAAAGTCACTCACCCAGCACCCTGCCGCCGGCCTCCCCGCCCGGGTTGGTGGCAGCCCCCCTTGCCTGTGGTGGGTCTCCCCTCAGCACCCTGGCCAGGGTGTTGAGGGGGTGGCCTTTGCTCCCAGAGTGCTAAGCACCCTGGGAATGAGGTCAAATGTTCTGAACAAACTGTTCTGAAACAACATGTCCCAATATCGTTATTTTGAAACAACTCGTTTCGAGATGGAAGGGGTTTAAGCCATTTCAAAATGACTGCTCTTGTTTCGAAATGACGGAGCCCATCGTTTTGAAACAAGAAAACGTCACGTGGACATTCAGGTTTTTATTTCGAAACAACCAGTGTTGTTTCGAAATAAAAGCCTCGTGTTGACATACCCTTTTATTTTGAAATAACACTAGTTATTTCAAAATAAAAGAGATTAGGTCCACACAACGTATTCTTATTTTGAAATGACGGGCTCTGTCGTTTTGAAATGACAGCCATCATTTCAAAATAGCTTAAACCTCCTTTACAGTGAAACTGCTGTTATTTTGAAACGGTTATTTCAAAATAACACCATTCGGACGTGTTATTTCAAAATAATACTTTTGCCCTTCTCCTTCTCAGGGTGCCTTCCTTTTAGCCTATATTGGGTGGGGGCATGGCCCAGGGAAGGGGCCATGTTGCCACACCTCCCATGGTGTCCCTCTCCAAAAACAAAATAGCAAGTCCTGTGTTGGGACATGCTATTTTGCTTTGAGCTTTTCCCTTACTTCAAATTAACTTATTTTGAAATAAGGACTTTATTTCGAAATAGCAATGTAGGTGTGGATATAGCCAGTGAGAAGAAGGGGTTTTTTTTGGACAGGAATTCTCTTCCTGTTGGAAAAGGAGACGTACAGACTGTTAAATTCTCTAAGCTGACAGGAAAAAATGATTGACTAGAAAAGGTCTTGCTTTCATAGGAGAAGTTGACTGAGGACTAAAACTGTTCTGAAACATCTCCGGGGGCTTTTCACTCAGTAGGGGCTACAGGTCATTTTTCAAGTTTAAACTGGTGGACAGGATAGATTCTCTGCACCTTGAAACTTTAAAACTTTATTTGAGGATATCAGTAGTCCAGTTAGAGGTCCATTACAGGAACGGGTGGGTGAGCTTCAGTGGTCTACAGTGTACAGGAGGTCAGACAAGGTGATCATGATGGTCCTTTCTGACCTTCTATGACCTGTCCATGCCTAGGATAGCTTCCTGAAATGCCAAAATTGGAACATGATGCAAAAGAAGACCAGATTCTCCCAGCGCTAGTGGGTGACACTGAATTCCTGCTTCCCAACCAGCCATAAACAGTGTACCTGATTTCCCACACTGGTCATCAGAAAGCCAGAACAAAATATAAACAGCCCCTTAACTGCATTTCAGTCCCTATAGAAGACAAAGCCCCAAATATTGGGACTATCCCTATAAAATTGGATTTGGTCAACCTAAATGAAAATCATAGGTGCTCTGAGCAGGTAGGCAGTGTCGGCAGTTGCCTAGGGACCCACAGGTGGAGGGGGCCCCTCACAGGCATCTTGCAGCAGCTTTAAATATCTTGGCAGCTGGCCAGGAGCTGCAGAGCCACAGCAGGCAGCAGCTGGAAGCTAAGGGAGGTAGGGAAGCCATGGGGGGAGGCGGCAGCCGAGGGGCCCATGAGAACTTGGGGAGAGGCAGCACTCCCACTCCCCCACCATCATGCTCACATGGCTGGTCCTCTTGGATACAAAAATATGGATCTGCATCCAATCCACATTTGTTCAGTGTCAAACTGTATTCGATCCTTGATCCACATTCCAGGTTTTATGTTCAGGTGCACCATCCTGCCCCCACCTTGCAGCAGTGTCTCCTGTTGCCAGTCATCTGATTTGGTGGCCAGCAGTGGGGAAAGAGGTGCGGGTAGCTGTCAATCAGCAGCTCATTGGTGAAGTGTGGGGACTGGCCATTGAGGCTCCTACGCTATGTCTACAGTAGCAAATTAATCTGGGTTAAGGAGGCTTAATCTGGACTAATTTGACCCGTCTATACTAGGCTTTGCTTATCCCGATCTAGTTAGCTCAAATGGCAAGTTCGAGCTAACTGCTTAGTTCGAATTTATTTCGAACGTTAGTTCAAACTAGCACAATGCCATAACTAAAAAAGTTAGTTCAAACTAAAAAAAAGTGAATTAAAAAGTTAGTTTGAATTAAAAAAAAAAGCGTGGTTAGTTTGAACTAACTTCAAACTCCTTAGTTTGGACTAAGCAAGTCTGAACTAAGCAGTTAGATGTAGACACAGCTCTAGAGTCCGAGGCAGGACTAGCTCATAAACCGAGCTCTTGTGAGCAACTGTCTCTGATTGGCTGGCAGATGCAAGCAGAGCTGAGCTGGGACTGGCTGGAGCGCTTCCTTTGTTCCCTGCCCTGCGGTTTACATTGCTCACTGCTCTGCGCAGCTGTGCCAGAGGGAGCAGCAGCAGCTAATGCACCCGAGGCAGATAAAAATAAAATCCACATCCAAGCCCCAATCCACAACAGTAGAATTGCAGATGCAGGCACCCCCAGATCTGAAGTGGATATCTGCAGATGTGCAGGGCTCTGGCTGTGGCCTGCACGTCTCCTAGCTGGCACCAATACAGGCAGGGCTCCATTGCCATGGCAGCAGGAGAAGCTGCCTACAGCAGCTCAGGGTAGCCAAAAGAGCAGCTGTCAGCGCAGGACTGTGCCACCTCGGAGGATCAAGAGCTGAATCTACCAACATAGGGAGGAAAGGGGTCTTGGACGGAGGTGGCAACTGATGAGGCCAGGAATGCAAAGCAACCGGTGGGGGGGACAGTGGCAAGCAATGATGAACGGGCAGGGGAGCCCCATCCTTGGCTTTTGCCAAGGGCCCCAAAAACGCTAAGAGCACCCCTGATGAAAATGATCTCCTATTATAGCAGGGGAAGCATACGAAGGCTACAGAGATGCTTCATTTTATTGTCCCCCATAGTCCCTGTTACCGAGATAAAATTGTCTCTTCATGGGCCACCCATGTGCACAGGTTGTTGACACAAGGTGTCTTGAAGAAAGGATTTGAGGCTATGGAGGAGATTTTAAAAATGTTATTAGGGATTTAGGCGCACACATTTCATTGACTTTCAATAGGACTTGGGGTCCTCAAATCCTAATGATCCCTCCATAAACAAGAATGTTGAATTGTTTTCCATGAAGCATCCTTCACTAGCCTGGGTTCCTTTAAAGTTAGTTGCTGCCATTCCAAACTCGGTCTGTTAATCTGAAGAAAAATGATCAACCTAATTGTGTGGTCTTTGGTAATCCCAGCAGTGAGGCCAATAAATACGGAATACGCAGTTTACAAAAATGTGCTGTGAAGCACTCCCCAAGGCCACTGGTGCCAGCTGAAAAGCCATTTTTCAGTCTTTCACAGATAAAGGAAAGCACTTAAGGAACCAAAGCTGTAGTTTGACATTTCTGTGCTAACTAAAGCTTAACTTCAAAGACAAATAGTTTTAAATCTGCCTAACAACAGAAAGACATTCAACACTTAGAAGTATGCATAGCTGGGTTATTTTAGGGGTGAGCTGATTCCTTTATTTCCTCCTTAGGAAAAAACCATACTGCTATAATCCCAAAACTAATAAAAGAAAATATGCAAATATTATCAGTGTTGTCTCAGTGCTTCACTTGTCAGGAATTAGGCACATTCCACAAGTAGCAGGAGCCTGCAAAACTCCTAAAAATGCAGAGATTATTTATTATTGCAGATCTGTTTATATTGTGGAGTACTGTACCACTCTTTAATCGTGCTTAGCATAAACAATTTTGTGTTAATCCAGAAGAAATGTCCAAGAGCTTATAGGCATTGGCTTGAGTTTTACATTCTGTATTTATAGAAATTTTAGACAAGGCTGAATGTTGTTGGTATTTTCTGACATAGTCTTTTGCTTCAGTATTTTCAATACCCTAGCACATATAGTAACATTGCGTGCCATGGGCCATCTTATTAACAGCATAAGCTTCCTTTTATGGACACATTAGCAAATTTTCTAATGCGAATCAGCCAGAGGAACAAGACCGGTGCTCCTATCACTTTCTGTTCTGTTTCCTTGCCTCTAGTTATCTTTGGTTAACTTGGGATAAATAGACTGCAGGCAGATTTACGTGATGCATAGCTGCTCTGTTTTATGTAGTTCAATTGGCAATTCATGCTTACTTGAGGGAGAAAAATGTTTACTAGGAAAAAAAATACATTTGTGCTTGAAACTTCTCTCACTTCTTATGGCTTTTTTTTTTTTTTTTTTTATTTACTCTGCTTCTCCTCATCACTGCAGCTATCTCTCTGGATAACATTAACATTACAAGGTCTTTCCAACTCTTCACATACACAGAAACCAGTTGACATACTTGTCAGCTTCTTGAAAAGAAAGTAAGGATGGTATGGACTGTTTCACAGCATTTTACTGTATACTAGGGTTACCATATTTGAACTTTCAAAAAAAAGGACACTCCGAGGAGGGGAGGCAGTGGCCACTGCACCACCCATGTAGTGGGAGGGGTGGAGCTAGGAAGGGGAGTTGGGGCAGGGGAAGATGGCTCCTCCTCCCTGGAAGAAGGAGTGGAGCTGGGCTCCATGCCCCCTCTCTCCCAGCTTCAACCAGGGTGCCACCACCACTCCCTTCCCCCTCCTCTCCATTTGAGTTACAATTTTTGGTCACCTGCCCCCCCAGACAAAATAAGATAAACACATGCAAAAGTATGCTTGCTAACATATTGTTAAATCCAAAGGAAACCTTATCACATCTTTAATTACATTATCTGCGCCTGTAATTTCCAGAGGGGTAGCTGTGTTAGTCTGTGTACAGCAAAAACAATGACAGTCCTGTGGCACCTTAAAGATTAATACATTTCTCTGGGCATATGCTTTTGTGGGCTTCAACCCATGTTGTCAGATGCACAAAAGCTTATGCCCCCAAAAATTTGTTAGTCTTTAGGGTGCCACAGTGCTCTTGTTGATTTTGCTATGCTTGTAAGTTTCAAAAAGAAGGATACTTACAAATTAATTTGAAAGGTATGCCTATTCCTTTGCAAACACTTTATCAGTTTGTGGCAGAGATTTTTCAAAGTGATACTCTGAGATTGTCCTTTACTTCCAGTCTCAATTGACACTTTGTCTTTAACACAGCTGTCACAGATAATCTGATTTCACACAAATAAGAGGAACCAAACAGTCACACAATTTGACAGAGTTGGATATTCTGAGCCAATTTTCAATCAAAAATCATCCAAAGACTGTTTTTTTTAAAATGAATGTGCAGTCCTCTATCAGTCTGAAGTTCAATCAGCTTCTCTGGAATGTCACTTGAGAGATGGGACAAGGTCAGTGCCTCAGCTACAAAAGATTGAACAATCCAGTCATTCAGGGGTAAATTTCTATTGGGAAATAATTTGTCCAAAGTGGCTGTGAGAGAAGACAAATTGTTCTTCAATGGCTTTACAACATTCAATAGTTCAGATCCTGTTTCATTGATAGCATCACTTAACAATAGAAATAGAATGCATGCATGAACCAGTTTTGATCTTTGTTGTCAAATCCCCTAGAAAAAAAATCCAACATAATTTCTCAGTTCACATATGTATTGCAACACTTTCCTCCTGGGTACCCTCACTTCCCTATGAAACAACAAAGCATTGTGCTCCCTTCTCAATTCTGCACAAAGCATTGCAAAGAAAAGTTGATAAATGTCACTATTTTAATAGTAGAACTCAGAATATCAGAAAGTTCCCAATCCAAGTTTTTAGTTGTATGGTCTTCAGAATGTATCAGACAATGAATCCACAATATGTGTTGGGCAATTTCAAACATTTTGGCTTTCAAGCCTTCCTTACCTTCATACATGGAAAGGATTCCATACATGCAGATTTCATTGCAGGCTTCCACCTTTCAGCTCATGAGAGGTTACCATATAAGCTGTTGAACAGTTCTCATCCAGTTGCATGAATCGTAATTGGTTTGCAGAATAAAACATTTCAAACACTGATGTTTCATGCGAGTATCAAATGTAAGCAATTCAGTTTTTTTTTTTGATATATCTGTTGCTTCCTCCAGCTGAATTTCAAATAAATTGGATTGCAGTAGAGAGATCAGCTGTGCAATGACATTTTCTGACATGTCAGAGATTCAGTGGCTCACTGTGTTGTCTAACAGCAGGGACGTTTTAAACCTCTTTGGCACACAGTCATCAAGGATCATCCCCCAAATGTTAGTTACTGCTGGGAGAATCAGTTTTTCAAGAGTTCTGCAGTCTTTTTATTTTTGGCAATGTGATATGCAACATGATATCACACTTTTAAAGCACTTGCAGGGGAAAATACAACATTTTTGGTGTGTTAATTTCTTGTAGTTTTTATTAGAAATAATATATTTTTTCCGCATCAGATTGCCATGTTTTATTTCTAAATGGTGTCTTAATTTTGTTGGCTCCAGACTATTATTTGCTACAGCTATTGCACACATGACAAATTGAGGTCTAATTTCTCTGTTAACTGCCATGGAAGTGAAACCAAAATGCATTTCATCCTATTTGCTTGGTTTTGCAGATTTTCTTCTCTCTATCTAGTTTAGTCATTTCAGTTTCTGACTTTCATTTTGGAACACTACCGTCATTCAGCAATAAGTACAGATCCATTTTTCACCACATACGAATCAGCACTGCACAACTTCTTGCTGTAATGGCAGTATATGAGCTACTAAACTGGAAGGCAGGAAAGGTACTTACTGCTATAGAAATGATTGTCGTCTTATAATTAAATACATGATAGCATGCTCTAGTGTACTGGATCAGTGGTCTTGTATCAGTGAAAAAATGTCTATCTGATTGAATCAGCTGCAAAATGTTTACTCATGCTATTTTAATATGTGAACTGTCAATATTATGCTCTCATTATATAGTAATAAAATTTTAAAAGGTTGAAAATATGCCTGGAGTATGACCCTGCCATGAAGACCCACCTCATAATTCGCAAACCTCTGTGTTAAGACCATGAATCTTTTACTTGTTAACTGAGATTGAAAACACAAATACAAAAGCTGGTGATAATATGCCCTCCTGACCACTACCAATATTTAACAGAATGTTTTTGGGGAAACTGTATGGTATCAATTGCCAAATAGTGACTTTTACCATACATTACAGTACACAACCACTCATGAATGAATTAGCACTCATTCAAACCATTTACTTTAATGGGAGTGCTAAATGCAGAATATATGAGTATATGACAGACGTTATATACAGTTTCCAAAGTGATAGCTGTGTTAGTCTAGTCCAGCAAAAGAAACCAAGGAGTTGTGTGGCACTTAAAGACTAACAGATTTATTTTTCACATGAGCTTTCATGGGAGAAAATCCCACTTTGTCAGATGCTTCGAAGATGGGTGAACTTACAGAATGGAATGAAAATAAATGCAAGGGGGTGTAAAACATAGGACAGGTCATACAGTAACAGCAATTCAGAGCAGTTAGGTTCAAACGCTGGGAAGCCTGAAGTCAAATTACCTTTTGTAATGGGAAAAGAACCCATAGTCTCGATTCAATCCTGCTTTCACAGAATTTAATTTGCATATTAATTTGAATTCAGCTGTTCCCCCTCCCATTCTGCCACATCCAGCCCCCACCCAACCAACCCACACCCTGAACCCAACTCAATAAAAGACTGAATTAGAACCGTACATGGGTGAACTTGTATTTATGAAAAGAAGGGGGTTGGGGAAGGGGGGGCTTGGGAGGCAGCAAGATACGGGTGGGGGCAGATCTGGGGGGGACTTAACTGGGAGCAGGGATGTGGGGTGGGGTTTGGGGACAGCAAGGTGGGGTCATGTTATGAGGGAGCCACCCCTGGGCTGTGGCCCGCTGCCCCATGCCCTTCCCTGTGGCCACCCCGGGTCTGGGGCACCAGTGGCAAGAGAGTGGGGTGCCATGGTGGAGGTTCTTTGTGGTCCTAGGGGATAAGGTAGTTGGTGATGTGCCTCAGGCTGGAGGTGACATCCCACATTGCTACAGTCAGTCCTTTCTGGACTGCAGCCTTCCACTCCATCGCTGCCGCCTGCTGCTCCATCGCCTCCATGACACGCTCATCCACATCCGTGGCACACTGGAAGTGCCGGATGGCAGCGTCCTGGCTCCACTCACCAGGGCCGGGAGAAGTCTTCTGCTCACTGGCCGAGCTCCAGCAGGCTGGCCAGGATCTCGTCACAGGTCCGGTGGGGTCGGCTCCTCAGCCCCCTGGTGGTCGGCGGGCTTGCAGGTCTGGGAGGCTGGGTAGGCGGACGAGCTGCAGGGCAGAAGGGAGAAAAGTTGAGTCTCTCAGTCTGCTGGCCTTTGACGTGTGCAGCCTGTGAGCTGCAAATACCTCTGCCCTGACTGCCAGCAGGATTCTCAATCTGTGTGCTGTGTACACTGCACTCAGGCGCCATGTGGCCTCGTGGCCCATAGTAGTGAGCTGTACTTGGCAACATGTGGCCCAGGAAGCCTCCTGAGGCCATGTGACAGTAGTGCTGGCTGCACGCTCTTTGCCCTGCATGCTGCCACGTCTGCCTATTGCCACACCCATGTTGAGGGACCCCCATCCTGCTTGGACCTAGGACCCTGTGTGCACATGGCTCCCTGCCACCTGCATCCACAGGAGAACCTGTGCATCCTCCCCAGGCCTAAGCCCTACCTGTCCCAGGGCCATGCCCCCCTTGGTACTCATGCCTTGCACTCCTGGGCCTGCCTGCCTGGAGCTGGGGGAAACACTCACCCACTGGAAGTCCTGATGTATGCCTCAATGTCCCCTCCAAGATGGCTGCCTCCTCCATCTCCCCCTCGGGCTCCTCTTCAGAGCTGCTGGCCCTTTCCTCCTGGCCAGGGAACAGCTTTGGGCTGGCTGGTGTCTCCCATGCCCAGGGAAGCCTCAGGGCCTGAGAAGCCTCCCTCAGGGGACATGGCCAAGGTGCGGGGCTCGCCGTTGTCCACCAGCCGGGAACGGAGGCCGCTGGGCTTCTGGCCCAGAAAAGCATGCAGCTCCTCAAAGAAAGGGGCAGCTGGTGGCAGCAGCTGGTCCCTGGAGCTGCCTGGGCTCCCTGGTCTGGGCGTAGTCCTGTTGGAGGCTCTTGACTTTAGGGCACACTTGCTTGGTGCTGTGCTCATAGCCCTCGGTGGACAGGGCCTCAGCGATGTCCTGGTACATGTCACGGTTGTAGCGACATGCCCTGAACCTGGCATTGATATTTTCTCTGCCCCAGATCCTCAGGGAGCACAGGGTTTCCTCCTGGGACCACACAGGTGCCCGACGTCACCCCTGTGCTCCAGCACCCTGATCCTGGGCCATGCTGCCCGCAGCGTGCAGACACAAGGCACCAGGGTGGCAAGGCACTTCCTGGTTCCTGAGCACCCTGGTAGGAAGAAGGTCAAGTCATGCTGGATTTGAAATAGCCATTGTTTCGAAACAACGTGTCCGAACAGCGTTGTTTCAAAACAACCGTTTCGAAACAACGCCTATGTTAATTTCAGGCAAGGTTTGTTCTGAAATGACAGATGTTATTTCAAAATGACAGGGTCCCGTCATTTCAAAATAAAGAAATGTCATTCGGACATCCCAACTTTTATTTCGAAACAATAGTTGTTGTTTCGAAATAAAAGCCTCTTGTGGACATAGCCCAAGATAGTTAAGAGGCAAAGTCAAATAACTCTAAGAAAATTTACAGATAAAATGTCAGAGCCAAGTTTTGCTTTCAGTTCAGAAGAGTCCAGCAGAGTTATAGTGAATTTAAAACCCATGTGTGAATAAGAATGGAATTCAGTCCCCTGTTAGAGAGAACAGCACTTAGTCTTTCAGAATTTAAATGGGTATGTTGTCCTCTTAAAAAGAAACTAATGTTTTCCATTTTGATGGCAGGAGACAAAAATACATTATGCATAGAATCCTATCTACATTAAAATGATGGTAAATATCTCTAAATGCACAGACCACCAGCATATGTCTGCTCTTCCTGGGTTTGGGTCAACAGAGGAAAGTACGATAAATCCTTCAGGCCTAAAGTATGATGGGTTAATCCATGGCTATACCGTATGTCACCATAGACTGTGAGTTTGCTAAAATATTATAGGCCCCTTTTGAGGTTTAGAAAAATTGGATTCCTTTAAACTGTCTTCCAAAGACAGATTTATTCCTGAAATTTGTGTGCAGTAACATATATATAACTGGGCTTTTGTTCTAATCACGGACATTCAAGGTTTAACTGTTATCATTTTGTGTTTGCAGAATTTAAAAGGACTTTAATGGTAAACTGAGAAAGATAATTTCTCTTTCTTTGCTGGTTTAAGGATTTTTTTTAAATGGCTCTTCCTGCTTCCATAATAACATATTCAATCTTACAATCCCATTCCAAAACATATAAATAACCAAAGCAAGTTAATGATCTTGGAAGCCAGTCATGCATACCTCTTCCTCATTCAAATAACCCACTAAGGATTATTCATGTGAGTAAAGACTATCTGCATTAATAAGGTATTGCAGTACTGTCTGAATTCTATTTTAACAATAAATAGTCTGATTCTGCAATCAGTCTGAGCCTTCATGTGACATGGGTAGGTGGAACACCAGCAGAAGAAAATTTGGGATTAAACACTATGGGCCAAATCTTGCAAACTCTTTCCCATAATAGCAAATGAAATCAGTAGATTCAGAATATAACTTTGCAGGACTGAGCCAAATATGTGTTATTAATTAAGTCAGAAAATAATTTGCCTCACCATGAGCTTCAGATCTTTTTGATATTTTCATAGCAATACTTACAAAGGACACTGTCAAAGACATTTATAAAATAAAGTGTTGTCAAAAAGAGTTGAGATGGGGGGGGGTGAAATTTACAAACCCTGATTGGAACATAAATGAGAAAAAAAATCAATGAAAGCAATTTTGTGTTGCTTATTTTAACATACATAATGAATTCCCTGCATCAAGAAAGTGTGCTTACATAGGCTTTTATGAGTGTGCAGAGGGAAAAAACTATATCTACCCCACAATGTATATGCTGTAAAGAGCATAATATATACATTAAGGATTAGAAACAAAGCAGTCCTGCTAAAAGTCAAATTTTCAAAGAGAATATTTTAATGCTTCAATAAATTCATTCTCCTTTTCCTTTTAATTTGGGACTACACAGATCCTAATGCTTCAGCTATAATTTAATTATTGTTTGTGTAAACCTTTTCTAAGCTGGTATTGTAATCTCTACATTTCCAAAACACTCATTGAGTTTTAGATGTACAGAGTGTTCAGGAAGGGGCCCACAGTATATAACATATGCATTTGAGTGGCTGATTATTTCAAACAATTTACAGAAAACATTAGCTTAATCTAAACATCACAGTTAATTACTAAAATAACATACCTGATCTATTGGAAAATACAACAGGATTTGGAGCTGATCATGTCCACACAGCCATTCCTTCCAGGTGCAAAGGAGTCTCCAAGTCACATGGAAATATAATGTAGATTTGTGAACCCTCAGCACACTGTAACAGGGGCTCAGCACCTAGTTGTATTAAGCTTCTAGGAAAGATTTTCAAATGGCTTTTTGGTACCCAACTGGCATTGAGAAACAGTAACTGATAACTGCCATTTGTGTCTTTGAAATTATCCCTGTATATCACAAACTCAGATCCATCCAGGTCAAAATTGACTAGCCCTTTAACAGACATTTCAGCTCTCGGTATGTCACATTCATTCAGGTCCCCACCCCTACCATTTATATCTCATTTTGTGCCCCGTTTCCAACATTTGAGGAGGCGCTGAGATCGGAGCCAAAGTGTAATTGTGTTCCTTATTTCCCCCCACAAGGTCATTACTATCGGAGAGCTGGTCAGTAGCCTTAATGAAATGAGTCATTGCTCACATTTCTTTTTCTGGTGAACAATTGTTCACACTGCAGTTAATTTTGTTGACAGCCTCCAGAGGTACTCAGAGAAGTGAAACAGCCAAGTAGACTGTATGATCCTCTCACTCTTAGAAAGCTTGGCAATAAGAGAAAGTCTGCACTTCTTATGATCAAGTGGTACAAGTTCACTCAAATATAGAAGAGTTAAATCCTGAAGGCTACAGATCCTGTCTACAGTCATATACACGAGCAGAGAAGTACAAGGAAAGCCACTACTCCTGCTGTTGCTGAACTGTCGTTAACTTGAAGACATCAATGTCCTTCACAGTTAATCTCTAATAGTTTTTGAATGCTAAGGGTCAATCAAACTCCTATTACAATCACTAGAAAGAATCCCATTGACTTTAATGGGAACTGAATTGTAAACTGGCTTCAAAACTGAGCTTGATAAATTTATGGAGGGAATAGTATGACGGGACAGCCTAGTTTAGCAATTGACTGATCTTTGACTACTAGTGGAAGATATGGCAAAGGCCTGAGATCGAACATTTAATGGGGTGGGTTTTGAGTTATTACAGAGACTTTTTTTTTTTTTTTGGCTGTCTGGCTACTGAGTCTTATCCACATACTTAGGATTTTAACTGATTGCCATATTTGAGGTCGGGAAGGAATTTTCTCCCAGGGCATATTGGCAAAGGCTCTGAGGGGATTTCACCTTCTTCTGTACCATCTGGAACAGCTTAATTGCTGGTGGATTCTTTGTACCTTAAAGTCTATAACTATGATTTGATTACTTTAATAACTGATTCTTAGCTTAAGTGTTTATTACAAGAGTGGGTGGATAAGGTTTTGTGCTCTGCATTGTGCAGGAGGTCAGACCTGAGGATCATATTGGTTTCTTCTGACCTTGGACTCTATGAGTCTCTGATAAAAGAAAAAAAATATTGCAAACTGAGGCTCTTGAACCAAAACACTGAGGGTAGGTCTACACTTGCAAGTTAGTTTGAATTAAGGAGGCTTATTTCAAACTCAGTATCTGTCTACACGCAGTTTTCATTGGTTTGAATTAAGGAATTCGAATTAGTTTGAATTAGTAAGACTTGCTGGTTAGTTCGAATCAAGCCTGTAATTCGATCCTTAGTTTGAACTAAGGCCAGTATAGAGTAGGATTAACCCTTTGTTCAAATTTAGTAAATTTGAATTAAGGGCACTTAGTACAAATTAAGAAAGTGGACTGTCAAAGTAGTCTACTTTGTTAATTCGAACTAATAAGTTCAAGTTTAGTTTGAACTAAACTTGAACTTATTAGTTCGAATTAACAAAGTTAAACTCACTTTTCTACTGTAGACATAGCCTTAGATACTACAACGATGGGCATAGTATAAAAGCTTAAATAAGCCAACACAGAACTAAGCATACCATTATTGGAGGGAAAACTTCCAGGACATAAAAATTCACATTTTGCCTATAAATGGTTATCTATGTAAACGGCTCATCAGTATGAATCTTCTCAAAGAAGTGGGACAAGTTAACTCAAAGAAATATGTAGACTTTATCATAAGATTCTTCAGTTTTTCTCTTGCGAGAGCAACACCTGCCTTTGGGGCAGGTCAGCGTATGAATAAGATGCACAGAGACCTCTGAGACCAAGATAAACAGAAGACCCAACAGAGTGAATGACGTTCCCACAAATAATGTGGTATTAGCATTCCTCAGACAAAGGTTCTGCCAAACAGTGTCATCTATCCAAATCATAAGATCATTATACTTTCCTGTTGGTTATGGTTTTCTGAATTATGTTTCCAGTGGTCTTCTTTTCTGTGTCTCTGGTCACATTCTTTAAATCAAGTAAACATTAATGTTTCATTCCAAATTACTGAAAAGGCACAAAAGGACTGAACTGAAGGGGTTACACATGGTTGAGATTCCTATATTTAAAACCATGTTCATAAGATGGGAGTCCTGGTTCTTTTTTCTGCTTGTGCTGCTGCTTTACTGTGCATCTTAGAACAACACACTTTAGCTTTCTGCACCTCTGTTTCTCTCCCATGCTTTGGGCTTGTCTACACTGAAAATGCTGCATCGATCCCCACGGATCAAAGCAGTGGGATTGACAGAGTGGCCACTGTAGACCTGCTCAATCAATCCCAAGTGCTGTCCCATCAACTCAGTAACTCCACCCCTCCAAGTGGAGTAATGCTGCACCAAAGGGAGAGAACACCAATTTGACACAGCTGAATAAAGCGACCACAGGGAAATTAACTAGGTCGATAGGAGATATGCAATCTGCAGCACAAAGATTGTGTGTCTCCCATTGACTTAGCCCCACAGTGTAGACTAGGCCTTTGTTTCTCTGGGCTGTTTAGATGCTAGGCTCTTTAGTCCAGGGACTATCCTCCAATACACATTTGTAGTGTGCTTAGCACAAACAAATCCCAGTCTCAGTTGGTCCTCTGGGTGCTAGTGAATCTCAAATATTAAAAATTTGAGACTCCCCGAAAGTGTCAGGGTGTCTGTGCAGAACTAATTGTAAGAGTGGGACCTATATAATGAGTTCCTTAAGCAGGGCCTGATCCTAAGAGGACCAGAGAAACCTCACATTGAAGGGACTTGGTCTTTTGTGAGACTGATCCTTTAATTCTGCAAAGAATTGCAGAAAAAAGCATTCTGATTAATTTTTCGCATGAGCTTGAAACACTCTTAGCATCTACTGTCTATTTCCCTTTCCTAACAACATTACTGAAGATATTTGAATCTGCATCTCCATTCAGATGAATGTGACCTTTCTCCTTAATTGGTCCCAGTTTCTTATCTACACAATTACATAATTTAGATTTTGCTCCCATCAATCTTACTGTCACAAAAATATGTAGACTTTATCATAAGATTTAATCTCCATTCTCCAGGATCAATGTTTTTGTAACCTCCTTGTATGTAATGCTGCCTTCTACCTACATCAGCAGATTCCATGGTCCTGTTTGGAGTATGAAGTGTTCCCCTATCATTTCTCCCTTTATATCAGTGACCAGTTTTTCTTTTTGATGATGAAGATTATTTTGTGTATATGTATGTGTGTGTGTGTGTGTGTGTGTGTGTGTTTTTAATCATTGTATGACTCACTGTCTATGTATTTTAAGAGAGTGTTCAAATAGGGTGACCAGATAGCAAGTGGGAAAAATCAGGACACTTTTTCAGAGGGGATGAGGTATAAAAGACAAAGCCCCTAATATCAGGACATCGGATCACCCTATTTCAATATAGGTGTAAGTTCTGCAAACTAATAAAATGTTGTGGTAATAAAAAATGTCATAGCGAAAGGAGATGGGAGAATATGAAAATCTCTAAAGGACCTTGTCAGAAAAATCCACTCTCATATATTAAAAACATCCATATTATACCTTTGTTATAATCATTTAGAACCACATGGCCTTTATACTCATAGAAAAATGGATTTCAAAGAACGTAAAGAACTGGACTTGCTAATTCTGTCAACACCTGTGAAAGCTGCTTCTTAGATCACCAGCCAAAAAGAAAAAGGAATCCACCTAACATCCAGCAAGAGTCCATGTAACTATTCTTGCCTGATCTAAGATATTACCTGACTCCCCTTGTTTCTCTAATATCCTTGGAACAACACGGCTACAAGTTCAACAACACTGCATACAATGACTAACGGAGCTGGCAGCAGGGTGAGCAGTGTGGTGGGGCAGGCTTGGCCCTCAAATATCCTCCTAGACAAACAAGTCTGGCAGTGCCTCCTGCACAGCACTTGCTCTGTGCGGCAGTTGCTCCCTTGGGGCCAACACCTCTGGCTGCTGGAACTGGGCACCAACGAGCTCTGCCTTTGCCTCTCACATGGCTGGTACAGGCTCTCCCTGGAGGCACTGATGACCTCTGCGATTCTGTCCTCGGCGAGGTGCAGGCGTGTGAGGAGGCACCTCCAGCAGGCTTTCAGTCTGTCGAAAGCCCGCACAACCACCTGGCAGCAGCGGCTGATGCAGCGGTTAAAAAGCTGTTGTCCGGTGTCAAGGTGTCCCGTGTAGGGGTGCATGAGCCAGGGGCATAAGGGGAGGCTGCATCAGCGACAATGAGGATGGGCACCTCGACTTTCCCAACGGTGATATTCGGGGGTCGGGGGGAGAAGGTGCCCACCTCCATGCCCTGGTACAGGGAGGAGTTGTGCAGAAACCTGGCATCATGTGCCCTCCCTGGCCATCCGATGTAGCAGTTATGAACAATGCCCCAGCGGTCCACAAGGGCCAGCAGGATGACTGAGTGGTATCCCTTCCTGTTCCGGTACTCAGCTGCCTGGTGCTGTGGGGCTCGCACAGGGATGTGGGTGGCATCGAGTATCCCCCCGCAGTTTGGAAAGCCCAGGGTGGCGAGACCAGTGATGGTGTCCTGCAGCGCTCCCTGGGTGACAAGGCGTGGCAGCAGGACCATGTTGATGGCCTGGGCGACCTGCAGCAGCACTTCCCCGATGGGGACTCGGAAGTGGCCATCTTCCAGAGAGCGATGCCCATGCTCTTGTCCACGGGGGTGACTGCCCTCATCGCCATGTCCCTTCAGTGCAGGATTGTGGTGAGCTCGGCGTCGAGGTGGATGAACATCTCCCTGCTAACCAGGAGTTTCCCCCTCCACTGCTCATTGCTCCAGGTTTGCAGGACAACCTGCTCCCACCAGTCAGTGCTGTTGTTCAGTACCCAGATATGCTGTGACACAGAAGGGGGACGGGGAGCTATTGCTGCTGTGAGGGCCACTGAGACAATGGTCCAGGGCTCAGTTCTGGGCTTATCAGGCTCAGGGAAGAGCGTGTCCCATAGCAGGGCAGCACTCTGCAGGCTAGCAGTGGGTCTACCAAGTACTCGAGGATGGTGTGGGATCCGGGAGCATCCATAGCCATCTCTCTTGCAACCTCTTAGCAGTCACAATGGACAGGGAGGTGAGGTCAGTTCCTGTTTTTATGTGATTGGCTGGCAACATGGCCCTGCCAGGGGGCCATGTTGCCACACGTCTCCTGAAGTGAAATAGCAAGTCCTGTGTCCGAACACACTATTTCGCTTTGAGGTTTTCCCTTATTTCAATTTAATATTTGCTTATTTCAGTTATTTTGAAATAAGAGTTTGTGTGAACATAGCCTTGAATTTTTTCCTGATGTATGTGATCAGCAGATGATCTTTGAAGACTTTCTCCTGTGGAGAGGTGAAGGACAGACAGTTTTACTCCAACCATTTTCTGACTTTTCATTTAATCTTAATTTAGATTCCTCTGTGTTTCAAGTTTCCAGTAGCTATTTTGCTCTTGGAATCACAGCAAGATTGCAGCCTCTATTTGCTACCCTTAAATGAAACTCTTCTTGTCATTACATAAAAAGTCTTGAGTAAATATTGAAGGCAAAGTCCTAGCTTCATTAAGTTAATGGACGATTTTTCCATTGACTTCAGCGGAACCAGGATTTCACCCTAAGGGCAGAATGTAATTGTTCCACATGTCAGACTCACATTCATGTTGAATGTGATAGTTATGTATTCAGCAGTGAAGGTTTTAAAATGGGAGTTCCATCTATGCATAAAGTGCAAAAAATAATGGCCCAGACCTTCAAACATATTAACTTTGCTTAATCACAAGAGCAACATTAAGCCCATAGGGTTAATTTTGGGTTCCACTAAAGTTCATGAGAGCTCTGTCAGTGGAACCAGGATGTCACTCATATTTACTGGATCAAAGCCTGAAGATTTTTTTATTATTTTGGCCAACTGAGGACACTTTTCCTTGTTCTTCCCTCACATACATCAGTCCTGTGCCAATTTTGTGGGCTGATGAAGCCCATGAATAAGCTGATCCATCCCTCTTGTAGCTTTTCTCAATGGGGTATATACTGCTGGCATGGAGACCCTTACTGAAAAGCCTAGGTGTTGTGCATGTGCCCTTGTACAGCTAATGGCAGAGATACCATCAGGGCCTGTGTGGGGCTTAAATAGGACGACCTTGCACACCAATCCTATGCACCATAGGTGAATTTCACTCATTGCTTGTCATGAGTGTTGAAAGTGAGTGTTCAGTAGTGGGAACTAGGGCTATGGGGATTGCTGCTGCATCCCCTGGCTTGAAGTTATTTCCATTATATGCAGAGATTATAGTTTGATTCAATGGCTCTCAGCACCTCCACTGTAAAAATTGTGCCGGCACCCTCAGTTCAGATTCTGGAAGGTTAGGGCCAACTTCTATTTATTTATTAATATATTACATGATAGGGTCTTGAAAGCTCTTCAAAAAGAGGTGAGTTTTAAGGAAGCATATGAATGAAGGGAGTTGATGCATTGTACATGGGAGAGGAGGTTGAGCTATAGTGTCAGTGCAGTGGATGGCGGGGAAATAAGAGCAGATTAAGAGGATTTCTGTGTCATAATTAATGACCTTTACAAATGTAATAACATAAATAAAGAATCTCTCCCATTTTTTTTATTTTAAAATTGTAACTCCTGTAAAATCCTCATCTGCAACCATGATTCCTCATCTCAGCCACAGATAAATTCCACAGCAGATATAATACAGATCTGTGTCCCATTTCTCCACTCACCCTTCTGATAGCTGTAGTTCTTTCCAATGACTGTTGTGAAAAAGACTTGGAGTATCTGGTAAATAAGGTGCCTGGGGCTGTACTAAACTCAGAGCCATGCCATCTGTGAACTGACATACTCTCTATTTTATACTGTACTGTTTAGAAAAGAAAATAAACTGTAGGACATGAAAACGTTTCCATATACACTGTATGCCAAGTATTTAATATGAGCCTGAATAGTCATCTGGGTACATCTGTGGGGATGGAAGGTCAAATGAGAAAAACTGTCTTCTTCCTTGTCCTTCACCTAATAAAATAATTCCATGTAAGGTATTAAAGTCCCAGAGCAGAATATATGCCTGTTAACATTTTGCTTTTATGTTGTTTTTGTTTGTACTGACTGTTTAGCTGGTGAACTCTGAAGTTGCTTTGTGTCTTGTCTGTATAGTGCTCTTAAATGGGACTCCAAACTACAAGTAGCAAAATAACCAAGTGTTTTTTTTTTTAAAATATATTAGGAACAAAATAAATCCTAGCAATAGTATAGCATTACTATGAAATGAAGATGATTCAGATTCAGAAAAAGGAGGCATGATCAATAAACATTTCTCTTCTGTATTTGGAAAGAAACAGGACATGCTTCCTGCATCTTCAGAAGATGATGAAGTACTTTCCAATCTCCTAGTAACCCAGGAAGGACATTAGACAATATCTACTAGGGATAAACATTTTATAATCAGCAGTCAGAGGTAACTTGCACCAAAGAATTCTAGAAGAGTTGGCAGGGAAGATATCTGGTCCATTAGTGTTAATTTTTAATAAATCTTGGAATACTTGGGAAATTCCAGAAAATTGTAAAGGGGTCAATATTGTGTCAGTGCTGACAAAGGACAGGCACAATAATCAGATAGCCCGATGTCAACAATCCCTCTCAAAATAATAGAAAAGCCAGTATGAGCTATAGCTGATTAATTTTATTCTTGTTTAATGTTGTTCAACATGATTTTGGTAAATAGGCCGTGTCAAACAAACATGATTTCATTCTCTGAAAATATCGTAAGGTTGTTTGATAAAGATAATTACATAGAGGTAAAACAAACAAGGAGCCTAATATGTCTACCCCTTTGGAACTTGCACAGGTGTGGTTAGGAAAGGCATTTTTAGTAGAAAGAAAGAAGTGTTAATGCCATTTTGCAAGGCACTGCTAAGACCTCTAGCAGAATATCATGCACAATTCTGGTCACCCACATTCAGGAAGGATTGATTTAAACAGGAACAGGTGCAAAGAAGAGCTGTTAGGATGACTGGGGCAATGAAGTGCTTCTTTTATCAAAGGAGATAAAAACCTTGGTTTGTAGGAGGTTAAAAACCAGGGAGGATGAAGAGCTATTTAAACTAAATGATAAAGTTGGCTCAGGACCAGTGGATATAAACTATCCATGAACAAATTCAGACTGGAAATTAGAAGAAAGTTGCTAACCAGTAGCGGGGTTAGGTTCTGTAGCAGCCTCCCAACAAATAGGCTTTAGTTTTATGAGAGAGCTGGACAAAATTTATGAGTGCAATTATTTGATAGAATTGCTCCTGATGATGGGGTTAGGTCTCAACAGTCCTCAGGCTTACTTCCAGTTTATATCATGTGGACCTAAAAGCTCAGACTTAAGGGTTTCAAAAACCACCTCCACAGGTCAAAAAGGCATCCTCCCATGCTGGCGCCAATGCATTCTGCAAGTGTTTTTTATCTTCTTCCTCTGAAGCATCAGATGGTCATGGATGGAGGGAGGTCCAGGACTCTGAGATGGCACCAAGCCGATTTCAGCTCATATGTTCGGGTCTAAAAGATTACCATATATGGGGCAGTAAAGGAATTCACCCCCATAGTCAGATTGGCTGTGTCTTTGGTTGGAGAGAGGTATCACCTTCCTCTGCAGCGTGTGGAGCAGGTCAGGTTTATTCAGGTGCATGTCACTTAATCACTACCATGCCATTGTGAGAGCCTCAGGCATGTCAGTAAGGCAGATAACTTATGACAATGGGCGCGACTTATCTGAAAGCTTGCAGAGGCACTTGCTGACCAGGAGTGTTGCTGCCCTGGGGAAGGACCCAGAGCACCGGCCCAGCCCTGCCCCCTACCCAGAGGCCACGCCCCCTAGCAGCAGGCCATGCCCCCAGCCGGGTCCGGGGATGGGAACAGCTACCATGGCCGTGGGTGGCTGGGCCCCGGATCCCTGGCCAGGGCCAGGGCTGGGGCCGGGAGTGGCAGCTGCAGCCACGGGCAGCTGGGCCCCGGATCTCCGTCCTGATTGGGCCAGAGACCGGGAGAGGCAGGGGCCCCCCAGACCCAGGGCACTGGTGCTGGGATTCGGGGCACGGGCTCTGTGTGCCTGGCACCAGCGATGCCCCTGTTGCTGACTAAACGGCAATTCCTCTGTAGATGCTGAACTGTGTCTCTTGCAAACGAGCTGCTTTGCAGGGTAAGCTTTGCAAAAACAATCCAGCTGCAAACAGGCTTGCAGAACCATGTCTGCCCAGTAACAAATTCTAATTGGCTAAAGAATTATAATTGACATTATTGTATCAATATTAAAAATAGTAACCAGTAAACCCAAATAGAGTGGTGGTATAATGTCTTGGCAGAATACCAAAAATGGCAGACTAATGTAGCTAACTTTTTTAAATGAAAGTGGGTTGTGGAACAGGGATAAAAGACTGCAAAAAGCCAGTGCAAACTGGAGGTCTACAGAGGCACGTATCAGATAGCCAAACTCCAGACTGATCACCCGAAACTCCCTCTCTGGCAACGAATCAAACTGACTGTAAGCTCGCAGGTTGGGAATGAAATATCCCACTTGGGATAAGACAGGTGCACCTGAACTGAATCAAAACTGAATCTGAATCAAATGAATAAGCCATGGTTTTGTAAGTAAAAGGGATCATGCTTAACAACAGTGATTGTTAGAGCCCTGCAAATCCACGGATATCTGCGGATAACCACCTCATATCCACATCCGTGGATACAACATGGGTATCCATGGACCATTTCTTGCAGATGCAGATTGGATACGGATCCACATATTTTTATCTGCACAGAGCTAGAGCCCTGCATATATGCAGATATCCGTGGATATCTGCATTATATCCGCATTTGTGAATACAATACAGATATCCATGGGCCATTTCTTGTGCATGCAGGTTGGATACGGATCCACTTATTTGTATCTGTGCAAGGCTGTACTGACTGTAGCCCAGTATCAACTGAGGGCTTAATAATAGGAACAGTTTTAGGAATTGTAGTTATGCTTTTGCTGTAATGAATCTTTTGCTATCTCTTTGGTTTTTACCTTAGAACATTAAAAAGCATAAAAGAAAATGATTTATTCTAACTAGAGGTAAATAAATAAATTGAGTTAATAAAAGAAATCAAATTTACTCAGTGTCTCCTTCAGTGTCTCATCTCATCAACTGCATACAAATAATCCATTTCTGAAGCAGATTTCTCAAGGCACTGTGCACATCAGTCCCTTCCATTTTCTGCCTGTGGTACTTAATAAACTACCTGCTCTGGGCTATAATTCTTTAGTCTAATTTAGGATGTTGGGT
This sequence comes from Podocnemis expansa, assembly GCA_007922195.1. Classification (NCBI taxonomy): domain Eukaryota; kingdom Metazoa; phylum Chordata; order Testudines; family Podocnemididae; genus Podocnemis; species Podocnemis expansa. Next base: position 3,010,985 of record ML682008.1, read on the forward strand.
ATAATGAATGGATGATGAATGGTGTGAGAGGCCTGTGGTATATAGTAGGTCAGATTAAATCAGAGATACTCAGACCTTAGTGGCTCAGGAACCCCATCAGTGAGAAACTTTACCAAAAATGAAGACATGCCAACTCTTGTGAATTTATTGTGAGAGGTGCAATTTCTAAGTAAAATTGAGCGTCACTCATGATCTTCCAATAAAACTCTCAAATATTGGGATTTCTTTTTGAGTCACTGGGATCTCCTGTTGTCAGTCTGGGAAGTGGGAAAGGGGACACCACTGCAGTCCCCCTGCCCCAAACACCCAAGGAGGATGAAGAACCCTGAAAGGAGCAGAGATGAGGCTGAGTGGACTGTACTTCTGCGGGGCTGAAGTGAGTAGGATAAGGCTGATGGGATCAGGAGTTGTATTGATGGTCTGGTCTAAGCAGATGGTGTGAATCCTAGGAAAGGAACTGAGGGTGTTGAGGATCAGTGGGGTATGGGGCTGAAATGATGACATGGTGGTGTTAGGGGCTAACTGAGGCTGAACTGAGGGGCTTATTAGAGACAGAATTGATGGAAGATTGGGGGATTAATTTCTGGGCAGGAGATGGAGAGACGTAAGGATGAGAGCACCTGCAGCAGAAACTTAGATCACCATATCTAGTACATGTGGTTAACTAGACAACAGTCATTATCACATGCACACACATGGAGGATGGGCAAGGAGCATTCAAAAATTAAGAGACTGATCTAAAAACCATAACAAAATCTTTTTTAAAAGTCATGGATTTTTGGGGTCAATCTCATGATTATGAAGGGTTCAATTCATGGTTTTTTTTTATTTCTTGAAGTTGGCTATAATAAAAGAGACACAGTAGTGTGAATTCATTTCTATCTATCTATCTATTCTCATAACAAACTGACTAACCAAGTATTATTATTTTATCAACTACAATCAGTTACTATCATACTAAAATGAACCTGCTTGGTTAATAATTAAACCACACTGTATTTTAATATCCAATACCTCAGTCTGAGTGTTACTGGAACAAAAGAGCTGGTGGTCCTTTCCAGTGTTAAACTCTACGACTCTGTGAACCCTTCTATGTTGAATCTCTGCCTTAGGCCAAGTTGTTGGCAGTTCTTGTCAGCAGAAATTGTTCAGCATTTTCTAAGAATTAATTTAAAGATGGGAGCTGTGCAAAGGATGTGTCCAGTTTGTGAAGGATTTTGAAATTTCCCATGAAGAAAAGTTCAAAATGTATTTTTGTTTCAGTTTAATTTTGACTTTTGAATTATTTTGGTATTATAACATAAATAACAATATAAAATTTCAAACTAAAAAAAAATCAAACCTTTTTTTATGAAAATATAATTGGATGTTGCAACACTGTCTGAACTTTCTTCTTTCACAGGTTTTTCCAAAACACCATTTCAGCTAAATTTATGTGATTTTAATGGAACTGCTTTTTCTAACAGAAAATGTTTCCATGCGTGTTTGTCTGACCAGCTGTCTTTGGGATAATGGATTCTTTTGCCCTTGTTAATATATTTTTATAGCCATTTGCTTTAGAATCTGTAGCACTTCCATGCTTTGGTTCAAGGACATAAACTTTGTCCGCAGGGTCACATGCTCATATGCTATTTACTGCACAGGATCCTTTGTCAGTGCCTTGGACAGACTGTGTTCTGGGGATGTTGTCTTTGGGGCCTCTGTATCTTCTGTTGCAGGAGCTGAAATGCGTACAGTGAATGCGGCTCTCAACTTCAGGAAAAGCCAGGATGGTCTAATGGCCTGGGCAGTTGAATGCTGCCATGAGAACTGGATTCTAGCCTTCTTGCTTTGGAATTTATAATGTGATGCTGAGCAGATCACTTAAACCAAACTTTTCACAGGTGGTTACTAACTGATTGCCCAGCTTGAGAAACTGGGAGTCAGATTTGTGGAAGTGCTGAGCGCGTACAGCTGCCTTGGAAGTCAGTGGGGACTGTATTCTGAACAAATTAAGTTCAATAAAATGCTAAATTCTCTGAAAAATCAAGCCTAGCCTCTCACCTGGGGTCCTCAAAATGTGTGTACATTTTTGCAATTAATTTCTCTGTGTCTCAGTTTCCCAACTGTAAAATGGGATAATGCTGTCTGTTTTCACAGTGGTGTTGTGACTATAAATTTATTATATGTGTGAAGCAGTCAGGTGTAGTGATTAACTCCACAAAAGAATCCATGAGGAAATTCATAATTCTGTATTTATGACACAGTCTGAATGTTGCAAATTAAATAAGGGCTAGGGCTACACAGTGAATAATAAACATAAAATAAAATATTGAATAGCTGATCATTCTGAGCACTGTCCATCCTGTGCACTGATTCAGTTTTCTCCCACAAGACTCCTACCTGTGTGATCATGTAATTACAGATGCATAGCCAAAAGAAGGCCAAATTAAGGTAACACAGACAACTATTTCCTAACTAGATTGCTCAACTTTGAACCTCAATGCTCTTTTAGTGTAGATTTTGTATGGAATTACTCTATTTATTAAACATAGATTAGAAAATATGTTATTGTCTTCTTAGCATGATTTAACTGTCATCACACTCAGAGCTGGTTTTTTCTTCTAGAATCATTTTTTATTTCTGGGAGCTGAGTCAAAACTCACCAGAAGATAACTACAAGAAGCCTGGAGGGAGGGGATAAACACAAATAAAATATTTTCACACATGAATAACTATGTGGACTCTGAAACTGCCTTTCACCGTAAAGACTCTCTAATGTCTAGTGTCTAATATCCTTTTTATTTGTTGTGTATGGCTAGCACAGCACACTACACTGGAGAATACTGTGACTGTGATTTATCATTGCTCCTTTAATCAAGGAACTGTTCCTTTAGATAAGCTGTCTTGCCTGAAATGCTATCCCTGTGGGACCATTTAGTCTGATTGGAAAAACAGTGGTAAACTCCATAGCCCACAACACTCCCTTCTTCTATTTCTTTTCTTCTGAAGTCCTTTACAAAAAATTTCCATGTCTACTTGGCGTCTAGGAATAAAACTCAGCATAGCGTCCTGTCCCAAGACAAGGCAAAGTTTGCTAATGAACAAAAGACTGCTTCACTATACATTGGTAAGTACTGCACAGTATTCAAACTCTACAAAACTATGATTCAAATATTGCAATGCTTACTTAGGGTGAGATCACCGTCTGCACATCCATGAGATAAGGGAACCCAGATCTTACAGATACAGGCTAGATGCATGGGATGAAGTAGGATAGAGCAGGTTCCGTACTCACTTCCCACGTCTCCTAACCATGTGAAAGCCTCAATGTGGATGCACTATGCAGATTTCACTCTATGAGTTGAAGGCGTGACACATGGGGATATGCAGATTTACATAATTTGCAGGGCGAGCCAGGGTGCTGAAGCTTAGGGGTGCTGGCACCAAAAATTGAAAGCTTGGCCCCAGAATGGGTTTCCATGGAGACCCCCAGGGTCTCACTTTGAAGCACTCTGCTCTCACCGGGACAGGCTGGTCCCTCTGCTGCAGGGTTATGTGACTTCGCTTGCTGCCACGTGACTGCTGGCCCAGTCCGACCCCTCATGTTCCTGCAAGCACATTTCAGGTGCAGAGTCAGCAATGGGGGGTGCAAAAGCAAAAGTTGGTTCAAGGCACCAAAACCCCTTGAGCCAGCCTTGATAATTTGTGCCCACTTGCACAGTAAGCCCAGCTAGGATGAAAGGTTATGAGTAGCCACAGACAGGGATGGTATATGGGCAAGGTTTATGAAATATTCTTGGCATCAGGGAAAAAAAACCCAAGGAGTCTTGTGGAACTGAAAGACTAACCGATTTATTTATTGTGTGAGCTTTCGTGGGAGAACATCCCACTTCGTCAGATGCTTTGAAGAGGGAGAACATACAGAAATGGATGAAAATAAATGCAGGGGAGTGTAAGACATGGGATCAGGTCATACTGCAACAGCAAATGAGAGCATTTGTAAGGATTCAAACTCCAGGAGAGAGCATACAGAGGGAGGGTGAAGTCAAACTACCTATTATAATGTGAAAAGAATCCATAGTCACGATTCAGCCCTGCTTTCACACAATTTAATTTGCATATTTGTTTGACTTCTGCTGTTTCACTTTGAAGTCTTGATGTCCCATTGATTTTCTTGATGACCATCGTTAACAAGTCATTAATGGAGTGATTAGAAAGATGTGTGTGTTGTGATTTCTGATATCAGTTTTGTGTGCATTTAATCTTCTACATAAGGATTGTCCTGTTTCTCCAATGTATAAGGCTTAGGAGCATTTCCAGCACATGATGGCATAAATCACATTACTGGATGAGTAGGTGAAGGACCCTTTGATGGAGTAGCTGGCTTGGTTAGGCCCTATGATGGTGTCTTTAGTGCAGATGTATCTCAAAATACTGGAGTGCTTTTTCAGCATTGTTAAGCCTTGCTTAATATTGAAAAAAAAGCCATCACGGGTCACAGAGAAGGCTTATTTTTTGAAAAATCCTCCCTATCTCATCCATTGCCTCACTTTTTTTTGAAAAAGAAAGTCCAGTGTAGACTTTCTTTTTTGAAAATAAAAAAAGCCGCAGTATTGCGGGACAACAAACCATCCCCGGACTGTTGTCCGGAAATAGCATTTTTTTGAAAAAAAGTTTTTTTCACGATAATTATTTTGAAATACTTATCCTGAAAAAAGTTCTTTTGAAATTGCAGGGCACTGTAGAAATAGCCTTAGTCTTTACTTAGGCAAAATTTCCATTGGCTTTGTTTAGCACCCAGTTCTTCCATACCAACACAATCTGCATATTCTGCAAATAATGCCACTGAAATGAATTTCAGAGTAAGTGTGGCAGAATCAGGTTCTTTGAGGAGCATAGGATTATCTTTTATACAGAGATTTAACTTTCCATACTTAAAATAAGAATGTGCTAATAAATAAAGTTGTTATAAATAAAGTGTTTTAATGATAAAATGCAGAATGTCTTAATTAAGGCAAATCAACAGAGTAAAAATCTTTGATTATTCTTGTTGCTCAAGTCTTTAAATGTGAAAAATGTTTTATTTCAATAAAAATGAATTATACGATCTATGGATATATTTTATTTAAATTAAAAGAAAAATAAAGCACTGTTATGGTCCAAATTCTGCTTCCTTTACTCACATAAGTACTTCCACTGATTGCAGGGAGACTACTCACATAACTGAGGTAATGAGCCTTGGCCGTAACCTTTTGCTTTAGTTGGTAGAGGTTAGTGTTTGTTAGATTAAATGTCAAAGGAGGGCAGGGGCATCACTGACACCAGGCTTACGGGGCTCATAGGTCTGCTGCTGGGCCACCAGCAGTGGCGGCTGCAGCAGTGGTGCAGGAGCCCTGAGTCTCAGCGTGCCAAGCCTCAGGTCTTTTCTGTGCCCAGCGGTGCTCCTGAAGGAGGGGTTTTAGAAATTTCCCTTATTACTGTTGATCCGGATTCTGATTGCAAGGATTGGCTCACTAAAGCTCAGTTGGATCGCTAGGTAATGAAGCTCTAAACCTAAATCGTCAATGACAGCTGAGGCTTAGTAATTTTGTGCAGAACTTGTACAAGTTCCTACACTCAGAGTATTATGGAATTCATTAAGAGATATATCTAAATTGAGTTCTTTGGTACTGACAGGTTAGTGTTCATGGATGAAGATAGGTAATATTTTGTTTTGTTTTGTTTTGTTTTTTATAATGGGCACAAGTGATATTAGCTATAATGTAACTCAACTGTATTTAGTATGACTTTGTATTTACAGTTGCTCCATTTTTCACCTGTGGGGCCATAATTTGATAGGCTCTGAAACACAGTGCATATTACCTTAAACTATTTTTGCACTGACGGAGAAAGCAAAAAGCATTTTAACTACTGAATAAAGAAAAAAAATCTCTGGGTATGCATGTATATAAATAGGGCTACACTGAAAAGAGCTGAACTTGAAATTTGCTGAGCAATAATTATCCTCCTCATGGAGAAGGTGAAGCAAAATTAGTTATCCTATAGGTTGCATGCTCTCCCTTCAGCACAAAGCCACTGGCCCCTGCTCCCCCTAGCAGAAGGGGGGAATTCATCCTGCACCCAGTAAGTTCAGGCTTGTTCAGTGACATGTGAGTTCAAATGGATATAGAATATGCTGTGACTTTGGTAGTATTTGGCAAAGCATCAATGAGAAGAGTCCATGAAGTTTGGCAAGATGTGTTTTACTCATGAGAAGACAGCAGGTAACCAACTGGACTGAGTAAGGACACAAGATTTGGATCTTTGTAAGAGATAATGAGCTGTCTTTTTACTTCATTGCATTTAGTGTATGTTTGTGCCAATACTGAAGAACCTTCTACTTCTTAACACCTTAAACAAAGTGTCATCTAAGACAAGATGAGGGAAGAAGAAGCCCTACTAAGCCAAGATAAGGTTACAAATGTGCATTTCTCTAATTAACTTAATACAAGAAAAGTCTAAACAGTTTTTCCCTGTTCTTGGTCCAGGATCTTCTAATGATAAACAGTTCTCTCCTATCAGTTGACTTTTGTCTTAGCATGACAAACTGCAGGGTGGTGTGAGGGCAGAGTTCTTTTTCTGCGAGATGGGTTTTATTTTCTCTCATTGTTTTTTTTTTTTTTGTCCAGGATCATCTATGTGTGTTTGAAATACTTATTTGTCTGTTTTCAACTGATTCCTAATGTGTAACATTCATAAAGCTAATTAAGAACAAAGATGGAATCCAGTACCTGTGAACAAAGACTTTTTTGTTGAGTATTTTTTTTACATGACTTGTGAAATCAGATCCCACACTTTCACTGTAGGATAGCTTTTCTTTTACATCAAGGTCTTACCAGTTTAAATTAACTTGATTTTAAATTCCTTTATTAAAACTGTTGCAAACATCCTAGATAAATGCACTTGAAGTGGTTTAACTGTTGCTGCAATCCGTTCAGCTTGGATCTGTCAATTATCAAATTAAACTTAACTGATTTACATGAGGTTAAACCAGTTTAAATAAAATCTTCAGACAGGATTTAACAAGATAGATTTAAAAATGATTTAAAATGCTGCAGGTTTTCTCATATAGACAAGGTCTAGATCAGATATAATTTCACTGAGGCCCGATTGAAACCCATCTGTGGCTGTTTTAAGGTCATGATGAGAAACATCTGAACTTATTGCCATTTTGTGGTGTGCACTTTCAGCAAAATACCTAAAACGTATATCATGGCTGCAGCACAAAACAAGTACCATTTCATTCTGTAATGCTAAAATAAATACTTACATTAGTTGGTTTTGTTTCTCCAAACTTACCAGCGTGTATTTACCACCTAATTTGAAAGCTTGTGTGCATGTGTGTTAGAATATCAGTTAGAACAACTATGTTTTTGTCCGGAGACTGTTACTATATGGGAATTAATTTCAATTCCACCAGTTGAAAAAATTATAATTACATTAAATACTGGTTTCTAATTTTTTAAAAAAGAAAAAATCTCTCCATGACATGTTTTTGTGTGTCTCCAATTTCATCTTCTGTATTAATGCTTGGTGAAATAGCTCATTTGTGATAGCCCTGGCTGTAAATTCCTCTTGTCATCAAGTGAAGCTTAGTTACCAAGATATGATGAGAAGAAACAGGAGTGGAATGTGTGGCTAAGTGTTCAGTTCAGTTTTGCTATCCTGGACAGACACTTGTTGGATTTGGTCACACGATGCCATGTTTAACTCTCCTAACTCCAGCCCTGCTTTTAAAAAAAAAAAAATGCAGATGAGAGTAGTAAATGGGGTGAAGTTTTGTGTGTGAATTGAATTTGAAAGATTGTTGCTAGGCCTTAGTGGATCTGGGGTTCTCAGATAGTGCTAGGTACCACTGACTCAAAGAGAGTCATGCTGTATTTAAAACCAGTGCTACTAAAAGCAGAGTCTGGCTCTGGGTGTTTTGTGAGCGCATGATTTTCAGACAATGAAATAATTTTACAAAGCAATGCAATGAAATGTAAAGTTTGTTAAGGTGGCATTTTCTAATATGGCTATGGCCATCATCTGCTTCCTTTGATGTTGACAAGTTGCATAGGGGTAGCCCTGTTAGCCTAGTTCCACAAAACAAATAATGAGTTCTGTGGCACTTTTGAAGACAAAGAAATTTATTTATCACATGAACTTTCATGGGAGAAAATCCCACTTTGTCAGATTCTTTGAAGATGGTCTGACAAACAGGGATCTTCTCCCATGAAAGCTCATGTGATAAATAAATTTGTTAGTCTTTAAAAGGGTTTCTGGATTCCTTGTTTGTTTTACTTCCTTTGAGTATACTAGTTGGCATTATTTTTAACAGTTTTATCAAATCTCTACTCTGGAATCAGTGAAGGAACTTCACTTCAGGGAACTTTGGCTTGTCCCTTCACTGCCTTTGGCATCATTTATTATAGCTGACACAACACTGAGTAGCATATGACTTCAGTGAGCTTGGGATCAGCCTTAAAACCCTATTCTCTTACAAACATATTTTTCAGGTTAACCTCCATAATCAGCTGGGGACAAGATTATTTCCCTCTTCTCTCATCTGTTGAGGAGCTCCTAGAAATACAACCCTTATGAAACCATGGTAGAGGTTGGCCATTACCGCAAGAATACAGTAGCAGTGCAATCAGTGGCTAACTACTACAGATTGCTGGGATAAATAATGGCTGTTATTAAAACACAGGTCTCCATTTAAACAATTTTTATTTGGTTAATATGATACTGATTGATAACAACCTCCTCCCTCTACTCCCACACACTCCTTGTTAGAAAAAATCTTTTCCTTGAGCCCCATCAGATTACCTTGTTAGTGTCTCCCTCCCTTTCCTGTAGGCTGCCTGGGAACCTCTGCTGTTCCCTTTGATTCCCTGAGTGAAGTTTCTTGCAGCTTGTTGAACTTGGTCTTTGTAGGCTAGGCTGCTAAGTTTCATGTGCCTCAGAACAGGGAGGCACTTGGGGAAAAAAAAGGAGTTCAGAGGTCAGCTGAGGAGAAGAGCTTAGCATAACAGTTATGCTATTGTTGAACTGTCTGTCTTTGATGCTCTTTCTTTGGAACAGACTGCATGGCTCAAAAACCAGAGATATTTGCCTGAGTTTCACCCCTTCCCTTTAAAGCTTCAAGGTAGGAACATTATGATTGTTTGCTATAAACACTATTTCTGCTTGATATTATGTTTGCAATACTGAAGTCTTCTCCCTCAAATTGTGAGGCAATTGGACACTGAATTTAAATGCAACAGTTATGGCAGATTTGAAAACTAATTTGCATGTAAAAGTTACTACTGAGATAGATGTAATTGCTACCTTGTGTTTGGTGAAGGCATTAAAATTAGAGTGCAACAGAGGATATTTATTTAAGATTCTGTTAATACTACATACTCGGACAGTGTATCTAGTAATGAATCAGTTCAGTTTGATGTCATCATGGTTATGTTTTGTTGATGTTTTAATGCTCTTTCCACTTCTTGACTGTGGAACAAAATGGCTATTTGGTATACTTGGCAGTTAATATATTTTTGACCCTAATGTGGAATATTTCTGAATAAGAGTCCCAGCTCTGTTAGCAACTCCATTATGTGATTTCCTCCATGAGAGATGTATACTTCTGCCCAGTGGAATGATCAGGGAATTAGACCCCTACCAAAACTCAGTAGCACGCATAATCTGGTTCTGTGTTTCCATAATCCAGTCTGGGAATTTGCCACTTTTTAGCAGCTTGGTTCCTACAAGAGCTTGCTTGGAAGGCCTTGCTTCTCAGTGTCTCTCTGCCAGCTCCGTATGGGCAGTTCCACGTCAGAGAGGACAGGCCAATAAGTGAATGATGGGTTCAGTCAGTTTAATTTCCCTACAGAATTCCCAGGGCCTGTGGAGGCAGTTCCATGGAGAATTGCTTTTGAACTAGCTCCACCCTCTCTCACAGTGCAGAAGCTCAACTCTGTAAAGCCGTAGCAGAGATGGTTTTGCAGAATGAATAACAATGCTATAGATGGTACACCCCTGTCTTTCATATCCCTCATAGCAGTGATCCAGCTGGATTTCATCCCATCTGCCATCTGTTTCCTTTTTTTTTAAGTACCCCACAAAAGCATAATCATTCTATCTGCTGGTGTCAGCAGCAACAAGGGTTGGGTTCAGTATTGTCAGATTCTTTTCAACATTACAAAATTTAACAGGCTCGAGGTTCCGCCCAGAAATCGGGGTCAACTAAACACCACCCTGACTGCCTTTGGGGGTATGTCCACACTGCAATGAACAACCTATGGCTGACCCACGTCAGCTGCCTCAGGCTTGTGGTGATCAGGCTAAGTGGCTGTTTCATTTTGTTGTAGACATTTGGGATCAGTCTGCAGCCCAGGCTTTAGGACCCTTGGAAAAGGGAAGATCCCAGAGCTCAGGCTGCAGTCCAAGCCCAAACATCTACACCATAATTAAATAGCTTCTTAGCCTGAGCACCACAAGCCTGGGTCACTTGGCACAGACTAGCTGTGGGTGTCTATTGCAGTGTAGATCTGCCCTAAGAGGCCACACTTCACCGCTTGCAAGCACTATGTCTGTGTATGACAAAAGAAAACATTTATTAAAAGAGAGAGGGAACTCAGTAGTAAAGTGGAGAACCATTTCAACAATGAGTTGAAAGGGCTGCAAACCCTAAACACCTACCCAATGGTATCTTGGGGGGTCTTCTTTGTCTCAGTTTCCCACCTTTCCATGTGCTGAACATCCCTTTCACAAGTCTGTTCACTGTGTTGCCTCCCACCCACAGTTCATTGTCCAAAGTCAGCAAAGCCCAAGATTCATGGGTTCATACCCCACCCATACTATTGAGCAATGGGTTGTCTGCCACTGTCCCTGCCACCTTGGTTGCTCATCACTCTTTGCAACTGCCCACCTCTGCCTCTAGCTACAATGCCTTGTTCTGAGGTTCCACCACTCTAGCCCAGTTCGTAGTGATTTTAGCTTAGCGGGAAACCTCACTGTTTCTGCATCCTATGTGTTTCTTTGACTACAACACTGTCCTCACACTGAGTCCAAGGTTCAACCCTCTAGACCTGCTCATTGGAGATTTCTGCTCTCATGGTTGTTGTAGGAAGCCCTTCTTTCCACTGTGATATTTCCATAGGAAAGGCAACAACATTAATTGGCTGGGATGTCCTTTATAGAAGACTTTTTAGTGTCAGAATCTGCTTTGAGGAGCCATGTTATAAGCATGGCATGTCCAAGAAATCTTGGCATAAATATTTTAAAGAACAACAATGTTGGCTGTGTGATGTCAGGTTATTTTTAAAAGTCAAAAAGTGAGTTTTTGCCTGTTACAGACAAGGTGGGAGAGGTATCGTTCTCCACCCCCACCCCCATTGGATCACTTTCTTTTGGGGAGAGAGAAGGAGAGACTTTTGCGCTTACACTGGCCTCTTCCCAAACTTGAGAAAAATATTTGGGGTGTCACAGCTAAATATTAGGAAGAACAGAGAAAGTTAACATGTTGCAAGCGACCATTCAAGTTGAAGTGAGTAGTTACCTGTATCTACCTAGTCTGGTTAATGTCGTGAGAGCAACGGGGCTACAACACCACTGCAAAATCTATTCTGCAATATGAATAACCTTCACTTTCCACTGCAGAAGGGAACTGAAGTTCTAGCTGTTGGTGAAGTAATTAGCGTAGTAATTACCTTAAAGAATGGATATATACGTTAGATTCCACTGACTGCTGCTGAAGTTCCACATTTTCTTTCAACAGCAGAAACAACCCTGTAATGTTTGCATTTGAAGGAAGTGAGATCTGTATAGAACAGAAAATATTCCATTAGAAAAATCAGTATGGGTGCTATGGATTTCTTTTTTGTTCTCATAAATTTCAGGAACGTGTGTTTGAGTGAGAGAGAGAAAATCAGAGGAAGGTGGGGGATTATATAGGGGAAAAAATTGGAGGAAAGATTGTTAGAGCAAGGTTTCTTAATCTTGAGAAAGTTGAGGTCCACTTTAAGAAAACTAATCCAATCATGTGCCCTCCTGCCCCCTGTTGTGACTTAGTAGAGATCTATCCATAATCTATACATCCTGATGTGGACAAAGAGGTAAAATGAGGACAGACCTTTGCATAAAATTCATCAGTAATCGGCAACTTTTATTAAACTTTAAAAGGGGGGCAAGGCACTATCTGTCCATCACACTTCTACACTAGACATTTAATGGGCTGGCCCAAGTTTTTCTGGCACCCTATGCACCTGTGATTTTCCCCACCCTAAGGTGAGGTGCGGGGCCCAGAGCAATCAGCCCGTCCAACCCTCCTCACTACCCACCATGATGGGTGGGGTGTGGGCCAACCCAGACGCTGGCCCCACTCTCCCGCCCCTCGCCTGAGCCAGGGGCTGAGCAGGCCAGTCTGGGGCTGGGCTCTGTTCTCCTGCCCAGTCTTTGGGCCAGCCCACCCCAAGCTGGAAGCAGCAGGGAAGGTGCGGGAAGGGGCAGAGGACAGCACGGCTGGAGGGGCAGCATGGGGCCCATGGAACTGCAAGACCAGGGGCAATCACTCCTCTCGCCCAACCCAAAGGACGGCCCTGCTTCTGGGGAGTGTCCTTGGCATCCCCTTACTCTTTGGTGCCATAGGCAACCATGATAAATTATCTCTGTGGTAGGACGGGCTCTGGTGGGTGTCACTAAAGTCAGGCAACCCAGCCAGCCACAGACAGTGCTTCTGATTCCTTACACTGGTTATCAAGAAGCTAAAACAAATATCTACTCAGCCTCCTTTGCTGCATTTCAGTTTCTGGCTTCCACTTAGAAACTGGATCTAGGAAGGAGAAACACTACATAAAACTCCACACTCTTTACTAAAAGGGTTCTCCTGAGCCCCCAAAGGGTCAGTCATCTTATGAGATCCATATAAGTTTGGTTCTTACCTAAAATACCATGCTGCCACTCAACCTTTTAGTAACTATAACTAAAGGTTTATTTGAACAGGAAAGAACAAGCTATAACAGAACTGTTAATGAATTAAAGAAATCACATGCATACAAATAATTTAAACGCCCATATACATTAAATCCTTGACAGAATTTGGAGTTTGTAGACTTGTATAGTTTCTCTGGTGTACATTCAGTACCTGGATGAGTCTGAATCCTTTGTATCACAGCTTCAGTTGTAGATGAGTAGATCCTGAGATAGATGATGGCTAAAGACTGACTCAAGACAAAATGGATGTTGTGCAGCGGCCTTTTACATCCCTTGTCTTTTGCCACGCTGCTTGTGGAAATTTACAGAAATAAAATGGAGTCCAGTGTCACATGAACAAATCCTCTGACTCATTAGGTGTAGCTTTGACTTCTCACCCTGAGTGTACCGTATCTCTGAGCTTCCTTACTGAGCCATTAAGCAGGCTCATCCTCTTGGGGATATTATCCAGAAATACAACATAAATTGAAATAATATGCATTGTAACTTTCAATACAAATATGGCACATGCACATAAACAATATCATTATTCTCAACAAATTCTAATATTTCTAATGGTACCTGATGTGGCAGATCTCATGAATTGTTACAATTTTGATATGTTGATGTTAAATAATATCATCAATGGTCCCCTTAATCCAGTCAGTGGCACACTAAGCAAACTAGAACTTAATTCGCTGTGATTGAAGGTGCTGTGAGGAAAGTGGAGCAACACTGCCCCCCAATACCTGGCCTCTGCCAGTTTGACCCATGGAAAAAAAAAATCCTTCCTGATCTCCTAAACAAGGAATCAGCCCAACCTGCAGCATCTGTCAAGGATGGTTCCCATTCCTAGGCTGGGGGCGCAGGATGAGCTACTGAAATGCAATCAAAAGAGGCTTTGCATAAGCTCTGTGCAAGGATAAATCCTGGGAGCTGGAGAATACTGGCCAATCAGCACCATTCTCTGCCAGCTGACCAATGGCTATCAGATCCTCCCCAGAGGAGGAGCTACTGATGGTACCTTGACAAACATCTCCCTCCCTTGATGTAAGGTTATACCCTTTAACTAGTGGCCCCATCAAGGTCTCCCACCCATTGGTGCAAGTGGATAACATTTCTCTGGCCTTCTGTGCCCCCCCCCCCAAACTTTGGGAAATGTTGGAACACCAGAGGAAGGATGATGGAGGAAACTGAGGAACAGCTTTATAACACAGCCACTAATAGCAGGACTCCTCTGACAGTTCATGAGTATGAATATACATGAATACTGTAGAAGGCACTGGCAACTCAAAAATAGAGGTGGGGAAAATTTTTGACTGGGGGAAAAAAAAGAAGCACATTTGGTCAATTCATTTTGGTTTAGCTGATTTTGTTTTGATTGAAATAAATGTAAACTTAAAAAAATGACATTTTTTGAAGTGAAACATTTCAATATTTCAGTTTGAAACTACTTTTCTATTGGAAATTTCCTTCAAAGGTGTGGATCTTTTTTTCTGTTTTGTTAATTCACTGAAATAACAATAATAACAAAAGAAATCCTTTGATAGTGAAGCGGAATGTCTTGCTTCAGACTAAATTAGATGTTTTATTTTTCCCAAACAAAAAAAAGGGTTTTTTTTAGGCTGTTTACGTCAACCTAACTTTGTAAGCATCTATACTATGACATGAAAGTCAATTCAAGTCTCCCACTTTGCCACTCTAATAACTCCATCTCTGTGAGTGATGTAACATTTAGGTCGATGTGTTTAGGTTGAGGAAGTGTCAGCAAAGACAGAGTTTTTATTGTTCCAGCTGTCAGCCCCTGTTGACTGGCAATCTGGAGCCCCACTGGCCTGGGCTGACAGTCCAGAGCAATGTAATCTTCATGGAATTACAGTTGGAGTTCTGCCATTTCTAACTTAGATTGAATTAATTTTGCAGTGAAGACATGGTCACAGCTCTGCTCCTGCCCTTTGGCCCTCAGAATCAGGAATGGGCCTTTACCTGATACGGGAAAGCAGTGGTTCTCAACCTTTTGCAGATTGCAACACATTTGGTGGCATATTGCATCCCTATAGAACACACCAGCCCACGTTCCCCAGGCCAAATCCAGCCATCTTCCCATCTCTCTGTGACACTTACCACTGTGTGGTGGCCCAGTAATGTGTCCCGACAGAGTGGTTGAGAACCACTGAGTTAAAGGAGCAACTTCACCATGCCAACCAGTTGAGAAAGATGACAGAGAGGTGCTTTGCTTTTGTTCCAGCAATATGAATCTGAAGTAACTCCTCTGAATTTAATAGCCATTCAGATTTATGGGGGTGTACGTGAAAGAGGAATTGTTACCCATGAAGAGTCAGGCTCCCCCCCATATGCCATGTAGTAGAGACAGGGACACCCCACATGCAGTATCACTGTTGTCAGGGGCACTGTGATGTTAGGTGCCAGTCTAATATAAGCCATAGCTGGTGCATACTCCTAAACATCCCAAAAATACGTTCAATAGGTTCCTACACATCCTAGTCCCATAGCACTGTTTCTCTCTCCTGTTTTGACATTAAAGTACAACCCAGCCTAACATGACTTAATCCTCTTGTCTCTTTCATCAAAAGCTGCTGTGCCACCTTTTGTGTGTGCTACTTTGTGCCCTGACCAATTGTATTGCAGGAAGCACACAAGTCACCCACCAAGCTCCTTCTCCTTCGGAGCTACTGCTTAAACAGTGAATACATCACTTCTCTGTCAGTTCCAGTCCATCTGAAGCCCAGAGCTGACTCATGCTTTTTCGTTTTCGAAGCATGGGTGGGGGGGAGGAGTGGAGAGGTTAACCACTCAGCTCCCATTAAGGTAAGTGGAAGAGATGGGGCTACAACTCTTTGAAAACATAACCCATAATGCTGAAACAGGCTATTGTAAGTAAGCCTGGATTTAGGAAGCTGAAAGAGGGATTGATTAAAAGGCTTCTTCTGAAGCTGTGGAAAGACTTTTAAGAAAATAACTGGGGTGAGGTCAGGTCAAGGACCTGGGGCTGTGTTATTGTGATTACCATTTAAAAAAAGTCCACTAGTGCAGAATGATGTAGTCCTAAGAACGTGTGTGCACGCTCTCTCTCTTTCTCTTGCTCTTTCTGGGGAGAGGGGGGGAGGTTGGGCAGAAGATCCAGAAGTTAGTTATATAGCTAGAAAGTTGAGTATGTACTGAACTATAAGCAGACATCTAAAATTGTTTTGTGAAGTCTTTATGACTTGCCCTAAAGCAATGTGATAGCTATCAGCTTATTTGAGTTTCATGTACTGAAGTGCAACATGCTGTAGACAGATGAGAGGGTGAGGCTTGTCCATATGATCCTTTTCCATTCTGCTTTTATCTTAGCTTTTTTCCTAACTGACTAGATTTTAAGTTGTTAGTGTCCCTTGTCCCTCCCTCCAATATACAATGCTACAACATTTTCCATTCCTATGAGCATAAAATCTGGGACAGCAAGAGCGGCCACAGCTGTTGTCAATGGGTATAGCACCATTTGACATCAGTAGAGCTACACATACTTACAGCTGCTGAGAATCTGTCCCTTTGTGTTTAAACTAGGGTCTTTAAAAGAGCCTAAAGCAATTGGGCACTTAATTCCTTTCTGAAATTCAGTGGGAGATAGGTGCCTCACTCTCTTAGCTGCTTTAGAAAAAATACAGCCTTAAATTTACTTTGATGTGGTTATCTTATTTTTAAAGTAAAAAACTCCATAGCTTCCACACAAAATACAGACAAGCACAGCAATGTCTTCTTTTTTTCCCCTGATTTAATCCAGCAGTTTTAACTGTTCATGGAAAACTGTTGGTCACTTTGCACAAATCCATAAAATTACAACTCTGGTGAGAAACACAAAAGAAAATAAGAAGCTATGAAACTGAAAACAAATGAGGAAAAAAATAATTCTCACATCAGCATCAAAATTCCAAAGCTGTATTGGAACGCCAAAGAGAACACAAAGGGATCAGTTTCCTTCATACACTATGATTTTTCCCCCCATTTGTGTCTCCATACATTTGACTTGACTTTTACTGCCAAGACAGAGAAAGGGTGATGAGAGACAGAAGACTAAGCAAATTAAAATAGACCATTCCTAAAGCAACTGGCCAGAGAGTGTTTTTCAACCACCCTAATAAAATCCACAACAGTTTCAATGGGTATCTGTGTTTATATCTTAATTTATGTTTCCAGTAACCCCACTTATATGAATAACATGTTTCTTATAAACTATATAATAAACTATTAGGCTGAGACCACAGCAAGCTAGGAGAATGTGTGTGGTTTTTGGTTGTGGTGGTTGTTGCATATTTGATCGCATGCGGCTCTAAGGGTTAGGTGCTTCAATTCCACTCTTACATCACTGTCTTTGCTGAAAAAGAACATTCTCAAATCTTAAAAGAACAGTGTAAAGGAATAGATCTTATCCTGCAAACACAGTGAATCTTTCATTTCTATGTATATGAAAGGACAGACAATATAAAGAAACTGTCATTTGTAAATAAATGACATTTACCTTGAAGTCATAAAAATGAAACACTTTGGAATCCTTTTAGATGAAAGATGCTAAATAAAGGTATAATTATTAGCAATTTTCAGTTGTAGCAACACTGCTTAGTTTGGAGTTTGCAGGAAAAAAGTTAGTAATAAAATATGAGACTTGGTTTGCAGTACATAATTAGAGAAATTCAGTTTTAGGAATATTATTTGAGCTGCTTGAAACATTTTTGGACATTAAATTATCCTCTACATTAATTCTGAATACAAGTTATAATTACTGCACCATTTTTGTTTGATTAGAGAGAGGGAGAGGGAGATTAATCAGTGAGGAATTTAATATTTGTTAATTTTACTGCTTGAGCCGACGAAGGTTTGTGGAATCTTTCCTACAGAGACCTATTGATTCACTTCAGTACTGACCACTACATTCATTATTCTAGTCCTCAATCTTTCTTGAGCAAATAATTTGTCTGAGAAATTTAGCCTCTCTTTCTCTTTGCAAGTTGTCTCTGAAAAGCACACTCTTGTTCATAATTCATCGAACGATTCATGATTCTATGACTATTTGAAATTGGAAACATTTTAATTTAAACTACGCTGCTCAGTTTTGATTGGGCACACGTCACAAATTATATATTTGTTTCCTGACCAGAGAGGTGTAATCCCTTTAAAGCCAGATTTCCAGTGCATCTCTAAGTGCAAGGTGAATGGTCTCTTTCTGTATATCCTAGTCATCTGTTAAAATATTCACTGAAATAGGACAAAAATCTTCTTGATAAAGACTAAGTAAAGACCATATTTTGTTTGAGTCAATATTCAGAGATTTTTATTGGTTGTGCACTTCCTTTAGCAACCAGGGCCAGATTGAGGCAGGAACTTGATGGGCTGAAGCTCCTGGCTGCAGCCTAAAGGGGGCCTTGTGGCATAGCAAGAATCCAGCCTCGCCAGCTTGAGTGGCAACCTGCTGTGCTCACTTTCAGACTGGTTGCCCATTCCCCATGCTAGCTGCTCTGCTCACCAGCCAGCCCAGGGATGAGGCAGGAAAACGGTGGCTTCTGGCCTTCCCACCCACCCCAGTCTTCAGCAGCAGTCTCATCTTCTGGGCCCCTCCACAGCTATGCCAGCCTTTGCCTCCTCCCTGCAGCAACAATGGCCAGTGGCAGGACTGGCCAGGATGCCCCCAACCCACTCCACAGCGTGAGATGGGGCCCTGGAGCCGCAGACCCTGCACCCTGGCATAGATGGTGCACTACGAGGAGTTGCATCCCCAGACCAGGGGATTGGACTCGATGATCTCACAAGGTCCCTTCCAGCCCTGTGATGTGATGTGATTTGATGTGATGCTACCTTGTCTAGCCCTATTAGAAACCACATGAAAGGGTGGATGAATTTGCTCACGAATGTGGATTTGAATGAGCCATGAAAAACTCTTTAACTTATGACTCAAACTGGTTGGGGAATGTTTTTCTGTTTTGGCACAGGACATTTCAATGCAAACAAAATGGTTTTGTCAAAATTTTTCTACTGGAATTTTTTACTTTACAAAAAGTTGAAAACCAACAATTCTGGAGAGAGATTTCCATTCACAAATACTATTATGAGGCTTTTATGCCCCATTCTCTTCTCTGAGTTGGGCTTTCTCACTTGACTATCTCCTCCATGCATCACAATTTTCCCTTTTACTGACCACTTTTGGGCAGCATGGGAGTCCTATGACCGTTGTTTCCCCTTAGAAAATGTAGTCTTGCTGGGAAGCCTGGCCCATAAAAAGACTGGAACATACGAAGTGCCCAAAGAACTCACAACATGATACCACAGTGGCATTTCCAAATTAAAATGTTCAGCTTTGGGGTATTTGATTTTTGGAGGAAGATTCAACATTTTCTGCAGAAAACAGATGCTTTTTAAAAATAAAATTGTTTAGTTAAACTCAGTTTTGCACTAAAAGTAAAACTATTTCAACACATTTTTGATCAGTCCAATGTGATTTAACATTGAGAGATGAACTCAGATCCTGGAGCTGAACATTTAGTCCATTTATCTAATATATCCCCTGCATTCTAAGCCATAGACTCAGTTCAGCAAGATGCTTGGGTTTGTACTTAAAATTACACATGTTTAAGCATCTTACTGAATAGAAGTCTGAAAGGTCAAGTGAGTGATGGCTGGTCCTAAAGAACTCAGTGGGAAACCAGGATCTTAGCAGCTGTTAGCATCATGTCTCAAAGTTGTTGTTGTTGGTTTTTTTTTTTTTTTTTTTTTTTTTTTTTACATTTTTGCTATAGATCCATGATAATGACCCATAATCAACGCTATAACATTAGACTAAAGAATCTGCTCCCTATGGGTACAATTACATCCCATTCAAAACCAAATAAGGGAGCATTCAGTCTCCCTGATCACTCCCTTAATGATATATTACTGGCCATAGTCAGGCAAATGGATAACAAATCAAAGCTTCAAAGAGAAACTGCAGAAATGCAAGGCTCGCTTAAGGGGCAAGCAAGGTGGGTGCCAGCTGCAGCCTGGCCAGTCGGCACCAGGGCTGACTGCCACATGTGATGCGGCTTCCAGTTCAGCTTTGTGCCTTCCCGCCTGCCCTGTGTCCTGACGCGCCCCACCAGCCAAGCTGTGGCCAGCCCTCCCTACCGCCAGCTGGCTCACCCCACCCCTGAGGGCAGATCGACTGGCCTGGGGGGGGCAGCAACTCAGAGCTCCTCTTCAGGCTGCCCCCACCCTGATCCCCTTCCCAGGGGTACAAAAGTTGGCTCGGAGCACCACAATCCCTTGAGCCAGCCCTGCAGAAATGGACTTCATATGCAGATTTCACACTGTCGTAAGGTTGAATAGAGACCTTTTATTTTCCCATTACAATAGGCAATTTTGCTCTCTTATCTCCTACTATATGCTGTCTTCATTGTTTGAATCTAACCAATTGCGCTGATTTGCTGTTACAGTCTGACCTGATCCTGTGACTTACATTGCCCTCAATTTGTTTTCCTCCCATTCTGTAAGTTCCCCCATCTTCAAGCATCTGACAAAATGGGATTCTCCCATAAAAGCTCATGCAATAAATAAATGTGTTAGTCCTTAAAAGTGCCACCAGCCTTCTTGTTTGCTTTGCTGAACTAGACTAACATGGCTGTTTAGCCTCAGTTTTGTGTCTTGCATGGTTGTTGTGAACATGAAGATACTTCTCATGTAGATAATTTAAACTAAGGTTAAAGTTAAACTGGTTAATTATCATACATAATCTGCTGCTTTATGATCATGAGAAAAGAAGGGCAATGTACTATTATGTGTTAGGATGATCTTTTGGCTAAAATAATAGGCTGCATCTCAAGATCTGTGAGGGATTTCCTGTGTGGCCTTGGAAACATCTGTTAGGCCTGTTCTATGAATAAAAAATTGTTAGGCCTACCCACATTGCTGAGGGCTGTGAAAAATGTCACATTTTTCCGTGTCCTACTTAGGCTGAACTACCCCCATCTTAGACATGGCTAGGATGATGGACAAATTCTTCCGTCAACCATACTACTGCCTCTCGAAGAGATGGATTAACTGCATTGGTGGCAAAATTCTTCCAATAGCTATGCTGCAACAATGCAGACATAGCTTTGGTCTCTAATACCTATTTTGACCCTCCCCCCCCCCAAAAAAAATGAAAATTGGGCTTTCATTAAAAAAATCCCTGAAATCTGAAAAAAATCAGGTTTTAACCACTGATAATTTATATAAGATATTCCCACTCTTCAAAAAAGTAGAAATTCCCAGCCATTTCTAAATAATAATTACTTTCTTCTGTCCTTTATCAGTCTTTTCCTTTTATGCTGTAAATTCTACAGAACAAGGGCCGTCTTTTAGCATTTGTCAGCATATCTAGGTTCTCTGTAATATGAACCGCACAGTAAATTCAGCGATGATGTGCAGTAAATCCTTGTGAACTTCAACAGAAATAGCAAGTATCCCCTAGCACAGTTGTTCTTCCTCATGAGCTCCCCATGCCAAGGTGACAGAATTCAATTCACCTTGGTTTTGTTATGGTGAAATTCCTGCTGTGCTTTCTCAGCAGCCCTCTTCTGCTTCGTTACCAGAGTACTTGTATGAAATCTGTGTGGAGACAATGAAGTCAACTGGTCTTAAAATGGCTCTCTTGGTTAGCTCAGTAAGGCCAGCAAAAGCAGGATGACTTTATTACACGATCAACAACGTGAGAAATCAGTGGGTTTAGGAAGTATGCAAAATCAAAACACATTTCTTTTTCAAAATGTAATTCTAAAACTAGCATCCTTATAACTGGGTTATTTTTCACCAAGTGAAATACATGATTCATATAAAAAGCAAAATAACAAAACATTAGAACTGAAGCAACTTTTCTAGTTTAGCAGGATATTTTCCACTTTAAAATGGTTTTTATTTTGCAATGCTGAAGTAAGAATATGGTTTTGGATTGGGTTCATGCACTAAAAATTGTCATTCTGTGTTGCTGAAAATTATCCCTGACTTGGGATAACAGTAGTTTTTCCATTATTTTTCCCCTTTCCCCCTTTTATAAGTGACACTTAATTACTTGAAGTCTGCTTCTTCCCTGCCCCCACTGCCTCATCTTGCTTAGATGTGCTTTGTCTTTCAACAATTTGGTGTTGCTTAAACTGAAATCAAAGGTGTTTCCAAGATTGTGGACTAATAGCACCAGCCTTGTAACCAATTCTTTTCTTGCCTTCCTGCTGATAACTGTCTTGTATGTTCCAAAGGGACAGCTATGTTAGTCTAGTCCAGCCAAAAAAGCAAGGAGCCTTGTGGCACTTAAAGACTAACAGATTTATCGCATGAGCTTTCATGGGAGAAAATCCCACTTCATCAGCCACTTTGCATGGAGTTGATGTATTTCCACTTCAAATGGCTATATTCAGTGCCTTGCATCTTGCCAAGTTCCAAAGGCTAGCCGTGTTAGTCTAGGCCAGCCAAAAAAGCAAGGAGTCCTGTGGCTGACATTCTACAAATGGCGTTGTTCAAATACTTCTGCATGGAGTCAAGATGGGACTGAACAGTGGTCAATGCATATTGCTCCAGTAGGAGTTTTACGTTTATTTTCCATTATTGTACTAATCATTCAGTAACAGTCTAACTTCCAATCATGGTCAAATCCAAAACAAAATAATTGACTCAACTGAACCATTACACACATGGAATGGTAAGCTTAAAATGGCTTGTTGAAGCTTGTTGGGATTAATGCTGTAAAAAGTGTGCAAGCTCAATTGAAAGCAAATTTTCATGCAGAAGAACGTAGTGCACTTTTTGTTGTCTGGGTAAATTGCAAGCTCCATTTCCAAACGTTTTAAGAGGCTGTCTAATATTATCTTTAAATGCTCGGATACTCATTTAGGAACCTAGAATGAGAGTGTGGTTGCTGTAATGTCAGTTTGAACTTGTGTGTGTGGGAAATAGTCACTTTATAAGCATGCTTTATTAATTTTAAACTAGGTCCACATCTTTCCTGTGCTCAGAGGAGCTGGCAATGTTACAGCTCCTCCCTGATTCTTTTTTTTTTTTCCCACTGCCATGGCTCCACAAAGGATTGGAATGACCTGTGGCTCCTCAATTTTGTACCAGCTGATGATAGTCCCTAAATACTGTTTTTTCCAGTTGGACATAACCAAGGTTGATTGCAGCTGGAGGCCACAGGGAAAGAAATCTTAGGAGCAAGCTATGTCAGCTCTGCATCGGCTGCCTTTGCACTGTTCAGGAAATGCAAGGGGCTGGAAAATTGGGCTTCTCTCAATGACAATGATATGGTTCCATGTTTGTTGTTCCTTAGTGGGTTCAAATTAAACTTGCTCAGATTACAAATAGAAGGATGGACCAGGAGTTTCTATTGTTTGTATTTTAAGCTGCTGGGGTGATCTGGCATGTGCAAGTCAAGCTGTGGTGGTTCTGGTTCTAGCATCATATGTAGTAATAAAGTTTCTGCAATTAAAACTAAGTTAGTTGTTGATGTGCGAGCCAGGAAAAGAACCTGTTCACATTTATTATTTGTTTCTAGGAACCAACAAAATCCTGTTTTGTGATCATTCCTAAAAGCTTTGACATGTCCATTTTTGAAAACACCTGGCCAGATCCTCAGCAGCTGTCAACTATCATAGCTCCTTCAGCCTATATATCAGCCTATATGCATTGATGGAAGATTTGGCCCCTCAGTCTTTTGGCTTTTAAAGTAACTCTCACCAGAAATTGTCTATTTGATTTATGAGTAGGTGTACTACTCAGAAACTCCTTTAGATGAAAAAATTCCAACCAAGACACCAGAGCAAATGTTTATTGCCAGCGTGAAATTCAGGAATAAAACAGCCTATCTGAAGTTCTGAAAACACCTTTAAGTTTAAACCGTGGTGAAAGCTGTTTTTCACTATTAGGGCTGTACCCGTTAACTTTCACAGGTGTATCCTTTATCATTGCTTTCTACTAGTTTTATTTATGACAAATAAATCATGCTGTGTCTGAGAAAAGTTTTCAGATGGGATGGTTCCCGAGTTCCATTTCTTCTATAGTAAGATTGCCTAGCTGAAGATTCATGCCTCAGCGGGCTACTTAAGCATTTAACTGTCTTCTTGATGCTGGTCATGATTTAGAAAGGCATCCTTTTATTTTGTAAAGCACATTTCAAATATGCCACGGTCCTCAAGACCATTAAAGGAGAGGTTGATAGCCTGAATATTTTCTCAGTAGACTGCTGACCTCTGAATGTCTGAGAAGTTCTTGATTTTATAAATATATATTTTTATATTTTTTTGGCTTTTATAAATATTAGATCCTTACTTTAGAGTCTAAAGTTTAGACCATAAAGGATAGATTATTCTAAACAGATGAATATAACTGTGTCATTAAATTTCAGGATAGTTTGTTCTTTAGAACTCCTTTGGATCTTACTGCATCGTGTATGCCCATTGACTTCAGAGGGCCACTCCTCATTGACAACAGTATAAGTAGAATCACTATCTGGTCCTCATTCTTTTAGAGCACGGACCAATAATTTCAATTCACACATAGGGCTTTATTGAAGTCTGTGCCTTAATTGGCTTGTTAACAGTAATTTAGGGCAGTAATGAAGACCAGTTAGAAAAAACAATCCCACAGTTGATTCTCATTTTGAAGCAAAGTAGTCCAAGAATTATTTTGGTTTATTGACATCATGACATCTCTGAAGAATGGTGGCTATGATAAAAATACGTTTCCAAAGCGCACTAAGAGATCCAACTGTGGCAACATTGCATATCCAGGAATTTGGATTGAAAAGTCATTACAATGAATGGGAATTCATCATATGTGTTTATCACCTATGCTTATTAATCAATATTCGGCATTGAACAATTGCACTGCAGTATCATTTTAGCCTTGTATACAAAGGTGAGTAAATTGTTTAAATAGCTCTTGACTTGATAAATATTATCACCTGATTCTATCTTATTTGTATTTGCTTGGTATAGGAGCAGAAAAAGAGTATTCTTTTTATGAAACTGAGGGACAACTTTTCCATGTTTCCCATGAGCCAGGACAAAAATCAGCATATTTCTCAACAGAAGTCTTTCCTGGAGAGGAAGCCAAGTGACATTCATTAGAATTAGGAGTACATCAATGCTCCCAAACATAAGGATTTTGGCTGAGTCAAGAGCTAGCAACAGGCTATGTTACATACAGAAACCATGGTCTGAATAAGCTCTTGACACGTAGTGTAACCTCAGAGTTATAAACGCTAGAATTACAAACTGACCAGTCTCTCTCTCTCTCTCACACACACAAGATCATACAGTAGAATTTTCTGTTTAATGTAAACTATTAAAGATAAGGGGGTGGGGAGTTTAACAAAAATTGACAAGATAACTATTTCAGTGCTTTTTCTCAATTAAATAAGAGGCTAAAAGTAGTGTGTTTCTTCTTCATGACCTTTGAAAAAAACAGCCATAATATTTTGTTCCAAGTTAGATATTTGAGTTATGAACAACCTCTTTTCCGGAAGTATTTGTAACTGTGAGGTTTTACAGTATGTGCATAGTAGGTGCACGCAAGGAGTCCTGTGGCACTTAAAGTCTAAAATTTATTTATTGCACAAGCTTTCATGGGAGAAAATCCCACTTCATCACATGCTTTATTGCATGAGCTTTTGTGAGATTTGCTTCCACAAAGGCTCACGGAATAAATAAATTTATTAGTCTTTAAGTGCCACAGGACTCCTTGCTTCTTTTGCTGAACTAGACTAACATGGGTAACCCTTTGGAATTTGGGAAGATGCAAACTACTTTACCTAGGTGATCAGCAGATAGACCTGCTTTGCCAAAGTGATCCATTTTGGCAGTTTGGGGTTAAAATTCAGTTTAGTTTTGAATGCAGGGTTAGTGAATTCATGTTTCCCTTTTAGCATCTGATCAAGTGGGGTTACTCCCATGAAAGCTCATGAGATTAAATAAGTTTGTTAGTCTTCAAAAGTGCCATGGGATTCCTTGTTTGTTTTGCTGAACTAAACTAACATGGCTACCCTTTGGAGCTTGGTATCCTAATTGTATAACTAACTTGCCATAACTGAGTGTGTTACCCTAAATGTAACTTCACTAGCTAAATGCAGGGTAGTGATTCCAAATCCAAGTGCAAGGCAGACTAAGGGGGACAGGTATTCCTACTTAGTGGTTTGAACACTGCTAAGAATCCTAAATACCATTTGACCCTCTCCATCCAGTGTTTAAATACAGAACTGATCACATTCAGTTTCTCATCCACACTTATGGCAGCATGTAGCGTACATACACTATATATGTGGATATGCACTACAGTCAATGCAGGCTGTGTCAGCGCTTGTCACTTCAGTGTGTAGATAGATGCATGTGGCAGTGAAAACCTCTAGCAAAGAGGAGGCATGCACTGCTAAAAGTAGCTGTATAAATGTGGGAGGCATTGCATGAGCGTGTAGCAAAATTTGGAAAGGAAATGTCATACTGTTTATGTAAAAATGACAGCTTACTCTCCTAAGCTGTTCTGCACCATCTACAGTTATGTTTGTACACATGCAAGTCGGGCCTACAATACTCTGCACACCACCACAACTGTAGGTGTACTTCTAGACCCCTTGGTTTTGCTCACTTCTCACTGGAGCTGAAATCTCTGATGTATCACTACACTACTGAATCTTAGACCTGACGTAGGGACGGTGTTGTACTGAAAGGGTCTCGAGCTTTGACGAGGGTTGGAGAAGAAACATATTTTGGCATCCAATCTCAGCATCTAAGATGGACTAAGTTAAACCCATCCATCTGATATTCCAGTTCAGAGGTAATGCTGATGCAGACTTCTTAGTTGTGTCCACACCACTTAACTTCTCTTTCTTTTCCCCTCTCCTGATGCTAAGTAAATTGTTTAGCCACAGAGGGGATTGTGACATAAAAGAGAGTAGGATCAGTAGGCTGTGGAGAGCCCTTTTTAGTTTTCAGAGGTGACAATGATTCTGGTTTGCCTGGGGTTCTCCCAAGTTTTGCAAATGTAACTTAAATCCTTGTCAAATCTGAGTATCTGTGTCATTTTGTTTTCTGATAATTTCTTTTGGGAAGCCGTGGCACACAGGAAGGGAGTTTGCTTTCTGCCTTGTCTCTCTAACTAGAATTGCTTCACAAGCCAGACTTACTTTCTAGGCATGAGCATTTGTTCCAAATGAGGGGATTGCTTTCATGCCATTAAGACCATTCTGTTCCAGGACGGATGTTTGTATGTAAATAGACAGGTTTCCCCAAGGAAGATAGGCGATGACTGATTTCTTCTCCAATGGAAAACCAGCCATAGTATCCTGACAACTACCACTTGGCAGAGGGGCAGGTATATGTTCAAATGTTTGCAGGTTTACCCTCTTCCTCCTAGAGACAAAAGCATAATGGCATTGGCTACTTCACTTCAGAAGGTGCAGGACCAGCATATGAAGCTATCTGCAGCCACGTTGTGACTGAGCAGGAGAGAGGAAAACTAGATCTGTCTCCACATAATTCAGCAGGCGTGCTGTGCACTGATGAGATAATGCAGTGATGTCAGGATTTGGTCCATGCTAAGTGTGCTAACTTTCTCTCTCTCAGAAATGAACCAATGAAACCACTGGTTCTGTGACATGTTCAAGTGCCTGCAGGAAAATATAGAGCCTGTGGCATGATTTCATACATGCATGGTGTGCTTTAAAGTGCAATTTCTCTCCAGTGACTTTTAATCTTGCTAACGTTTTGGTATTGGCAGGACCACTGGTTTAGATCAAAAGAAGTGAGTATATAAGCAAACCATGGAAGTGGAAGTTTGAGGCATCATTTTAATGTTTTTAAATATATATTTAAAGTACAAAAGAGATGCCACATGCCTAAAGTTCCGCTTCCATGATTTTTCCGTATCTTTAGAGTCAAGAATAATTGGCATTTCTTTATTTTTTTTCTTTCCATTGTATATGTTTGGTGCCATTTCTGAGTGCATGCCAGTGGAGTGGAGAATTTTTTATCATGGGTGCCATGATTGAGTGCAAATACTGATGTTCCTTCTGCCAGAAATTTTGCAGCCAAATGGAACACAACTAAGGTTGAGCTTCCAGTAAAAAGATACTTTTGCTTATAAAATGTCAAGAAACAAATGGCATGCCTAAATTATCTGTCAGAGCAATAATCCGAAAAATAAATCCTGCACTCATGACAGAAAGTGAAAATTTGCAGTCCTCAAATATCTTTGGTTCTGTTGAGACATTACTTCCTTGGGGAGCGTGCTGGCCCAGGTTTCAGCTGACTCACAACATTTTACAACTGCCATAAATATGACTCTGCAAAAAGCCCAAAAGTTCAAAGCACAGCTGCATATCTGTGACCTGCTCCTTCCAAGTGTGCTGAGGGGTCTCACAATCAAAGTGAGTTGAGAATGCACTGCATCTTGCAGGAAATGACTAGGAACTTTTGGGATTTGAGTTCAAGCCAAATAACTGTGACAAACTTGTTAGGATTCAAAATTTCATAGAATATCTATCTCTGCATGCTGCAAAGTGAATGGCAAAGCATAAGGTTAACAAATGGTTGATCTGTATCAAGATTTCAAGTTCTATATAGTTTTAAGCCGTTATCCTACTAGGGCATCCGGTGTTGAAAAGGAGAGCCTTAACTAGTTTTTTTATGTCAGAAACACAGCTGCAAACCCAAACCCCTTAATCTTTTTTTTACTCTGCATTGTAGTGAGTAAATAATGGTAGCTTTAGAAGGAATAAAAGGTAACTTTTTGTTCAGTGCCAAACAATAATCCTTTTATGCTTCATGGTGAGATGCAAGCTTGAGGTTTGGAGACCAGTCTGCCCTCCCAGATGTGAAAACCTGTACCTCTTATGAGGGAGGGTCCACTTTTCTGTGGCGGATGTATAGAGCTCAACTGGAAGTGGAATCATGACTCCGTCTATAGGTGGCTTTTGTGACTATATTCTCTGCTGATTGCCATATATGACTCTCAGGCATGGAGAGTTGAAGAATGAAGTGGCAGTTAGCAACTTCACTGGGTGGATGGGGATTTTCCCCATTTCTCTTTCAGGAGAGATAGGGAGACTGATCAGTGTGGAGCCGAAGCCAGCATCCATGGCTTACAGCTTTGAAACAAGGAAATGCCACCAAATCAGGGGTTTTTGACCAGTGTGCTGTGAGAACTGTCCAAGTGTGCTGTGAAATTTTGTACAAAGACACTGAAAATCAATGTAAAACAAAAATAGTTTCATCTTAAACTATATTCTATCCAACCAAAATTACCACTCGTTAAATTTGTGAAAATTAATCATCAAATTAAAAGCAAGGCATCAGTCTTTCAGTTCTAAAATGAAATGACATATTGTTTTCCATAAGATTTGAAACATTAACACATTTGTTTCTTCTTTAGCTCGTTGTATACACTGTGTTGCAAACCTCTCTAGTAAGACCGCAACCATGGTAAATGTAAGTAAATGTGATATTTATGAGCAATCAATTCAGCTGAAAAAAGTGGGTGTGTGGTGGAATCATTTGTCTCCTTGAAATGTGGTGTATTGCTGAAAAGGTTGGGAACCATTGACGTAAACAGCTGAGATGTACTTACCCAGGTAAACATTCACATGGCAGTCATGGGGCAGCAGTCTCCTCCAGTGGTAATCTTTTTGGTTTGTTGGAAGACGTATTGGAAACCCCAAAATGGCACTTAATTTAATGGGCACAAGGTGGAGAAGAAAATGGAGGCAGGATCACTATGGCTATGTCTACATACACATCGTTATTTCAAAATAAGTATTTCAAAATGAGTTATTTCAAAATAAAGTCCTTATTTTGAAATAAGTTAAATTGAATTAAGAAAATATTAATTCAAATTAAGGGAAAGTCTGTTATTGAAATGGCTATTTCAAAATAAGGCCATTTGGACATTTTGTTTTGAAACAATGGTGTTGTTTCGAAACAACATGTCCAAATAGCCTTATTTTGAAATAACCATTTTGAAATAACAGCCATTTCGAAATGAATGGGGTTTAAGCTGTTTCGAAACAACAGTTCTTATTTCAAAATAACAGATCCCGTCATTTCGAAATAAGAAAACATTGTGTGGACCTAATCTTTTATTTTGAAATAACCAGTCTTATTTTGAAATAAAAGAGATGTGTAGACATAGCCTATGAGTTTTCTCAAGGCAGGGAGGGAATATTTAAGTGAGACTGCTGCCCATCTCACTGCACCACTGGCTCTACACCTATCTTCCAAGCAGCTGAATCATCTTTCTGAATGCAATAGGTCTGATACTCTTTAGTAATGGTGGGGCCTAGTTGTGTAGTCATAGAAGTCTGCTGTGTTCTTTAGATCTGTTTCCAGGCCTCTGAATGTTTCCAACACTATTAATTGTGTATGGAATGCACTACAGCCAATATCGATAGTCAAGTATTGGTGCTGCGTTTTAAAAAGGACTGCGTGATTGTACGTCTATATCTATTTGTTGGTGTGCTTGCTACAGAAAACTGCATACAATTTACAGCATATAAATAATGATATGACTCCAGACAGGAGCATTTGCTAAACCTATTTAATGCTTCTAAGATCTCTTACTGGGATGGCATGTGTGACTGACCTGAGCCTATCTTTCTAGACTGTGTCTAGGTTGTGCAGGTTTCCCCTCTGCCTGTCTCCTTGGCAGCTTTTTTTTCCCTTTTGATTTGGCTGTAGGCCTTGTCTTAAAAGGGACAAAAGAACAGCTTAATAGGCTGCAAGTTGATGGTACTTAATAGCAGGAAGAATCCTTCGAACGATGGGAATGTAGTAATTGTTTGTGGGATCAAAGAATCTCTCCACTAAACAATCTCGACTTATTTAAAAAAAACACATCTAATCTGCCTATATTAAAAAAAAAAAAAAGTAGGACCTGTTCTTACAGATTTTTTTTTAATTTTATTTTTGATGCTTTGTATGTGGGCCTAATCTTCAGCAAAACTATTGATTTTTGGCTATGTCAACACTTACAAAATTAATTCGAAGTAGTTAATTTGAAATAACTACTTCAAATTAAAGTTGAAGTTATTTTGAATTAGCACTACTTCAAAGTTATTATTTCGAATTAGGAGGCCAGTGAAGATTCTCTAACTTGAAATAAATTGGGCTTTATTAATTCAAAGTCAAGTCTTCACTAGATTTTCTAATTTGAAGTAGAGGAAGGCAGGCAAAAGAATAGGGAAATTAATTTGAATTAAGCCTATTCCACAGCTTAAAATGGCTTAATTCAAACTAATAACTTTGAGTAAGTGATACTTCAAAGTAAAAGGAAGTTTTATTATCGAATTAGTGGTTCCTTATTTTGAATTAAGGAACCACTTAATTTGATATAATAAAATGCATCCTTGGCCAGGGAATAAGTTATTTCAGATTAAGCCTCTTTAATTCAAAGTAACTTGTAAGTGTAGACATAGCCTTTAATAACGGAAACCATAGTTAATGAAAGCTGTGCCTGATAAAGGATTGTGGAATGAAGCCTGCACGCTGGTTGCATTTATCCTGTCCTTACCTCCAGCATTTAACAGCAGTTGGCACCCAGTTAGAGAAGTTTGTAGAAGTTTTTCCTTATATAAAGAGGAGTAAATAACCATGGTAACTATTGGGATCTAATGCCATTTTAATAGTGACTGTAGTTTAGAAAGAGAAGAAAAGGGGTGATATCCAAAAAAATGTTCTCATAAGGTTAAATGAATGATGGAATTTTGCAGTTAAGTGAGACTGAAGTGAAAAAAATCTGAAAATAATTTTAAAAACTTTCTGTTTGATTTGAAATAAATCTCTTTTCCAAAAGATCTGTTGAAATGAATTTTTAAAAAATTGCATCAATGCAACAGATTTTTTCAATTTTTTTGATTCATTTTCAGTCAACTCAAGGATTTCTTCCACCAAGTTTTCCACTGAACCATCCATTTCAAGATGTTTTTCCACCAGTTTCTATTTTTAATTAACCAAATGTCAGTTGAAATACAGTTTTGAATGAAAAGTCAAAAAAAATGTTTGAATATAGTTAAAGTGAAGCATTTTGACTCTTTCAAGAACACTTATTTCCAACCAAATTATTTTGCTGAATTCAACTTGTATTCAACAAATAGGTTTCAGGATCTAAAAAATGATTTATAAGGAAAAAGGCTGTTTTTAAAAATGTTTTGCCTAACTTTAATGATAAATATTATCATTTTAAAGTAGTTAAAAGAAAATGCCACATTGTCTTTTTACATTTTCCACCTCAGTCATTTATGCAATTTAACTTATAAATGGAATAAAGAATATCCATTGCATAATATTATATTTCCCTCTTTTTGTTTTCAGTTGATACCTTGAATTTTTCTTCATGTAGAACATCTAATGTTTCTCATTATCAAGGAATGTAACCTTCCCCTGACCAATAAGAATGAGATTTAAAAAAAATAAATTGCTGCATTTTGCCATCTCAGAAATCTGTGTTAATTTTCTAAATTAAATCCCATCTCACTTTAAATGGTTACAATGTCTCTTTATTTACAGAACAGTTTATTCATTCAGCCTTCCTTTCCCCCCACCCGGAGCCTGTCAGCTTCTGTCAATGTTGATGCAGTTTGACGTTGTGCCCAGGCTGCACCAAACCACAAACCCAAGAATAGAATGTGTCCATTAACAATTTAATAACCTGTTGCAATGCGTAATTTTTTTTCCACATCAGCAGCGTCACACTTGATAGCAGAGTGATTTTTACCTTTATTGAATGAAACTAGGCTATTTACTTTATACGCCACAGCTTCTGGTGTGCCTCAGAACCATAACATTTTTGAGTTTTAGTGTTATCTACTTTAAGATGTTGGAGCATATGTTGAGGCTTAAGCTGAAACATGTGATTGAAAGAGAAAAATTCTGGCTGAGGAGCAGACACTAATGCTTGATTCAGAATAGCAGTCCGTTCCAGCTTTTTATCAAAATATTGTGCGGTACCAAGTCAAATGCCTTTCAGAAATCTGTTATGTCAGCACTCTTAGCTTTATCAACTAAACCTGTAATCTCATCAAAAGATATCAAGTAAGTTTGATAGGATCTATTTTCTGTAAACTTATGTTGATTTTCATTAATTACTTCACTCATCTTTAATGCTTAATTGAGCCCCATGTCAACTGCTGAACTATCTTTTCTCCATGTTAGTCTACGAGGCCTGCAAATACCCAGATCATCCTGTTAACCCTTTTTAAAAAATTGGCACAGTATTAGCATTTCCCAGTTTCCTAGAACTACTCTGTGCTCCAAGGCATACCGAAAATTGATATTGGCATTCCAATGAGATCATCAGACAGCTTTTTTAAAACTCTTGGGTTCAAATTATCTGGTCCTGCTAATTTAAATTTCTTTTTAACTTTATGTTGTTTTTAACAATTTTCTGAGATATTGGTGGACTAAAAAGTGACTTGTAGACCTTAAAGTCAGAAGGGACCATTGCGATTATCTGGTCAGGCCTCCTGCACTCTGTAGGCCACTGCCACCCCACCCTGTAATAGACCCATAACCTCTGCTGAATTACTAATATCTTCAAATCATCTTTTAAAGACCTCAAGGTATAGAGAATCTGCCATTTACTCTAGTTTAAACCAGCAAAAGGCTCGTATTGCATGCTGCAGAGGAAGCTGAAAAACCTTTATGGTCTCTGCCAGACTGATTTGGGAAAGAATTCTTTTCTGATCCCTAATAAAGTGATCAGATAGATCCTGAGCATGTTGTGAGGACCTACCCACCAAATGACTAGAAAAGAATTCCCTGTAATACTACGAGCCCTCCATATGTAGTGTCCTTTCTCCAGGTGCTGTCATTGCCTTATAATAAGGCTATATCACCTGTTTATTTCTCCCTTATACAGAAGAGAAATATATATTGAACATTTGTCTTTTCTGTATTATTGATAATTTTGGTGTTTCTGTCTAGTAATGGACCAATATGATTGTCATGTTTCTCTTTGTTCCTAACATTTTTTAAAAACATCCTTCCTTCGTCTGCTTAACTCTGCTTAGCATATTTCTCTTTTTATCTCTTTGTCCCTTATGTGCATGAAAATATAAAATATCTGCCTTTATTTCCTTTAGACCTGGTTGGCCTTCTTCCTTGATTGTGGCTTTAAAGGATTCTACTAATCTCTTCTTAAATGACTTTATATCATCTCACTTATTTTTTTCCTGTTAAATTCTTCCTCCTGGCTGGGGTGGGGGGGGTGTTTGTGTGTTACTGGCTTGGACACTATTTTACTTGTACATTATAAATGTGATTGCCATGATTCCTTGTACCTAATCCACCATTATTTTTTGGATCTGTGATGAAGAAAAAGTCAAATTAAAATTCCTGTGTGTTGGCTACAACCCTTTTGGTTTAGGATATTGTCATCTGTAATGTTTAGACATTCCAGGAATGTTCTAGTGCTGGTGGCATGAGATCACCTGCATATGTTCCTCAGATTGAATTCCTCCATGATAATGCAACCAGTTTTTCGCTCTGTTATGATAAGTTCATAAGGGAGTGATCATCTGGTTTCCTAGTGTGATTTGGTGGTCTTTAGAAGACACCAAATTTATACCACATCTTGTGTTATCTATTAGGACATGGATGTCTAAGCCGTCAAGATCTTTTTTCTTTCTTTTCTTTTCTTTTTTTTTCCCTTTTGGTTATCAGAGATTTGGAAACTAGTAATGCCAATTTGTCTGTTGGATACTTCTTAGATAGGTTATCACCTTTGATTTTAAACCTTGTAGTGTAGACCACCCCACTATGTTTTAGTGACACTATGTATTAGATTGAACTTTAGTTAATGAGCTGTTTCAATTATTCTTGTTTATTACTCAGGCAACTAGCATGGTATATTGACAATTCATGAAATTCTTTTCCTTATGTCTTTTGGTTCACTGATTCATTTTGCATTCAACATCTCCATTTTGTGCTCAGTTGGTACTGATTTTTTTTTTCTCTCCTTTCCCTTCCCTTTCACAATTTTAATGTTTGGATCTCCAAAGTCAGAAGATGTTCCTGACCTGATTTTATTTTCAGGTACATCTCTACGCATGGGCCAGCATCAATACTCTGCTATATCATTATAAATTCACAGGAATTTAACTGTTGTCAGTGAAGTTATTGCAGATTTGTACTGGTGTGACCGAAAGCACAATCTGGACTCATTGTGGCAGCCAATCTACTTAAACCCAGTTAATTATTTTTTTCATCCATAGTGTGAGCAAGGTGCAAGTACAACCTGTTCCATCATTAAAATGTGTAACTGGAAGAGCTGAATTATGTTCTTGAATAATCATTGACTTGTAGTGTGGAATTAGGCATGTTCCTTAAACTCTTTTACCAGACTCTCAGCTACAGTAAATATGCTTTGACTCACTGACATCCATGGAGCTGTGCTTGTTTATTCCAGTGGAGGATCTGGCCTTTGCATCTCAATTTCTCCATCAGTAAATGAAGGAGAAACATCTTTTGAAAAGCAGTTTTTGAGATCTTTTTTGGAAAAGCATTATAGCTGTGCAAAGTTATTGTCATGAAATGTCTGGTAAAAGCTGCACTATTTCACTGCGTTAGGAAACTCTTGTGTTCTCTTTTCCTCTCAAAAGTGTGAGTTTTCCTCTAAGTGTTTAATTTAGCCTTTCTAAAAGGAACATGAAAAACCACTTAAAGCAGTCTTGATGGATTCTACAGAAGCAGTGAATGTTGTAGAGCACTTGATTTACCATTTAAAATTGAATGATCTAATACCTCTTTCTCTTATTTGTTTAAATTTAAACCAAGCCAGTGTGGTGTTCTTAGAAGTGATGGATAACTCTGACTGTTTAGAGGGTCAGTCTGAGTTAAAATGAGTGATCAAAGGTGTAAATCAGAATAGACACCAACTTGAATGGAACCGTGCTGATTTACCTCAGCAGTGGATATGGTACTGAGAGCCCAGTTCTCTTCTGACATACACTGGTGTAACTCTGTTGATTTTAATTATGTTGATCCTGTTTTACTCCAGTGTGAATGAGAGAGGCATCAGGGTGGGTATATTTATCTGAAAAACCCAAACCACCTCAGGTTACAAAATGGGGCTGGAAGTTGTTTGAGAGCTAATTATTAGAGTAAGATTTCTTGTGCTTTTTGTCTCTAGTGAGGCTATAAATACTACGATATTGGTGTTCCTCGAGATATTTTGATACATTGTTTTCTACACTGAGTCTGAATGTGCAGAAATGGACCAGATGTGCCAAGAAAAAAGTTAATTTCAAAGAGGATGTGTCTTGAGTTATGGAAGAAGGTTCACATAATTTCTTATTTTTGACAACCCTACTTTGCACATGGCAATTTCAACTGCATAATTTTATTTAATTAAATAAGATGTTTGTGTAAAAGTATGGGGTTAGATGGTTTTAAGTATTTTAGGGGTGTAACAGTTTCTAACAGAAGCTTCAGTTGTATCTGTATTAAATTAACTCAACACATTTGTTCCCAGAGTGACTGTGATGTTGGCGGATCAAATGCCACCTCATCTGACCACTGATGAATACATATGTGGAAAATAGTCTGACTAGTCTTGCACAATAAATAAGAATAGGAATCGCCTGCCTGGCCCTGCCATGGAATCTCACTGCTTTCAGAATTAAAGTCAAGCTAATTTCTGCCCTCAGTAAATTTCTCTCTCCAGACTCTACAATGAAAAATACAATCCAAAGCTCTCGGCGTCCTTGCCACATGTTTTCAAATAAAGCACAAGAGTCCAGAGATAAAGTATCTGACCAAAGCAGCAGCTCATTTTTCTGCTTCACAGTGTTTGATCATGTGACTAATTAACAGCTTAAAAAAAACACTCCCAATAGTCAGAGCTCCCAGCTCAATGAGGTGCACCACATCTACACTGTAGGTTATATCTATTCAAGTTTTTGTAATTCAGTGGGCTTTCAGTGCCTACCTCCTTTGAAAATTTCAGCCTGGTTCAGCACATCTTCTGGGAAGTTTCCATTGCCAAAGTATCTGCAAGAATGTTTAGCAGCACAGAAATCTCCTGAAGATGGAACCACATCAAGTGAAGTTGCAAAGTGGTAGCTATGTTAGTTTAGTTCAGCAATGTAAGCAAGGAGTGCTGTGGCACTTAAAGACTAACAAAATTATTTATCGCTTAAGCTTTCATAGGAGAAAATTCTACTTTGTCAGATGCTTCAAAGATGGAGGAGATTACCGAATGGAAGGGAAATAAATGCAAGGGAGTGTAAATCATGGGATCAGGCTGCTACAGTATAACCTGATCCCATGACTGACACTTCCCTGCGCTTATTT
Organism: Podocnemis expansa; assembly: GCA_007922195.1. NCBI lineage: Eukaryota > Metazoa > Chordata > Testudines > Podocnemididae > Podocnemis > Podocnemis expansa. The sequence goes on from ML682008.1 coordinate 3,048,271, forward strand.
TCGTCCTATTCTGTAAGTTTCCCTACCTTCAAAGGGTCTGACAAAGTGGGATTTTCTCCCACAAAAGCTGATGTGGTAAATATTTGTTTTTAGTCTTCAAGTGCCACAAGACTCCTTGCTTATCAGGTGAAATGGTTGTGAAGTCACCTAGCTATTTTAACTGACTACATAGTTAACTGAAATCTCTCTTGATGTGCATTGCACAAGTATAGTTGTATAAATCTTAATAGGCCATGGGCTGAGAGAGCACACAAGAATACGTAGCAGAGTTGCTGGCTTTTGTAAGAACAATATAACTTGTGTACTGCAAATGGCTTCATCTAGAAGGTCTTTGCATCAGATCTGAGCAAATTTCACCATAATTTTACAACAGTATTTTGCTTAAAAGCGTAAGGGTTCAATTGTGTAATATGCTGAATACTTTCAGCTCACTGAGAGGAGTCTTTGTATGATTGTGCTTTAATAGCATTGCTGCAGCATAACTATGAAGATATCATGGCCCAGCGTGTAGAGGAAATTCCATAAAAGCAAAGTAACACCACCACCATAAGAGAGTTAGGAGAAAGAGACAATATGATGTATCACTTCTTGTATAAACAGTGACATCTAGAGTTGCCATTAGTATTCCCTAATATGTGCCTAAGTTAAAGGTTATCATCTGCTGCAGATTTAATGGATTGCATTAGAATTACAGCAAATGACCCTTGCAACTCCTTTAAACTTGATCGATCACAATGTAATTGGCAAGGCGGGACAGCAATTAATTTTCATTAGTCAGGGAAGTCATTAATGCTTGCTGTTAGGGAAAATGACTATTAGATTGAGGTGGAAGGGATTCAATCATTTTTTACAATTAAAAAATTGGCTTAATATGTTAGTTCCATATGTTAGGAAGGAATATTATTGCAGTGACATTAACTTGTGCTAGTCCTGCTGTGGTTTGCTGGTTTCAGCTCTTTTTTTATACTGAAGAGAGAGACACATCATACAAAAACAATTTCCTGTGTGGCTATTGCCCTCCAAGAACTCTTCTGCAAACACATTTTCCTGTTGGCTTCTAAGTTATGCAGCAATTTACCACTCTGCTGAAAGATATGTCTCTTGATATCAAAATGTGACTTTTTCTGCTTTGACTTCACTGCTTTTCCAGATCATAAGAGGGGAGAAGAGAAGGAATACAGGCAAAATGATGTTGTCCCAAGTAACAGAAATCCAACACACACTGGTACATAAAACGATCTGTCTAACACTTGCTGAGTTCTATAGTCTAAACAGAAATGTCATCTGATGCCACCTAGTACTGTTAAAAATCATGCCTGAATAACAAAGGAGAATGAAAATGGAAATTAATAAAAGCAAAATTTTGTGTAAGATTATTAGACCAAACTGGTGAACAAGATGATAAGGGGACTGGGTGTTCCATCCATCAGTCCCTTTTGGGATCCATTCAAAAATAGACTCTGTAGGAAATCATGATGCCAGTTGGGAGGCATATGGATGTAGTCTTTAACCATCAAGATTGCCACCCTAACAATTTCCTTGAACACATCATGACACCTTTTGGGCCTGTGTCCTGAACCCAAAAGGTCTCCTAACCAGACCAGACCAGATCAGAGAGAAGGAAGCATTGGCTTTGCCATCTCAGTCAGCTTTAGACAAGTGCTGAGTAGCATCAGGAGAGTGAATTTTGGATTCCTGCTCTTACCCCTGCCCTTTGTGTCCCTTTTCTGCTATAACTTATCTCTTCTCTTTCTCTTCCCTTTTTTCCCCCCTCTGTTTAATAAGACTCTGTCTTAGATATTTAAGGATGCATCTTTTGAAACATCACTAAGGGGATATGGCCAGAAAGGCATCTAAAAGCAATACCCTAACCAGCTTGCTGCTAGTACAAGCTTGACAGGTTTCAGTGTGACACTGTATTCTGCCTGTGTTTCACCAGCAGTAAGGATGCAGGTTAGAGTCCCAATCAGAGACTGACATTTAATTTTCTAGCTTTACTCATCTTTATCTTTCTTTTGATGTATTTGTCTTGTTTCATATTAAAGGAAGATGAAATGGACTGTAACAACAGTGCCAGCCCATCTCTTTTTTTGTTTTGCTAAAAGGACAGTTGTTATGGTATTCAATGACATGTACAAGATGGTCAGGTAGGGTATGACTTTAAATAAAACCAAACCAAACCCCTTTCTCCAGCCAAAGAGAATAGGACTAAGGGATGTTGTTAAAATGGAAGTCTTTCTTAATACTTTAAAATATAAAATACTAACTGTTTTTCTTTGTCTTCTGTATCTTTAATAAGAGGGTAGAAGGATTTTTAGTGTTGGTGGTTGCTGTGGAACTAAACAGGACAATGTCCCTGTACTCAACCCCTTACCTTGTCTAAGTCCAAGTCTATATAATGGTGGCACATTTGCCACACTTGGTTCACATTTTCCAGTTCAACTGAGCGATCAGTGATGATCCACTCAATTGATTCAGAGTTTGACTCAGTAACTCCAGCCCCATAAGAGAAGTGCTGAGTTAAAGAGATGGCATTTCCCTTTGACTCAGCACAGTGCAGCTGGTGAGGTAAATGGGCATTAGAAATTTGAAGGGAGATATTTCCACAGGTAACCATGTTAGTCTGTGTACAGCAAAATCAACGAGAATCCTGTGGCACCTTATAGACTAACAGATTTCTTCCGGCATATACTTTCATAAGCTCCAGCCCACTTCATCAGATGTACGAAGTGGAAACTACAGTTGAGGTATGTATACACATGCCAGAATGAAGAAGGGCAAGTGTTAGCAAAGTCAGTTCAGAGGGTAGATGGGGCCCATTCACAGCAGCTGACCAAAGGGAGTGAATGTGTGAACTGTAGCACATGGGAAAAAAAAAAGGATTCTCCCTGGTCACACATTCTCTCCCCTTGATCAACCGGTGTGAATGGGCCCCATCTGTCTTCTGAACTGACTTTGCTAACACTTGCCCTCCTCCACTGTGGCGTGTGCATATATATATCTCACCTGTAGTTTCCATTTCATGCATCTGACAAAATGGGTTGGAGCCCACAAAAGCTTATGCCCAAAGAAATCTGTTAGTCTATATGGTGTCATAGGACTCTCGTTCTTTTTGAAGGGTAATATACAAGTTATTTGAGGTAGCTTAAGTATCTCCTTAAAATTGCTGCCAAAAACAGCAGCAAGTGTAGACCAGGCCTAACTGTTCAGTGTTGGACAGTGACAGGGCATATTAACACCTTTGACCCCTTGGTCCAAATAAATTTATCAAAATTACCACAATAATAGCTGTGCTGTGTTAACAATCCTTTTGATTCCTAGGCACTTTTCATCACAGGATCTCAGAAGAGCTTTGGAAATGTTAATTAATTCTCACAACATCCCTGTGAATGTGGAGAAACCTTGTATACAGCACATAGGTATAGCTTGTTAAAAAGAGGCACTGAGAAGTTGAGTGATGTACTGAAGACCAACAAGTGAAGAACAGATAATCAAAAAAGCAGGAGTCTTAATGAAGTTTCAAAATTATTCGGCCTTAGCATAACTCTGCTACTAAGTCAATGGGAATTGCATCTCTGGGATTTAAATGATGTATAACCTTAGTGTAGAGCCTCTGCATATGGTAGATTCTACACACAGTGAATAGCAAAATTCTCTTTTGCACTATAAGCCTTTTTTTCCCCAAGTGCAGCCGTTCATACCATCCTAAATGGGTTCTTTTGGGAGTGAAATTCCATAAGGATGTTGGGCAGGGATGGAAGGAGGAGGATTTCTGGTGCACCAGCAGGGCCTTCTCAGACCTGGGGTGGCAAAGCAATACTGGTATTATTTATTTACATTAACAGTCTTCTAGTAACTTTAATGACATAAAAGAAGAGGACCTAGGACCACATTTGTAAAGGTGCTTAAGGGATAGCTTTGCAAAAATATTTATGTAACTCAGGATGCAGATAGGTGCTAAGTAGGATTCTCAAAAACATCTAAGTGAATTAACTGCTTAAGCTGTTTAAAGGTGCTTTTGAAAATCCTAGGGGGAACCATCTACCTACATCCTGAGGTATGTCAAAAGACTAAAAAACGTATTTATTGCATGAGCTTTCATGGGTGAAAATCCCACTTTGTCAGCCATCTGACGAAGTGGGATTTTCTCCCACAAAAGCTCATGCAATAAATAAATTTGTTAGTCTTTATGTGCCACAGGACTCCTTGTTTGTTTTACTGAACTAGACTAACACAGCTGCCTCTTTGGAATTTAGGTAGGTAAACACCTTTTTTAAATCTGCTCCTAGCTACTCCAGTAGCCCAAAGTTCATTTTCCAAAGTGAGCATGAATTTAAATGAAATTCAGTTTTTTAAATGACTTAGAGATTTAGTTTCCAAAATCACATTGGAAATGGGACAAAGACATTTCTGAGATGTGTATCCCTTACATTAAAAGATTTTACTTTCTTACAGATTTCCAATAGACACAACTGGTTACTGGAAAGTTTGTCGTAGGCTTTAAGGTTTTTTAAAATGGGAGTCTTAGACTGGGCTTCTAAATCCATTTTTAACTACCCAAATAGGTGGCCTGATTTTTCAAAGATGCTTAGCTTTTCAGAATCAGTCTATATGTCCACACACACCGTTCAAATTGAAATAATGCTGGTTATTTTGATTTTAAAAATGGTAGGTCCACATGACATGCCCTTATTTCAAAATGAGGAGCTCCCTCACTTCAATAGAAGGAAAGTTATATTGATATAATACAACCTATTATTATATCGATATGACAGTTAAATTGAAATTGTTATTTCAAAATAAGTGTGGACGTGTTATTTTGATTTAACTGTTAAATTGATTTAACACGGCTTCTCCTTCCCATGTGCTTTCCTTTTTCTATATATTGGGTGGGGGCATGGACCAGTGAGGGGGCCATGTTGCCAAACCTCCCATGGTGCCCCTCTCCTGAATCGAAATAGCAAGTCCTGTGTCTGGACATGCTATTTTGATTTGTTTTTGTTTTGTATGGACCTGTTAAATCGATTTAACTTGTATCAATTTAATGATTTTCATAGATGTTATTAAATTGATACAAGTAAAATCAATTTAACCATATACATGTGGACACAGCCCTAAAGTCTGAAAATCCTTGCCTCCTTGAAGTGCCTAGCTTAATGACCAAAAAGCTTCAGTCATTTGATGAGAAACATGCATACCTGCATATATCTAGGACTTGCATCCTTGGTAGAGTAATGAATGCAGGATTCTAAAGTTCATGAATTCAGAAATTACCAAGACAAATGAATGTGTTGATTATTTCAGTGGGTGTTCAGAAGCTGATGCAGTTTTACTTATGTGAATCTGGCATGCATAAGTCTTCATTTTGTTGGCAAAAGCATACCCCTCCATTTGACTTCGTAAGGAATGGTTATCCACAAGAGCCAGATCAAACTGCTCCAGTTGTAATGTCTGCTGTAAGTCATGCTTGCCAGGAACCTTCAGCCATACCTTGGGAATGAGCCCTCACATCTGTGTGAACATTTTGATTCTAAATGTTTGTGGATTTAAAATGAAAGTTAAGGATACAGACTGACAGTTTCGTGCGATGTACTATATGGTATGCATTATTGGGGCAATGGTACAGTGTAATCAAAAGGAGCTGTGGGAGTTACTTGACTCAGGATTTTGACTTGATAAACCCCTTTCTAGTAAAATAAATTACTTTGGTTTTTACAAGATGAAACACATGAATTGTTGCCATAAATCAGATTTCAGGGAATAAAAGAAATAAGAATGCAGCCTTTGTTTTTTCACTTAACTATTTTGATAACTGTTCCACTTTCTTTCTTATTTGAAAACCACATACTTGAACTACACAACTACTTCTTTAGTACAGTAAGTGCCTTTGCTGTTGAGGGAACTCCTATTAAATGTGACATTTCCTTTCTCCGGTATTTCCAGTTAATTTCTTCAGGAAATGAGTCTGTCTGTCTCTATGCTGAAGGAAACTATGATCTGTGGACCCTTGTCAATACTTTCCATTCCCTTTGGAACCATCAAATGCCCTTCAGATGTAACTTCTTGGTCCCAGTGATCTGCTGGGCTTTGCAGGTGGATCTGAGAACAGAAGGCACTTGAGTATTAGGTAGTGGATGCCAAGATAGATGGAGGGTGAGACCCAAAGAGCAGCCTTATCATATACCATGCTTTTCTCCAGAAGTGGAAGATATGCATGCCAAAGTTCATGCTGCTAGATAAATAATAAAAGGTGGTGTGTCTGCAATATTCTTGAATTAGGAGCAGGCGTGCCAAAATTGGATATTTAACCAATGGGAAGATGAGCGATTTGGGATTCATGCTGTCAGGGACCAGGAGAGTCCTCCTAACTGATCACCTGGCACTCTCAGTATACCAGATTCCCTTCCCTACAGTTCCCTAAAATCTATGATTTGGAAGGTGGCAGCAAAACTCTTCACCAGTGAGAGGTTCTGACTTTATCCCCTGAAGAGGCTTATTGTCATGAGTGGTCTAACTTACACTTTGCATTGTACATCCTGGCTTTTAATTGTGCAAGCCATTGTTCATTGCCTGTATAAAGCTGAATTTTGTATCTAGCATCCAAGCTAAACTAGAAAATAATGTCACTTTTCAATTACTCACCCAATTAAAAAGGGGCAGCTGTGTCAGTCTAGTAAAACCAAAAAAGCCAGGAGTCCTATGATACTTAAAAGAAATCTGTTAGTCCTGTGGCACTTAAAGACGCCTTGCTTTTTTCACCCAATTAAAAAAATATCAAACCGTGTGAAAAGAGCTACTCTCTTTCTTTGTTCTCTGGTGAGCCTTTGTTGTCTAGCCATCATGAACTGTCCTACTAATTACAAGTTTGATAATGGTTTCCTGATGGCTACAAACATATCTGGGGTTGTCACCCTGTTGGAAATATTTGATTTCTACTGAATGAGATCTGTGAAGGAACACATGATAATCTTCAGATTAAAATGAGAACACATTATTTCCACAGCCTTATCTTCTACCATGTCAACAGAGCCATAGCTGCCCTTTCCTGTTCTCACTGCAATCTTAAGAACAAGAATGAGGTATTTAATTCATATTTTCTGTGAAAGATAAGTAATAAATGGTACCTCTAACATCTGGTATGTGGATTGTCTGGGATATGCCCGATTGGCCAAAAGTGTAGAGCAAGTTCAAAGGCCTACTACGCCAAAAAGAGTAATAATAAGGTCAGATTCTGAGTCCCCATTCTTTCTTTTAACAAAAGGCCTGGTTCATCAGGGCATATGGTAGTTGCCTTCTCAGCTGTGCACACCCCACAGACTTGAGTGTGCTGAATCACTGAAATTTTCAGCTCGCTGTGTAGCGCTAAAGCCAAACTGAGGACTCTACAAACTTCCTACTCTGAAATATAATTCAAAGCTGTTCAAGAGTTAGTGTCTTTTCTTTTGTGCTTCAATACTCAAGCCATTTTCCATTCTAAGTGTGTGGAGTATATTCTACTGTTACGTATAGAAAACCTATACTATAACTATGTTATTAAGATGGCAGTGTCCTTCAAAAGTTAGGAAATGCTGGAATTAACATTGCTTGTGAAATCTCCAGTTTAGCCCTCCTATGCAGATTCACTAGGATTTGGGGCCTTAGGACATCATCACATACCATATTTTCCATCATATTCCTGCCTCACTCAGTAAACAGAATGCACAATGTTCACTTATAAAGGCAAATCTACACTTAAAATACTACATTCGTCAACTGCTGGATTTTACACATCCTTGAAAACTGTGTTTATGCTGCTAGAGGCCTATAGAATGGTTTCCAATCATTTTGGCTTAAGGTAAAAATCATATTTGTGCACACCCTGAAGGGCCACCAGTCTCCACCAGCAGCCTCCTTCTCCTGCCAGCGCCCCACTGCAGACAGAGGCAATGAGGTAAGCAGGATGATCTTCTGTCCCACTATGTGCATCAAAGAAACGGTATGTTCCACCTGGGTCTCTAGGCAGTGGCTCCCAGCGGCAGCTCAGAAGATGAGAGATCAATGCTCCAGTGATCAGTGCACTGTGACTGCAGTGAGGACCCAGAACCTATGGCAGATGTGGGCAAACTGCTTTGTTTTCTGCTTGAGTCGGGAGAAGGGAGCACTGATCTTCCATCACACTGACTCTCGCAGGGACCCAGCACCTAGGGACCCACGTAGGGCACTTTGCTGTACTCCTTGCTACAACCAAGAGGAGAGGGGGGCTGGTTTCCCATCCCCTTGGCTGCAGCAAGGAGCCTACACCAACAACTTGCGCCACATGGGTATATAGGCAGTGGTTCCATTCTGCAGCCAGCAGGAGGGGAGCCGTTGGCCACTCTGAAAGATGCCACAGACAACTTTTGGCCCATGCGTTGGAAACCACCCAGACTTTAGTGATCAGATATTCAGTGTTTTGTTTTCTCTTAATTCTTCAGTGAGTGGCTCCATGCCTTATTTCTTGCACACAATTGAAACTCTGTGTTAAAGGCAAAAATTATTAATTTCCTGATGGGCTTCTCAATGGTACACCTTAGTATAGCATTTGACTGTTAATGCTTGTTAATGAATCCATTTTCACAAAACTCCTGTGAGGAGAGGAAATAGTATGAGTCTCAATTTACAGGTGGGGAGCTGAAGTACAGTGAATTTAAGGCTGTATTATAATTCATATACTGAAGTGGTCTGAATTATTGCATAGACCACTTTCATTTTAGCATTTCCAACCTTCTGATTGACTTGGCAACTTTCTGTTGTTCTAATGTGACTTTAATTGTAATTCTTTATAGGTTTTCATACCACCCTCATCATCTTACCTTCTGAACTCCTTTTACTAGTTCATTAAGTAATATCTTAAGTGCTTCTAACCTATGAGGTTTTTTTTTCTATCAATCAACAAGGAGAATTGAATGCTATGTGGGTTTTTTTGTTTTTTTTTATATTTTTCTTGTTTTTTGTTTTGTTTACCTACACATTCTTCTGTGCTTGTTAGAGAAGGCAGGTCAAAGAAGTGCACCTTGCACCTGGAGCAGAATGTGTAGGGACTTGTTATTACTCTTAATTCCTATGGGAGTCCATTATATGGTCTCAGCCTTGCCTCTTAGAAAGCTCCTGTCTCCTGGACAGATGCATTTTTACACTTAGAGGCAAGCACAATGGTGCTTCCTTCAACCACTTAAACAGCTTGTTTGCGGATGTGTTGGCTTCTTTAAATCAAAGTTTCATGTCTTTCTGAAACACATACATTTGCTCTGCACGAGTTGTGGGATTAATGTGATTTTATTCAGTTCCAGGTTTCATGTCTTCACAGCTAAGCAAAATCATTTAGCCCCATTTAATTTAAAATAGGATGTATAATTTTTACACAGCTACTTTCTTGGTTAAAGATAAAATGCAGGAAATTATTCACAATAAGTAAATAACAGCTTTATTTTGTTTCAATTTTTTTCGCCAAAGAAGAGTTAGGTTCTTTTTATTAAAAAAAAAGAGAATTTACTGCTTTGTTTAGCTTTTATTTTAAAAATAATGCTTCTGCATTATGTCTTTACAGTTTGTGACTAAATGGTGGTGAATATATTTAAACCTTGACACAGTGAACTACAGTGTTTAAAGAATTAAGTTTGAGAAGATGCTGGCGCTATGAAGGAATGGCACACAGATGCTTGCTTTCATTTTCACCTTGTATTCAGACCCCTCTATATGGCAGATTGGATTTGAAAATCTAATTGAATTGTTCTGACTATTATTCATTTTTTTTATTTTTAACTATTGAAGGACACATTTGGTTATTGGAATCTGTCATTTTCCTGAATAGCCAAAACAGCTGTTAAAGACTAAACCGATTGAGAGGCACTTGCTGTAATTATGCTGTGTTGTTTTTTCCTCCAGTTTTGTACGTACTCTGTTTCCTATACATACATTCCACAAACTTTATTAACTCACTAGGAACAGGAGCATGTCTCCCAGAGATATCCATCTCTCACAGCTTTACATTTGTTTCCTTTAGTTTCTTAGAGTCCGAAATGATACCTGAATAGACTAATATTCAAAGAGCACAGTTGAAGGTTTGCTTCTTTATGGATATTTCTTGTACATATTTATTTTAAAGGAAACATTACATCATTAATTTCCTCTGTTACTTAACTAGTGCCTTAGAAGTTCAAGTGTTGTGCAGAGAAACTTGGATTTATCCTTAAACCACTCCAGTGACAGTGTGGGGTAACTAGTATCCACTCTGAGGGGTTTTTTATCTCTAGGTATTTGTAAATGAAGATTGGGTATTTTTCTAAAAGATATGCTCTAATTCAAGCAGGAATTATTGCGGAGAAGTGCTATGGCCTGTGTTATACAGGAGATCAGACTAGAAAATCACAATACTGCCTTCTGGCTTAGAAGATGCGTACCTGAGCTAGAGCGTGCAACTTCTTTCCCCCATACTGATGGCTGGTTGATTAGGGGTAAACATGTCTTCCGTCACTGCCAGTGCATCCTGTATTTTAACCACTAAGACCAGTGGTGCCTTATCTGTGGTCTGTGGACTACTGGTGCTCTTTGTGGAGGGCTGGCTCTGACAGATAGATAATTCTTGCACTTTCCACCTACTAAATCACATTGCAGAGAACTCAAAATGCATTAAGTACTTCTATACAACTAACTTTCTGTGTAAACAATTTACGTAGCTGCCACAAGGGTGGTGTGGTGGTGATGAATGTGATGGGAAGTGAGTCCATGTGGTGGTTATGATGACTTAGAGGGTGATGACAGTTTTCCTATTAAGGTGTGATCTGTTCTGTAACTAGAGAGCCACACATACTTTTGTTGCTGCTGGAGGCCCCCATGCCTCTGTCCCTGTCCCTTCTGCTGGGAGATCTGTGTTCCCCTTCATTCCTCTCTTCTCCTCTGTCCGTATTAGATACATGTTTTGTGTGCCCCACACTTTCCCTCTTCACCACATGGCAGGGGTTCTGTTTGTTCCCTAGAGCTCTCTCTCCCAAACTATGGTCATCTGTTCTCCTTCCTATGCCCCCACTTTCCCACCCTGCCCCCCGCATTCTTATTTCTTATCTTGCTATCTGGGCAATAAATCTTTCAGACTGCCAGGATTCTTTAACTGTAGTGAGATGACTGGCAGAGTTGTGATGGGGATATTTTGCTAGAAGGTTACAGGCATACAGAAATGCCTTGCCTTGCTTAGCCAGCAAGTTTTGGGTCCCACTGTGCTACACTTTATTTTTCCCTTTTGATGGTTACTATAAAGCAAATATTCCTCCCAGATCAGATTTTCTATTAGCAAACTCCCTGTTAAAATACACTAAGTTCAGAAGGGACGAATATGGTCAAAACTAATGGCAGAAGATGAGACGGGTCATTGTTTTCTGTCCTTAATGTAGAATAAACGCAGGTACTTATAGAAGCACATGCAACTGACATCAGTTCAGAGGTAATCTTGGATTCTGAACCTCCTCCCATCCACAGGCAATCAGTGAGAAGTGCAGAATAGTTGTGAGAGTGATGCTAAAAAAACTCCATGCTCTCTTACCCATTATAAGCAACCAGCACATATCAGTAGTCCCAGAGGAGGTTATTTACCATTCACTTATGTCAGCAAGGGCAGGATTTGGCCCATAAACTATAAAAGAGGAGTTGAGCGTGTAATTCTTCATACCATCATGAACGAAAGTCTGTCTAGCAACAGTAAATTATCTGAAACTCTTTCAGGTTGTATGAATGGCTCCATAGTCGGAGCTTGTGAGGTTAAAACATAAAAGATACAGCTATAAATAAAGGTGGAAAAACCTGATCCCCACTGGAATGAAATAACATTCCTAAAACACTAACTAGAGGCTGTGATGGTGTCTTTGGAAAATACATTTGCTTTGTCCAGTAGGAAAGAGAAAGAGGTTTACTCTTCCCCATTTATATAACTTAAGGCTCTGGATTCCAAAAGAAAGCTAAGTAATCTTGTTTATTATCAGTACAGTTTTCCATAGAGATTTACACACAGTAAGTATTTGGACTCATTTTGTTTGTGTCCCAATAAATAAAAAACAACCAAAACCCCCCACCAAACATATGCATATATAGAAAGGTGTTTTAGCAAGCAGGGTATGATACACACATCAACAGACTTTTTAAGGTGGTTTAAAAGACCATTGAGCTTTCTATGAATTTCATGAGCACTTACATCAGTTCGTTTGCTCAAGTTTCAGATACCCCTAACAATGAGCATGCTCAGGGACTTAACACCACTCTTAGCATGCTCATGGTGACATTAATGTTGCATCATCCTATTTGCCTAATCACTCTTGTTTTAAGTTACTAATATATAACCTGACAGGTTTTAAAAGGACAAATGCAAATCACTGTTTTAGTGTAGCACTATTGAAAAACCACTGTGGTTATAAATCAGCAAAACCAGGGAATGAAACTAAACTACACAGCTATAGTCTTCATGATTCTGTAATCTCCATGTGTATTCATTTACAAATGGCTCCTGGAATTTAAATGCATTACTGTGTGATAGATATTTCACATCTCACTATCTCATTTTAACAATGTGACACTTTAACTTCACTCTGTAGTTAATTAGATTTGAGTTCACACTAATACGGTTGAAGAGGTTTTGCACAATTTCTCACCTGTACAGCAACAGACCTGCCACGTGATTTCGAATGAAAAACCAAAGAAATAAAGCCAAAAAAATGGAGAAACTGGTTAATTTTGTGGATAGACAATGGGGTGCAGAGCCATTCAGCTCTAGGTTATTAGGTAAAATTTGATCCAGGCTGGTATTGCCCAAAAATAATTACTGGCTGATGTGGCTATTCTATGTAGTTATGATTAAATTCCCACTGAAGTCAATAGTAGCTATCTGGGTCAGTATCTCTGAAAATCAGGCAACTCACTTAGGTGATATTTAAGTACCAAACTTTTTAGGCATTCAAGTTTAAAAACTGGCCATGTCACTTTTGACTCTTTGTGCTGCCTAGACCATTGTGTCTAAGGCCAGAGCAACATTTAAACTCACAGGGGCATAGCTATGGTGGTCAGAGAGAGATGGATTTTTCACACTTCTGACCATTGTTATGCCCAGGTAAGCCCTAAAGCAGACCCAGCTAAACCAACTGAAAATTATTCTGTTCACATAACCAACAAGGAGTCCCACGGCACTTTTAAAAATTAACAAATTTATTTATCACATGAAATTTCATGGGACAAAGTCCTAGAAAGTTACCATTAGTCAGGGAGATGGAGTTCCTACAGCGTTAGCAAAACCCCTTCCGCAGCTGTGGTCAGAGTCTACACTCCAGGGTTAGCTACAGCATGATAGTTATGTTGAAACAGTGACTGTAGAGTGGAGGTGGCTTAATGTAGCCAAGGAGTGGAAGAGAAGGCTGTGGTAGGAAGGTCAGATAAAAAAATGGTATAAGAAGTTGCACGTTAGTCTAGTCTCTACTTTGAAGTACAGTTTTCCCCAGCTCTTTGTCTTGTAAATTACGTATGCTTTGATATTGTCTGTAAACTTGTCAATTGTTTAGTAAAAATGCTTGCCCAATTCATGTTGATATCTATTAATAACAAGCTACCGTTCATTTGATAGAAAAAATGGTAGGAATGGTGGTTAATACTCTTAAGTATCAGATGGTAACTTTCTTCTAAAATGATTTGTTTGCAAAAAAAAAAAAAACCCACAGAATCTGATTATAAACTAAAGTACTTGTGCTGGGATCGTGCCTTCCTTTGAGTGCATTCCCTTCTTCTGAACCTTTCTGGCTGATCAAGTGCACAGACGTGGAGTGGCAGAACAAGAAGTCCAGAGCATCATTCCTCCCCCCACACCTCACACCACGTGTAACTCTTAAAAGGAACTTTTCTTCTGCTCAGCTAACTGACTTTTCCTCATTAAAGGGGCCGATGTTTTAGAAACAGCAAATGATTTGAAGTTTCTATTTTTAATACATCATTTTAAAGGATACTGGAATCAAACCAATGTCCACGGGAATCAGTGGAAATCATTTCATTTACTTCATTGAGGTCTGGTCTATACTACAGATTTATGGCAGTATCACTACAATGTTATGGGATGTAAATAGCTAGACCAGTTTAATCCCCAAGGTACAGAGCAGGATGCTGACCAGCGGGCTTCTCCCTTGACATACCTACCACCTCTCAGGGCTAGTCTTCATTGACTGTGTCAAATTCTCCACAATCAGTTCGAACTTCCTGATTGGCTGCTCAGGGCTGTAAAGACCCACTCTGTTAATTGAGATGTTGATTCCTGAACACTACCCCAGCAACTGGGGAGCATTGTGTCGAAGGAAGGTCCCACCCTTTGATCCAGCACAGTGGACGTTCTGAGAGTAGGGAGGTAGAATGCAGATACATATACAATTTTAAGTAACTTGCATATCTCCATTTGATTGCTTCCAAAAAAAGGCAGACAGTGTAGGCCTGCCCTCAGGGAACTGTTGTACCTAAGCCAATCAGAGTTCTCCTATCAGCATAGGTAGCGTCTTCATGAAATGCTACAGAGGTGTAGCTGTATTGGTGGAGCTGCACCATTGCGTGGCTGTAAGGGTAGAAAAGGCCTGGGTTCTGGTATTAGGCTGAAAGAGACTATGGGAAGACAGTGTTGTCAAATGGATAAGTGTTGTGCATCTTGCTCTTTATATAACAGCATGAAGAAATAAGTTAGAGCAAGCTTCAAATAACAGTTCATAAACTGTACAAAACTTACAAAGCCTAGGTAAATGCGCACACTGTTAGTGTGGCTGATTTCTAAACCCAGAACAAAATGAGCAACACTGGACCGCTCACAACTAGTTAAAGGGATACTACCTGATTCATAAATTCACATGGGATGCAGGAGTGGGAGTTGGAATCAGTAGCTTCTGTCTTCAGCTCTGCCTCGCTGTGCCATATGACCTCGAGCATGTCCTTTAATGTCCCTGCTTTGTGTGTCTGTAAAATCGATGGAATTATTCTTACCTGACTCTCATGGGTGTTGCGAGGATTCATTAGCTCAAGGTCATGCTGTGCTTTGAATTTCTCTGGTGAAAGGTGCTCTGTAAGTGAAAAGCAATGTTAATATTTCATATATGAATGAACTCTCTATTAAAATGTCTGCTAAGATACAAGCCAGGACCAGTAAAAAGGTAAGTATATTAGTCTCTTATTGAGATTAAGGATTGTCTTCCCTGCTTAGAAGTCCTTAGGTCACACCTATTCATGGATATACTCATTCACTCATATGTTAGGTAAGTCACCACAGTACATTTTTAATTAAAATTGATATTGTTCTCCTGGAGAGCTGGGCCCATCAGTGCAGCTCAATAAGAACACCTGTGAACCTGGCTCTTTGGAAAATGTGTGAATAATATACACACTCAATCATCGTTTATATTGCCCCATTTTTCCATCTTCAGTTCTCAGTTCTGAAGCACCAGTCTATGATCTGATGGCTGCTTTCCCAGTGAAGGAGACAAAATTAATCCATACAAATCAAACAGGCTGAACAGGAGTTTCTCCTCCAACCAATGTGGGCAGACAAACATGGGTTTTTTTAGGAGGCTAGCCAAGCTCAGATTTGTACCCCAAGCATATTTGGTCAAACACTTTTTTTTATTGTGGTGCTTGTTTGAAAATTTTGAATTAAACACTGGATCAAAATTTGACCTTGGAGATGGAGGGCAATAGCTAAATTGCAAAGTTTAATGCTAATAATGTATGGTGGTAATCAGAAATTAATGTTCAATATTGCATGACTATAATTAAATCTATTCAATACTTATAACAGTAAGCAGTATAGTGTGGTAAACCAGTCTCTGGACTGGGATTCTAGTAATGTGGGTTTTATTGCTACCTCTCTCCTTGATCTGCTGTAGGGGCTTGGTCAAATAATTTTTTTCTGTGTTTCCCCTCCAACCCTTCATTTTGTGTGTTTTGGGAGGGGTTTGTATAAATTCTTGCACAAGGGGACTCTGATTTAACCTGGGTTTCCAGTTACTACTCAAATTTAAAAAAAAAAAAAAAGAGTTCTGTGGCAGTTTTAAAGACTAAGAAATGTGATTTTTCTCTTCAGCTTTCATGGGCAAAGTCCCACTTTGTCAAATCTCATGCAAAAAATAAATTTGCTAGTCTTTAAAAGTGCCACAGGACTCCTTTTCTGTTTTGCTGAACTAAACTAATGCAACTGAATACAGTTAACTCTACTGTAGTAAACAAAATAACATAAAGACATCATTGAACCTGGATTTCAGCATGAGCTGAGCAGATCCCCTATTTTTCCACCCACAATTTTGTTTTGTTGATGCAGTGGTTTTATCACCATCTGAGTGAGTTAAACTATGTTCTCAAGTAATTGTGAGTGCAGAATTGCACCTGCCATTATTTCTGCTGGCAAATTGCTGGTGAGAAAACAAAAGTAATTTTAAAGAAATTGTGGTGGAGGATGAAAATACTTAATTTCAGATTATCAGATGTACTCTGTGAAAAATGCGTAGGCCGATGTATAAAAGTCAAATTCAGAATTCTCCATGTACCTGCAAAATTGCACCGTGACTTTTTCAAGTAAAGTCAGGTTCTAAGGTACTACTATTGGGGGGGGGGGCAAGAGTATTTGGGGTCCTTGGGACATTACCATTTAAAAGATAAATAGCCTCACAGGAGTGCAGAAGCTAGGTAGATCCCTAGAAAATCTTGGATTCTAAGACTTTAAAACAGTAAAATTTGGCTACCTCATAAGGATTTTACTGTGTGATTTAGAATTTATAGAAAGGATGAAGTTTGTTGCATATGGTTCATATTTTGCTTTTCCTGACAATAATTTGGGGCCCCTTTGAAAATTGCTGGTGTGGGGGTGGGGGTCAAAGGGGACATTAAAGCCCAGGTATCACTGGGCCTGAATTAAGTACAACAAAGTTGTATGTTTCCACATTAAATGCAATCTGTGCCATGAAGATCTCACAATGGAAATGGACTGTCAAGCAAAAAGTTAGAGGAAGGAAGTAGAATGTCCATTTTACAGATGGAGCTCAGAGGCACATAGCAATTAAATGATTTGCCCAAATTCACACAGGAAGGCTGTGACACAATGAGGACCTAAACTGAGACTTGCTGAGATCCAGCCCAGTGTTTTACCCACATAATCACCTCTTCCTGTCATGGGAATGAGCCCACTCGGACCCTAGTGGCTAGTATAACACAATTCTAACACGATCAATAAAAGTTATAGATGACTGTTTTAAGTGGGAATTATTTGTGCAGTAGTTTCGGGTGCACACAGTGATTTCCAAATGAAACATAAATTCTGATTTTTTTCAAGGCTGCAGAAATATTGTTAAAAATTAGAATGGTCCATAAAGCTTTCCTGCCCATTAATCACAGAACCACTCAATTTGTCTTCATCTGCATATTGACTGATAATATAACATCTCCCGTATTACCTGCTGTGCCTCTTCTTGGACAGATTTCCCTTTTAAAACACTGTAAAATCAGCAGATTAGTACGTTATCTCTTAAACTTGTTATAAAAGCAAACTTATTGAATGAAAAGGAAGAGGAGGGAGTTGGGGCTTAGGAGAAGTTATGGGGACTAGGTTTATAAGCTAAGCTACTTATTTATTTTTTTAATGTATGATTCTTGTTGAAGAACCAATATCAAATAAAGAGTCTTCCACACTCTCCTGCTTAAGTTTATGGCTCAAGAAAAACCATCCCCAGGCAGTAACACAATCCATATGCCTGGCTATTTGAAGTGTGCTTAGTGCTCTATTAGAGATTTTCGAATTGTACTTCTCAATCTGATTTCGATAAGATGCAGGTTTCCTTTAGTAGCCTGACCCAATGGAAACATGTAATGGTTTAATTCCATACTAAATTATGCTGGCAATAAAGATTTCTGGATAATTTTACTTTAAGTAACTTTTTTTATGTACCTTTAAATCTGAATTTATTTTTCATTTTTAAGTTGCTTTTATATACAGAACTACTTGATATTTGGGAGGTACTTTTGAACTGTGTACATTATTTCTCAGTGCATTCTGAATCCCACTGTGACCAGCAAATACACAACGACAGTAAGTGACTACTGAAGACATGCTTTACTGGTTGCCAAGCAAAATGGATAGTTATTTGGCAGGATGTTCTAATCAGCAAATGGCCCTGCTAGCAACAGAATATTTTTACCTTGTGGTACACCATAGATTACAAGCTGCACAGAGTCTACCATCTATAGAGACTATTTACATCTACAAGAGAAATGGCTCAGAGCCTGAGAATGCATAGGTGCATAGCTCACTGAGTCACAGCAGCATAGCACTGAAATCATAGGGTTGGAAGGGACTTCATGAGGTCATCTAGTCCAACCCCCTGTTAAATACAGGACCACTCCCACTGAATCATCCCAGCCAGGGTTTTGCCTAACCAGGCCTTAAATGTTTCCAAAGGTGGAGATTCTCCCACCTCCCTAGGTAACCCATTCCTGTGTTTCACCACCCTTCTAGTGAGAGAGTTTTTCCTAGTATTCAACCTCAACCACCCCTGATGCAGCTTGAAAATATTGCTTCTTTTTCTGTCCTCCGCTGCTACTGAAAACAGCCTCACTCCCTCCTTGGAGCACCCCTTCAAGTAGTTGAACGTTGCTATCAAATCCTCCCTCAATATTCTCTTTTGTAAGCTAAATAGGCCTGATTCCTTCAATCTTTCCGCATAAGTCATGTGCCCCAATCCCCTAATCATTTTTGTTGCCCTCCGCTAGACTCTTTCTAAATTGTCAACATCCTTTCTGTAGTGTGGAGCCCAAAACTTGACACAGCTGGTCCCCCCCTCCCTCCTGGAGAGGGGAGAGCTGTCACGTGTTCGCTCTGCCCCAGGACAGGGCTGGTGCACAATGTGGCCTCCCAAGTCCTGTGGCCCTGAGGGGGTATACCGGAGAGCCTGCTGCCATGGCTGGCCCAAGGTTTTAGGTGCACAAGGTAAATTGTGATTTTTGGTGCCCCCACCCCAGTCCGCAGCAGTGGGCCAGGTCGGGCCACCCACTAAGCTGGCTGAGGGCGGGCTGGGTTGGGCCCCACAAGCTGGCAAGCCGAGCAGCCCTCCACCCCCACCAGTGGGCTGAGCTGGCCGAAGAGTTGGGTGGGCTGGATAGGCCTGGAGCCCAAGCTGGGCCAGGCTGAGCCCACCCCAACCCCAACAAAGCCGGCTGATTCACCAAGCTGTGGGATGGGGCTGGGCTAGGGTCCAAGCTGGCAGACCAAGTGCTGAGCAGAGCAGCCTGCCCCATCCCTCTAGTGGCGGGGCCAAGCGGGCTGAAGATCAGTCCTGGTTGCCCTGGGCCCTGCACCAGCTGAGCCCTGAGCTGGTGGGCTCAGCCTCCTGCCCAATTCCCCCCAAAGCTGGTCAAGCCCCTGAGCCAGGGCCTGATCCGGCAGGCTGAGTCCTGGGCAGAGCCGGCTGAACAGTGGGGCGGGTTGGGCTCTGAGCCGGCAGGGATGGCTGAATGAGTGGAGGGGCTGAGCTGAGCAAGACCCCCCCCAAGATTGGGTTGGGTTGGGCCCCGAGCTAGCAGACTGGTGGGGCGCACCCTGGGCTAAGAGAGTGGTGGTGCAGTCTGTGCCCACCTTCCTGCTTACTTTTCCCAGCTTCCCCCCACAAGCCTGTTCCTCTTCCCCCCCAACTCTTACCTTTTCTGGAGTGGAGGTGCTGAACCAGCCAAAACCCCTGCTTTCAAATTCCCCCCTGCTGTGCCCAGCCAGGCTATGTGCCTATGCACAGCAGGGTGGGAAGCTTAAAATAGACTCGCTGGCCCTAGCCTGGCAGTCCATAGTGCCCCCTAAAGTCTGGCTCCCTAGGTGACCTGCTAGGTCACCTCTATGGTAGGACCAGCCCTGTGTGCTGCACTCCATCCATCTCTGTTCCCTTGGCACGGGACAGATCAGCCGGGCTGGGGCCCCCTGAAAGTACCCCATCCCCAATTAAAGTAGGTTGCATGATCCTGTAGGTACATAGCGGTGTTGGACTTCTGTGCCCACTTGTTGCCCAGAGCCAGGTCTCCCAAGCACCTCTTGCTTACATTTGTACAGTCTGATACTTACAGACATGCTCATCACCATGCCATGAACTGTACACATGTAGTTCTGAGGGGTAGACCTTCAGACGTGTACTGATTTCAATGTAACAGTGATACTATGATCATGCTGGGGCTTTAGGGACTGGCTTCTGGGCCTTCAGCCCTTACAGCCCTTCTGTTGATCTGGTCCTGGTGATTAACAAATAAGAACATGAAGGGGATTTTCTGTAGTGATTGTTTCATTTGCATAGAGTCTAAATATTAGTGTGATCTGTCTCATAGCTAAGATGGAACTCCAAAGCATGCTGATATAAATGCAACAATGAGTCATGGCAGTTGGAAAAATCTTTAATTGCAATAAACTTTGTTGAGCGTATTGCTAGTGGACACCATTTCACACATCACAGCACTTCTTCTGATTTTCTAAGAGATGATTAAAGTAGCTTATAAAAGTCTTTATGGCTTCTTGCTTTAGACTTTCATGGAGCCAATGTCATAAATGATGTCAGTTCTGTAGCAAATTGGCTGTAAGCTCGCCACATGTTCTCTCATGTTGCTTGGACTGAGTAATTGGTGTTTTTTCCCTCTCTTCCCATACAATTACCTCTGTGAAGGAATGCACTAACCGCTTAATGTATAAGCTGGAGCCTACATCTGGGACTATCTGAAGTGTATTCAAGGAGGCCCGAGGGTTTGTGTTTTTGAACAGAATACTGAAAAGGAAAAAAAAAAATAGAGGGAAGACCAAGTCACGCAGGCTGTGCTGGATAATTGTTTTTTTTTTTTTTTATTTTCTTCTTTTCCTCCCCTAACCACAGGCTAAGGGAGACTGGCCTAACTAGAGACTATGTTTGTGAACTTTTAGTTTGGAAGCTGAACCAGGGCCCTGAGGTGAAAACCTTACGAACTGTGTATTGTAATTGCTCCTATCCTGAAATTTTTATTAAAAGGGGACATGCTATTAGGTGTGTGTGTTGACTTCTCCTTCCCCAGCCTGTGAAAATGAACCTATATAGGTCCCCTGTCGCGAGGTACGCTGCCCCTGCTTGCTCAAACACAGGGAGGAACCTGGTTTGAGCCCTAAACACGGCCCCTTGATTCAGGGCAAGGTGGCCCAATGGCCAGAGTCAATGTTCAAAGGCCCTTCCGTTCAGGGCAAGGCGGCCCACTGGCCAGAGTCAATGTTCAAAGGCCTGTAGGCACAGAGGAAGCATGCCCAGGTAGGGGGGGTCAGGCCCACCCACTCCTCTGAACCCCAGCCCAGGGCCCTGGGGTTACCGTAGCTCTTGCGGCACGGATCCCTGCTGGCTGGACCAATGCGCTGCCTGAGACCACGGCAATACCACGGGTCACCCCACTGGGTGCTGCCCTGGGCTGCTTCCTACCTGGGTTGCTGTCGGTGTTCCCCTCTTCAGTTCCCCGGATCCATCCAATGTCACCAAGTCTTTGGCCTGGGCCCTGGGGTCCTCACGGTGGAGTACACCTTGCTCGACGGCGTGCCCGGTAGTCAGCATCCTCGGGCTATTAATGGTGTGTCCCTTTAAGGCGGAGGCTGAACCAGTCCCTGGGTAGGAGCCTCCACCACACGTCTGCTCCCTCTTCTGGTCTGCCTCTGACTGAGGGAAACTGCAGCCTTTTATGCCTGGGTGGCAGTTTGAGCATGCCCAGCAGCGCCTAAGGGGTGGGGCTTCCCCCTTCCTTAGGGTATACAGGCCTGCTTGAGTGCGGGAAGGGTCCACCCCGTCACAGTCCCAATAGAGAAAATTTAGTAGGGGCACACTCATAGGGTTTGTCTACACTTGCAAGTTGGTTCGAATTAAGGAGGCTTAATTCAAATTTCCAAAGGGGTAGCTGTGTTAGTCTAGTCCAGCAAAAAAAAAAAAAAAAAAAAAAAAAAACCAAGGAGTCCCCTGGCACTTAAAGACTAACAGATTTATTTTTGCATGAGCTTTGGTGGGAGAAAATCCCACTTTGTCAAATGCTTGTAGATTTGCTCATCTCCAAAACATCTGACAAAGTGGGATTTTCTCCCATGAAAGCTCATGAGAGAAATAAATCTTAGTCTTTAAGTGCCACTGGACTCCGTGTGTGTGTGTGTGTGTGTGTGTGTGTTTAATTTGAACTTAGTACCTGTCCACATTAGGCTTTCATTAGTTTAAATTAAGGAATTCCTTAATTCAAACTAATGACAGCTTAGTTTGAATTAGTAAGACCTGCCAGTTAGTTCGAATTTAGCTCTTAGTTTGAACTAACGATGGTGTAGACTAGGATTAACCCTTAGTTCAAATTTAGTAAATTCAAATAAGGGCAGTTAGTTCAAATTAACAAAGTGGACTACTTTGACTTAATGTTAAGTCAAAGTAGTCCACTTTGTTAATTTGAACGAGTAAGTTTGAGTTTAGTTCAAACTAATAAATTCCAACTAACTTTTCGTAGTATAGACATAGCCATAGTGCCATACAAGGCTGCAAGCTCCACTCTCTTTCCTATCCTGCTCCTATTGTGGCTACAGTTATAAAATTGTCTCCCTCATGACACAAGCTATTGTTTTGTGATCTTCTTTTTGTAAGAAATGGAGAGCATGTGGCAAGCTGCAACATCTTGTTTTCTGAGGAATATAACATCATCTCTGTGGTCCTCTCAGCTGCAATCAATCACCAAAGCAAAAGATTTAGTCACTTCTTACCAAATCTTTCCCATACCCCAGGGCATGGAAGTATTCACCAGAACATCCAGCCAATAAGGAATTCTCAGACAGAATTCTGAACATTGTTACAGGCTGCTCTGAAATTTTAATCAAAGTTTAAAGCATTCCAGTTCAGTGGCTCTTGTCAAAATCTTTTGACTATCCAGATTTCATACTTAAGTGTTCTTTATATAACTTGGTACGCATGCTTGGATGATTCTTCTGAAGATTGGTCTAAATTGTAAAGCTGTGGAAATAAATTGGCTTCTATGATACACTGTCAAAGACTTGAAAAAACAATGGTTAGATAATAGTCTATGGCTGTAATTTCTAAATAGATAAAATCAGAAAATCCAGACAAAGATTTTTCTTTAGACTGGAGGGTTATTTGGAAGGAAGTTAGAAAATAAAGTATGTGAGAGGCCTGTAGGAATCTGACCTGAGACTAAATTTCTCTCAACAGAATGGCAAGTGACATTGTAAGCTCTTAAACTTAATGTGAGTAATTAATAAGAGAATTCTTGTCCATTTTTCTTATTTGGGTTGGCCTAAAAGTGAAATTTAGTCTGATTCTATTCATATACAAGGTTACCTTTTACAGAACTGTGACAAAAAAAGTACTGGGAAAGCTAGGAAAATTTCTTCTCCTCATTACATGGCTATAAAACGAGAGTAATTCCATTGAAATAAAAATAAAAATTAAATTACAAAGATGGAATAACTCCATTATGTAAATAATGAGAGAGTTTACTCCACTGTCTATTCTAAAATTGTGTCATCACAAAGCAGTGATGCAAGGTATCTATGAAATTTTGTCTACTCACAACTACTTGCACAGGTTTAGCTAAAGACTAGATTTTTTTTGATACTTTATTCAAAATTACAGTTGGTGCCATGAAAACATTGAACTACATTTAATATACTTTTTTCAGGGTGGTATAAATCTTCACTTTCGAGTGAAGATTTAGATTTAGTCTTCTCTTGGTCACAAGACCCAAGAGGAGACAAGTTATATTATCAAGGATGTGGAAATGACCAGCTGTAGCAAAAACAGCTTAAAGTTCCAGGAGGTTGTTGTATAGGCCTTGAAACTTATCCAGAAAAATAACCCATTTGAGAGCAGTTTCTGTAGAATAGAGAGAGAAATTGTAACGGATCCAGCAATGTGTTTGATGCAATGTGGTTAATACAAAGTAGATAGATGGCCTGACTGATCTTACAGTCGGGAGGGAAAGTGGATGATGGCAGTTGGAAATGGGGAAGAATAAGAGCAGTCTTTAAAAGATGGAAAATACCAGTCCATATTTATAAGGGAAGGAACCAAAGGTGAAGGAAAGGTTCACCATGTGGGTGCCAGTAAGTGATTGGGTGGGGATAGGAGTTGTTGAGAGGGTCAAAGGAACAATGTAGTTAAGTACCAAAGGGGTAGCCATGTTAGTCTATTTCAGCAAAACAAGACAGAAGTCCTGTGACCAGCAAATTTATTTATCACATGAGATTTTGTGAGAAAAAATCCCACTTTGTTAGATGCTTTGAAGATTGGAGGAAAAGAGTGAGAGCTTTCATGTTTCTCCCGCCATTGACTTTGAGGAGATAAGAACAGGTGAGATGAATAAGAAAGAGACAAATGTTGTGCTGGATTTTGTTGACAGTTTCCTTTTATATATTAGCTGCATTCTGGTCAAAGAGGGAGGAGGAGTGAGGGAATGGTTTGGAATCAGCAAGAGATGGAGAGCAGAAAGCCACCCCAATTTGTGAAAAAAGAATCCCTCATTGCAGAAAATGATGAGGTGAGAATTCATGGGGTTCAAAGTGATGAGATGGTTAGTGAGAAAGGGTGCAGATCCTGGTAAAAGGTGATGAAAGTCAGGGAAAATGTTGCCCAAAGTGAGAAAGAAGAAGCAATTGTGAATGGATTGCCAGAGGAATCAGGATATGTACTGGGGAGAGGGAGGCGAAGGAGGAGTTGGAGAGGGAGGATGAAAAGAGAGAGAATTCAAAGGATCAAAATGAAGGGAGAATAAGGAAGGAAACATGGAAATGTGGTATGCAAGGTGCAGAAAATGGGTAAAGTTGGAGGGCAGGGATTAGGGAGCAGAAATTTAGTACAAACAAATATGCTGTCCAAGCTACTAGTGAAACATGACAAATTGATTAAGTAGTGAATAATTAATTAGGCAGGAAATCAACTGAGCAATGAATAAATTTGTTAGATCTACAGCAGAATGATAATCATACTTCAGTAACGGCTGTAGGGTATCAATTAGTCAATTAATTAAGCGGTCTGCTGGTAAAACAATGGAGCTTGTTAAAAAAATGGGGATTAGGGAGTGGTCAAGCAGTTGGGTGTCATTATTCAATTTCCAAAGGAATAGCCGTGTTAGTCTAGTCCAGCAAAAAGCCAACAAGGAGTCATGTGGCATTTTAATCTGTTAGTCTCAAAGTGCCACATGACTCCTTGTCATTATTCAGGCATTCACAGTAGAATAGGACAAATCTGAGATCATTACCTGATGGGAGTTTCACAAGAAAGGGGTGAATGAAAGCAGTGGGAAGAGCTGCGGAACTTAGACTCTTTATTGCTATAATTTCTGACTGCAAAAGGGTAGGTCACAAAGTCTGTAGGGCTTTGTCTACACCACTGGGCTCAGAGACGTCACCTTAATAAGGTCGATTTAAGGTCGACTTAGTGAGGTCCCATTTGTTTAAGTTGACTTTATAAAGTTGACTTAAGCAAAGGGACCCATTTAAACGGCTCTATTGCACAAATTAAACTTTAAGTCAGCTGTAATGGGCACATTGTGTTAAGTTGTCTTAAGCCTTAAAGTTGACTTTAGGGGTAGAAATTAAGTCGACTTAAGCAAGTGCTTAAGTCAACATAATGAACTCCAAATATGCCCAGGGAGTTGCTTAAGTTGATGTAAGCCCCTAGTATAGGCGTAGCCAAGTTGTGTTAAATGGAGGTGGCACAGCAATGCCACTGGAACCTTTCCCAATTCAGTTTCCTCCTTCACCTGAATGCAGGGCAGTAAGGATCACTGCGGCAGAGCTGTAACTACTGTTTACAGCACCCAGGGCATGTCTCCCCGTTACAATGATCAGCACCTGGGGTGAGCAGCGTGGAATGCGCCCTTTAATAGACTGGCTCAGTGGAGACACTCTGGCGCACCCGAGGCAAAGCCCTGCTCACCCTGCTGTAGTTATGGCCCTGCTCTGTGGTGTCAGACACCAGCAGTTGGACTGAACAGAGGAAAGCATAGCTATGTATCTCTTCTAGCATGATGTCGAATAAAATGGTTAAAGTCATCTCTCTTCTTTGTCCCTCACTGACCTTGCTCAATTACATGTAAGGCTGTAGGTGTCCAAGAGCCTTCAAACTTCTACTGATAGTAATTTTACTACTTTCCACACTCACCTGGGATCACAACACACTATCAGCCCTGCAGTGCAAAGCCATTTTATCATTAGATGAATAAGTGGGAAACCAAGATTCTTGAACTCCCATTCAACAGCTGTAATTTCCTCCAGTTTAGGAGCAGTCCATTTGTGTCTGATCCAATTCCAAATGCTACCAGCCATTTTATAACACAATCCTAATCCATTACACTTAATTCATCTGAGTCATCTTTTCAAAAATAGTCAAGTGTAGAGATGCCCATAAGGAAACAATGTATGTTTTCCATATACCACATATGTTGTACATCTGACGCACACAGTTTTTAAAACATGTGACAGTATTACAAAATTGACAACTTTTCACAGCCTTTAATTTAGTGTATTTTAAACATCTGGTGGGATGATGTTCTTTTTAGGGAAGTGGTAAATGCATTTGGAACATATCTGACTTATTTTATATATGTGCTCAATACAGTTGATTAAAGAAATGCAATGCAAAGAAAAGCAGCTGTTTTCCTATTTGGGTGGCTACAAATTAGCTGTCATTGAAAAATATTGGAAGGCATATTTAGCTAAAATCAGTAAGCATGAAGAGAGAAAACAGACGGTGGATCATTGTGCTGTGGTAGATTTGTGCACTGCACTGGAGAGTTGAATTCCCCCCTTCTCCCCACCAGGATCTGCCACTGACCCTTCAATGTGATCTTGGGCAAATCACTACACCCCTGTGTACCTCTGTTTCCCTTTCCCATTCTCTATTTGTCTTGTCTATTCATACTGAAAGCTCTTTGGTGAGGCACCGTCTCTCACTATACGTAGAGCATAGTACAATGGTATCCCATAAAAACAGTCATACTGAGTCAGATCAGTGGTCTGTGTAACCGAGTATCCTGTCTTCTGACTGGCTGACATCAGGTGCTTCAGAAGGAATGAACGGAGTAGGAGTAGGCAGAGCTGTCCGGGGGGGGGGGCAAGAGGGGTAACTGCCCCAAGCCCCATGGTTCCATGGCCCCACACCTCTGCCCAGGTGTTAAAGTAAGTCAGAATGCAGCTGAATGGCACTCCGGGGCCCACTATTTTAGGGGCTCAGCATTCGGGGGCCCCTAAAAATAGAAAACGGAGCTAGAATGCTGCATTCTGGGGCCCACCATTTAAAAATAGCAGGCCCTGGAACACAACATTCCAGCTCCATTTTCTATTTTTAGGGACTCCAACACTGAGCCTCTAAAAATAACAGGCGCTAGAATGTCGTTCCAGCGTGTTCTGGCCAGCAGAGAGCTGCCCCAGCCTGAGCTGAGGCTCTGGTTTAAGCCTGCTCTGACTGAGCATGCTCAGAGCCTCTGAACATTCTCAGTCAGAGCAGACTCCTGCTGGAGCTTCAGCCTGGGCTGGGGCTGCTCTGCAGTGCATGGTGGCCAGGTAAGGGGACCCTGAGAGGGGGTGGGCTGGGAACAAATGAGCTGGCTCAGTGTGGAAAGGGCAGGGAGGTCGGCCTGGGGCAGTGGGGGAAGACAGCGCAGCATGGCGGGGGGTTGGGAAAGGCTTAGGAGACCAAATGGCGAGATGGGGGCTGGGGTAGTAGCTGGGGTGCGGGTAGGCATGTGGGGAGCAGTAGATGGGGTGGGGGGCAGGTGTTTGAGGGGCAGTAGGTGGGGTGTGTGAGGGAGGCCCACCAATTAAGATGTTGGGTCCCAATAAATTATACTTTAAGCCCTGCTTTTGCCCCCCCCACCAACTGCCTTCGGCAGAAATCCAAAGGCAGCAGAGTAGAGGTGTGGGACGCACTTTCTGGGCTGACTCTCCCAACCCCAGTGGAACAGATGGCCCAAAGTTTGGGCAGGCTGGCCCAGAGGCTGGGTTCTGCTTTCCTGCCCTGCCCTTGGACTGGCTGGTCCTTCCCGGGCTGGTCCACTTCATCCCCTCGGTATGGGCAGGAGGGGGCCATGGGCCCTGCCCCACCCTAGGGAATGGCCCTGTCACTCAGTGATCTATCCCATCATCCAAACTAGCTTCTGAATATCAGAGACTAGAGACTCTCAGAGCATAGGGTGCAAATAATTATGCTTTCTGCCATCAGAGCTGCATGGTGAATTTCACTTCTCATATTCTTCTCTCAACTACATGCACAGATCGACCATGGTTGGTCATGATGTATTAGGTTGTTTGTGGAGAGGGTGAGGAGAAGCATTTATGTGGAGCTATGTACTGGAGCTAGGGGGCTGTCAAAAATTAACTGAGTTTTTGGCAAACATCTTTCTTCATCTTTCTCCATCAAGATGCAGAGTGTAGATATGAGGGAAAAATATTGTCCACAGAATATATGCTTAGACTATCCTCCAATGGCATCAGGGTTTTTGTTGGCTTTCACTGAGCAAAAGCCTAAAAGCAATCTGAATGGTTGAAAACTATATGCTATTTTTGCTTATTCTAATGGAGCTGTGTGGTGTGTGGGAGAGGGAAATCTGCAACACTGGAGAAAAGACTATGGAGCTTACCTATTTTCCTATCTCAGATCCCTATTCCAGATGACTTTCTTGAATGTACACAATTGTAACTCACTGCCAAATCATTAATGCAGAATTAAAGTTGACCAGTAGTGTTTTGTACTCATCTAGAACATCAGATTCACCCATTCTTAAACCTACAAAAATCAAAAAATATGACATTTAAGATATCCAACAGCTCCACTCAATTGGCATAAGGATTTTAGAACAAATTATTAAAATCAGTTCCTTACTGGAGGATCTTTATCTGTGGTTCCCCTTTATCAAATAACTGAAAATATTCATCAGAAGGTATCCGCTTACCCCTGCTTTTGTACAGCAGTATTCAACATAATCTCAGTATGAATGTGGATTTTGGAGCTGTTGAAGATTAAAGGAAGCTCTTACTTTAGACCAGTGGTTCCCACCCTTTTTCAGGCTGGGGACCCCTTTTTAACAAAAAAAAAAAAAAATCTTTGCAGCTTCCCAGTTGATTATGTAATCTGGCCCGCACCACTCTGGCAGCACCACTGGGAAAGCCAGTGAGCAGCGCTGCCACCACCATTGCCTGTGCTGCTGGGGAGTCAAGCTGCAGCAGCTATGGCCCCCTGCCCTTGCCCCTGCCGGGAAGCTGCCATGGCCCCATCCCCCTGCCAGGATCTGGCCATAGGAGGAGAAAGGCAGCCCTGGCAGGGAGCATCAAGGCGTAAACTAGATTCCAGCCCCAGTAGGGAGAGGCTCCGCGGACTCCCTGTAACACGTCTGAGGACCCCTGGGGGTCCCTGGACCACAGGTTGGGAACTACTGCTTTAAAGGAATTTGTGACCAAATAAGCCCAACTTACATTAGGGGTATAGGCAGACTTAGTGGTGTAACATAGCAGATGGGGGGGGGAATAAAACCACCATGGTTAAGGAACATTGTGTGAGGATTTCTGTTTTAACAGAGCAAAAAGCTCTTCAAAAATTCCATTTTTTAGGTTGGAATATCATTTTAAATGTTTAATTTAGTTTGTGCACTGCTTGATTTTTCCAACAGCGTTGGCAGAGAAGGAGATACATCATTTGAAGTTTAATATGACTGTTTTTAAAAGGGATCATATGACTACATTTTCTAGTGTCTATTTCCTTCACAACCCTTTTTCATCAAAACTACAGCACTTTTACCAGGTGGAAAAGATAGATGGGAAGCCTGGGTTTGTGTATATTAGCTGGATCATTGTAGAAAGCTGATATTTTTCTGTGTTTATTTTCATGATAAACATAAGTACTGTTTTGACTGACAAGAGAATCCTGGTACCATATTAGTCAATGTTAACCTAATGCCAGTCTTTAGAATAAATCTCTACTATTCATCTGTTTCCTGATGCTCATCAACCTCTCTGATTGTGCTCTCTCTTCCTTTTTTTCTTTAATCACTCTTACTCCATTGTGGAAGCAATGGGGGTCGGGAGCAAGGAGAATGTTAAATGATTATATTACCCAAAGGACTGGTTCTCACTCATGTGAGAGAAGTACTAATGCTACTTGAGTGCAAGAACTTTTGAAATACTTTAAACTGGTCCTTGGTACCACTCACAAACTAATCTCAGGTGCAGGCCATATTATAATTGTAAAGACTGTGCAAGTCTTAGATTTGCACCACAAATGTTATAAGAATATAAAGATTACTAGCTTACCGCAAGGGGCTTTTTCTCTATAACTGCTTGACCAAATGATGTCAAATTTCTACCACAAGCAATATTCTATTCCTTCTTACAACATACCAGTTTTCAAGATAATCATCCTACGTATGTGAGTTTTACATCAATTTGCATATTAAGACAGCTCCTTTTAGGCGATGTTCAAACTGAGGAATCTCTGGACCAAATGATCCCAAACTTGCGTCACTAACACTCCCCACAGCCCAGATGAGGTATAGAAATTTTCAAAACAATCTGAGAATATGTTAAATCTTAGAGCGCTTTAAATAGCTCCATCAATGGAAATGGGTGAACAAGAAGGGAAATTGCCCAGGGGCCCACTGATTTGAAAGGACCCAATCTGATAGGAAAATACATATTATCCTCTGTTCTCCAGACTCCATTTCTCCCGAGGCTCCCACTACTTGCATGCGCTGCCCTTTTTCTGAGCCATGCTTGTTATGCACCCTGCAAGATACTGGACAGCTGAGAAGGTGGTATCTGCTACACATCTTCCTGGGTTCACCAGTGATCTCCCTGGGGAACCAAGTGACCTGGGAGGCTGAGTAGCAGATACCACCTCCTCAGATGTCTGAATGACACATATTAACTAAATACTTCCAGCAGAAGCCTAATTCAGACCTCAGCCATACCTTTGGGGCAGGGGGCATGAACTCTTTTGCTCTGGGGCCTGGGATTGCTGTCACCGGGCCTGACTTGGACACTGTCTCTTAAACCAGAAGCTTTGCTCTCAGGATAAAATTTGCAAAAGAAGCCCCTGCAGAGAGAGAGAGAGAACAACTAGTAGTGTGCCCAGCACATTTTCAGGAAGCTGGCAAAGGCAGGATTCCAGTTTACAATGCCTGTGTTGTGGTTGGGGGTCAATGGCCATATCATGTTACCTTCAGCCACCTACTTACTCTGATATCAGGCTGCCTCTGAATAGCCTGGTTTGTAGCAGCCCCTCTTCTATTGGACACATGCTAATAGACTCTCTTGTGTTGCTTTGAGACATTGCAGCTCCAGCATCTACCCAGATGAACTTTTTACATGTTGCTGCCTGAAAGGACACTAAAGGTCAGATGCTGACTGAGATTAATCCCAAATTGTTAATATTAGTTTGGGAAGGATAAGAGTAATACATAGTTTGAGTCCCAAATGTAATAAAAAACATTACAAGAACTGTACCATTTTAATGACATGACTTTTTAGGGAAGGAAGATAGCTTGAGAACCCTTTGCCTCAAATTTTCATCACTGCCCCTAACTCAGACCCAAGTGAGGGACAGCAATGTTCAAGACAGTTTGAGAAAGCATGTAGGTTGTATAGTATTTTAATAAAAGTTGGCTATTAAACATTATGTGGTACAACATGTATGCTACCTGCAGTATAGCGTGTTGAAATGCCAGTACATAGGACAGAGCTGAGCAATGCTACCTAAAATGTTAACTCATTCATAGTGAAAGGACGAAGCTTTCACGCGGAGGTACGGTTGACATTAAAAATGGAGGTCAGATTGAACAGATCTGTCATTCTAGACTTTGGCAGCTGGAAAGAAGGCTACCTCTGACCCTTCTTCAGCCCATCCCCCATGACCACCAAACCCACGCAGAGACCAACTCTCTATGTTAGAAGATGAACTTTAGGAAGAGGTACATCTGTTATTTTAAGAATTACTGAGTGCTCATGTTTAGCAGCACATCTGTGGTCCAAAAACTGGTCTTGGGAAATCCTATCAAATTTACCGACAGGCCTGCAGTAGGATGTCTGTACACCATTCACTTGTTCCTAGAGAGCCATGTGTCTGCCTTGCAAGAGCATAAAGTATCTTTGTATTACTCACTTTGCCTTAATAGTCCTTTTCAAGCAAGATCATAGATTTCACAAGAGCACTCATCGTACCTGAGTTCAGACTAAATGTCTGGATTTTCTTGGTGTCAGGCCAATCAATGTTCTGTTTCCCCAACAGCACCCAATGTAATATAAATAACATCTAATGGATGATGTAATGCCTTAAGGCAAAATATTGCTGCCTTCTGATGGTTTCTCATTTCAAGTTCCAGAAAGCTTAATTCTTTCCTAATTTACATGCTTAATATTTATATTGGATAGAATTCTCTGTAAAAACATGAAAAATATGTAAAAACAAATGGTAAATGCAATACTTGACAATACATTAACTGTTGAACACAAAAGCATTTTTTTATAGTGCAAAAGGAAAAGTTATCGACTCCAGATGCATTTTGCACATTCTTAACACTGAGAACATTTAATGCACAAATAACAGACTTTCCAGTCCATGTTTAATAACTACTATAAAATGTCTTAGAAAAACAGCAATAACTCTTCAGTGTTTACAAACATGAAACTTTGAACATGCATTGTATTTTTTATGATTATTCTTCCATTGCTGGCAACTTTCGCTTGTGATCCATTTCAGGAAACACCTGCTTCATTGGAAGTTCTAAAATAGAGGATATAAATTACAGCCCTTGAAAAGTTTTATGAACCGTTTTACCCATACCAGCTCCTATGCTGTAACTTTGTGTTCATTGCATCTGCAGCTTTCAAAACCAGTAGGTGACCACTGCTTCAATGATTACATGTAAACTAAATTTGTTGTTTGACATGCAGAAGCTATACCTAGGGGCTATAGGGACTAGAGCCCTAGGCCCTAGACATAAGAGGGCCCCAGGCTTTAGCACCTATGGCCCCTGCCATTTCTGCCCCTTCCCACCCCCCACACACCACCAGGGGGCAGAGAGCCCCTGCCCTGCTGGTGCTGGGAGGGGCAGATCTGGGTCAGAGGCAGTCTAGCTCCAGTTTTGGGTTGGCTGGTCTGCCCTGGTGCATAAGGTGGAATAAACTGGCCTTGTTTGCTCCGCTCCATTTCAGGGGTGGGACTGGGCCAGGCTGGGGCTGATTAGCTCTTGGTATGGTCTCCGATGTGGCCCTCCAGGGCTTTGGCCCTGAAAGGCTACACTGCACGCCAGCCAATCCCAGCCTGGTCCCTTGAACTGAACTATAACTCCTCCATGTGGATGCCATGGGTGTATGATAAAAGGTTCCTATTCTGTATTAGCATAGTTCAAAATAATTTGTGTTAATGTGAAGTAGGAACCTTTTAACTTGTGTCCACATTGTCCATATGGTAGAGTTATAGTGCAGCACTTAGGTATACAGTGCTGTCTACATCCATTTGGTCTGAACTGCAGAAAGTGTAGTCATATCCATAGTGGAGGATAGTTCTTGACTTAAAGACTTAGTTTATACAGACAAAAATAAACAGAAGGATGGGAATAAGGCACAGAAATGAAGCAACTTGTTCACACAGCAGGTCAGTAGCAGAATCTGGGTTAGAACCCATGTCTTCTGATTCCCAGTCAATGCTCTGTCCTCTAAAGAGTACTGTTTCCCTATACAAGCCTGTACTTTTTAACATGCAACACTGACTCATAGGCTATGTTCACACACAGAGAGTTATTTCAATACAAGTTGTTTCGATACAAGTTGTAGCGAAATAATGCCTTATTTCTAAATAAGTTAATTCGAATTAACAGTTTGTTAATTCAAATTAAGGGATAAAGTAGGAATTGAAATAGCACGTTCAGACAACAGTTATTTTGAAATGAGTCACCGTTGTTTCAAAACAACATGTTCAGATGGCATCGTTTTGAAACAACATTGTTTTGTCCCCACATTGGGTTTGTTGTCCCAGGTATGGGACAGAAATCTGGCAAACTGTGGCCTCTGAACTGCCCCCTCACTCCCCACAGCAGTGCTGGCCTGTGGGGCCTCCCAACATCACAGAGGTTAAGCAGCTCTGGCCTGAAGACCCCCACAATTGCACTGACCCATGCCCCCCTCTGCTGCCCCCACGCATCAGTGCCAGCTGTGGCCCCTCCCAACCTCCTCATAGCAGCATCACCTGGCTGTGGCTCCCATATCCCCTCTGCAGTGCCAGCCAGGGCCTCAAAGCCTGACCCCACCACCAGCACAGGGTGGGTTGTGTGAGCGGGCAACCCCAGGAAGGCAACACAGCAATGGGGGGGCCCCACAAGGGCGGGCAGCCCTGGGCTGTCTGGGCCTTGATGTGTCCCTGCCTACCTAGTATTTATTCCTCTGAACTCCTTAGAGAGAGCAATCAAATCTCCCCTCAGCCTTCTTTTGGTTAGGCTAAACAAGCTAGGATTTGAATCTCTTCTCAGAAGGTAGGTTTTCCATTCCTCAGCTCATCCTAGTAGCCCTTCTTTGCACCTGTTCCAGTTTGAATTAATCTTTCTTAAACATGGCACACCAGAACTTCATACAATATGCCAGAGCTGGTCTCACCAGTGCCTTGTGTAACAGTACTTGGACCTCCCTATTTCAGCTGGAAATGCCTCTTCTGATGCATCCTAGGACCACATTAATTTTCATCATGGCCGTATCACTTAGGCACCTCATGGTCATTCTGCAATCAATCAATACGCCTAGATCCTTCTCTTCCTCTTTCACTTCCAATTGATGCCTCCCTAGCTTATAGCAAAAAGTTCTTGTTGTTAAATCCTAAATTCATGACCTTCCACTTTCCACTGTAAAAATTCATCCTATTTCTATTATACCAGTTTACAAGGTCATCCAGAGCTTGTAT
Organism: Podocnemis expansa; assembly: GCA_007922195.1. Taxonomy (NCBI): domain Eukaryota; kingdom Metazoa; phylum Chordata; order Testudines; family Podocnemididae; genus Podocnemis; species Podocnemis expansa. Next base: position 3,083,232 of record ML682008.1, read on the forward strand.
GACATCACTCTTTGTATTAGCAATACCTCCCAACTTTGTGTCATTCACAAACTTTATTAGCTACTCCCACTTTTTGTGCCAAGGCCAGTAGCAAAAATGGTAAATGAAATTGGTCCCAAAACCAATCCCTGATGAACTCCACTGGTAATTGCCCTTTAGCCTGACAGTTCAGTATGACTCATTGTAGTCTTTCCTTTAACCAGTTCCTTATCCACCTTCCAATTGCCAGGTTAATCTCCATCTTTTCCAATTTAACTAATAAGTCCCTACATGGAATAGCATTAAATGTCTTATCTTGCTTACTAGGTAAATTATATCATCTGCATTCCCCTTATTTAAAAAAAAATCTGTAGTCTTCTCAAAAAAGATTAGGTTGATCTCGCACAATCTGCCTTTAGTAAAACCATGTATTTCGTGTCAATTACCATCAACCTCAATGTCCGTAACTACTTTCTCTTTCTTTTTCCAACACCTTGCATACTACTGAGATCATACTAACAGTCCTTTTATTACCTAGATCACTTTTTTCCCCTTTCTTAAATATAGGAACTATATTAAAAATTCTCTAGACATATTGTACACCCCTGGGTTTGCAGATTTATTAAAAAGGCTTCCTAATGAACTTGCTATTTCACATTGCAGTTCCTTTAATATACTGGGATGGAGATTATCTGGGTCCCCAGATTTAGTCCCATCAAGCAGTTCAAGTTTGTCTTTTATTTTGGATATGGTAATTTCTGTCTCCATATCCTCAATCCCATTAGCTTTCCTGAGAGTATCACTAAACTTTTCATTAGCCCCCTTAAAAACTGAAACAAAGTATTTATTTGTTAGATATTAAGTCATGACTAGATTATCCTTAACCTCCAGCCCATCCCCAGTACTTAGTGGTCAATCTTCTTCCTTTGTCTCTTCTTGTTGATATGGCAAATGAAACCTTTTACTATTGGTTTTAATTACTTTTGTAAGTTCTAACTCTATTTGACTTTTGGCATTTCTCACTTTGCCTCTACCTATTCTGAACTCCAAGAGGTAGCTTTCTTTGCTGATTCCTCCCATCCCCCATTCCTTGTAAGCTTTCTCTTAATCGCTGATTTGAGAGGCTTGTTCATCCAGCTTGGTCTGTAACAATTGTCTATGATTCTTTTTCTCTTTGTTGAGATGCAGACTTCAGATAGTTCCTGAAACTTTGACTTAGTGATTCCAACTCTCCTCTACCTTTAGATCCATGATTTCTTCAGCCTAGTCCATTTCCCTAATTTCTTTGTTTTTTTTCAAGTTAGCCCTTTTGAAATCAAAGACACTAGTCACAGATTTATTTTTGTTTATCCTTCCATTTTGTTTGAACTGAACTAGCTCATAGTCAGTCAAACGAAGGTTGTCTCTTACAACCAGTTCTTCAAGCCCCTCACTACTCATCTCAAATCTAAAATGGCAACCTCTTTTGTTAGTTCAGGAACTACTTGGTGAAGAAATCCATCAAGTTTCACATCCAGGAAATCCCAAGCCCTATTATTATTACCAACACTGGTCTTCTTGTTTATATCTAAATGAAATCTCCCATAATCACACAGATTACAGTAGTATTTATTGTATTAAAACATTAAGGAGGTCTCCATCCATATTCAAATCAGATCTCAGTGGTCTGTGCCATACACACCCCAAGCACTATCCCAAGGGAAGCTTTAGTAGCTTTCTTTCCTAGTGAGACACTTTCCTAGACAGACTCATCCATTGTATCACTTCTAATTACTTTACAGTATACATCATCACACTGATAATACAAAGCTACGCTGCCACCTTTGCCTTTATTTCTGTCCTTTCTAAACCACACTTACCCATCAATACCTGTACTTCACTTTTGACTACTATTCCACCATGTTTATCTTATCCCTATATGATCTGCTTTCACTTCCTGGGACAGTAGCTCTAGTTCTTCCATTGTGTTACCCAGCCTCCTCACATTGGTGTACAAACATAAATTTTGCTGTTTGGCTTTGCTCACATTCCTTACATGATTTGTCACAGTTGTTCTACCACTACTGTCACCAATTAGACTAGCATCTACATCCCTCTTTCTCTTAATGTCCATTCTCCTACCCTTGTTATACTCTTTAATATTTCATTGGCCTTGCTCTCAATGGTAAAATCAGACAGGGAGATTACTCAGTCATCTCCCAGCCATCCTCACAAAATCCTTGTTTAAAGCTCTCTTAATCAATTGTGACAATGTTCATCCTGGATCTCTGTTTTCCTCTCTATTCAGGCAAATTCCACACCGAGAGAACCATCCTCTGCCTATGCATGTGTCCCAGTGGCCGTACATCCCAACGCCTTCTTTATAGCACCACTTCCAGAGCCATCTGTTGACATCAAAAGTTTGTCACAACTTTGTTTGACCTCCTGTAGGGACCAGAAGACTTTCACTGAAGATCACCTGAGCCTTGAATTCCTTGAGAGTCTTCCCCAGCCTGGCATGGTTTCCCTTGATTTGTTCTAGTGAGAAACTAGCCATATCATTTGCTCCTACACAAACGGCAATCAGAGGATTTTTTTCCTGCTTCTGCTAGGATCCTCAGGTCTATATCCTGTATCCTAGCATTGGGCAGACAGCACACCCTTCTAATCTCTGGATCATCTCTGGTTACAGGCCTGTCTGTTCTTCTCAGTAGGGAGCCCCAGTCACATAGACCTTCTTTTTCCTGGTGATGGTGCATTTCTCTGACCTCTCCCTCATTCTTTCTGGCTGCAAATCCTCTCGTCTTCTATTCTCTCTTTCAATCTTCTGCAATCCCTGGATTTCCTAGGACTCTTATTTCATAGTATGTCCATGGGCTCATCCATTCTCTGTATGTGACTAACTGTTCTCTTTTCCCTTGACCTCTGACCCTTTCTTATTACTTGCTGTGCCCTTCCTTTATTTTCCAATTCTGCAGCACTGTTCTTGAGCTCCATTTCTCCTTCACTAGCCAGTCTTTTCCTCTGTCTGATTTTCATAATCACATGTCTCCATTGACTACTTTCCTCACCCAGAAGTCTCCCTTTAGAGTCCTTCCACTTGCAGTTCTGGGCATTTCCCTTCGACCTCATACTTTTGCTCCATCATCTGCTCAAATCTTCTAAGTTCAGTCAAAGTTTCCACCTGCATTTCCTAGCCTTGGATCTTATTTTCCATCAACTCTATCAGGCAACACTTCATGTATGGAAGGGATATCCCCTCCAGCAGGAACGCGCTCAGCCCCAGAAAAGACCTGGGCCTTGATGCACTGAGACTTGGGGCTCAAGCCCCATAAGCCCGGTGCCACCGACACCCCTGGTCTCCAGAATATCCTGCAGCTCCCACATCCAGTCATCTTTAGTGTCTCTTCCACTGGTTAGGTCACTACCACTGCTGCCTGTCTCTGTATCTGACATAGCTTCCTCACCACACAATACGAAAGAACTAGTTTGCTTCATGGTACATGAGGTGGGTTTAAAATGATTGATTGATTAATCCCCAAACTTCTGCCCATTACTCACTAATTTTGTAATTTATATAAAACTTGTTCAAATCCACAATTATGTATTGATTATTTGAAAATTCTCTTAGAATGAAATACAAACCTAAACTAATACAGATTATTTTGCAAGTAACAGGCAATAATCTGACTGCATCATCCTGCTGCAATGAATTACTTTGGGTTACACAGAATTATTGAGACTAGAATTTGGCACCATTGTGTGGGGCAAAGAGGTGCAATTAGATTAGTCTGGCTTTTATATACTCTGAAAATTGCACAGCACATTTTTTTTCCTCTGGTCACAATATTTCACTTCCAAATGCCTGGATCTTTTATGTATGTGATTTATGTATGTTTGAAGCAGATGGCCCCACATTTCGAGGCATTTCGGGTAGTGAGGTCAGTAAACATTAAGGTGGATGTCTTTCAGTTAGAGATGGACTGAGAACTGACTATATTTTTATTCTTGCCCCTTCTCCCATGACTACTAAATACCTCTGAAGAAAACTGGGTAGTTAAAATCTAGAGCTGGACATAAATAGAAATTTTGCTTATCTTTATTGTAACTTGATTAAAACACTGAATTCTAGACTGCCTAACTTTATGGAAAAGAATTTCAAAACATGGTCCCAAACCATATTCATACTTCGTGTGTCTATCCCTTCCAAGTAATTATACTTCATGAAAGTCATCTGCAGAGCAATGGATTTTGTATTGCTGAATTTACCATCCAACACTGTTGCATCTCTATAAAGAATAATAACAAAGTCACATTTTGTTTGTTTGTTTTACATTAGATAAAAGTTCACCTGTTATGTAGAATATAGACTCTAAGAAAGAAAGAGGATGCCAAAAGCTGTCTATCAGGCCATTTAAATGAAGTCACCCACATGAAAAGCAACAGAATGGGTAACAGAAAAGGAAATTCAGCATTAAAATGTTTTGCACAATAATTCCATGTGTTCAGAATATTGAATGTTTAATACTGTGCCCACTTGAGATTGTAAATTTACAAGTGGCATATTTTTCATTTCCCTGTTGGTTAGATAAAGAAAGGATAAGTTGAGAGAAACCTATAACAAAGGAGACCTAGTGTGTAAAAAGCCAGGGTATGAAAGAACGCATCAGGCCAGAGTATTGCACAGAGTCACACCATGTGGATGCTGGTACTGCTCACTAAAGGTGTGTTCACACAGCATTCTTATTTTGAAACAACAGAGGTTGTTTCAAAATAAGAAACGCCATGGCCACACGACATACGGCCATTTCAGAACAAGGAAACCCCTTGTTTCGAAATGGGAGCCATTCTTTCAAAATGGCTTAAACCCCATTTCCTATCGAAACAAGGTTCCGAAACAACATTTGACATTTGACATTTGACCTCTGGCCGGCAGAGGGAGACTGCAGGCAACCGTGGGGTGAAGCGCAGCCACGCGCCTCACCCCGCTGGTGTCTGCAGAGGGCTGCAGGCACCCGTGGGGTAAAGCGCAGCTGGGCGCCTCACCCCACTAGCTTTAAAGCCCGGGCTGCCCCCAAACCCCGCCACGGGGTCGGGAGCGCCCGGCTCGAGCCTGCCGCCCGGGCTGCCCCCAAACCGCGCCACGGGTCTGGGGCGCCCGGCTCAGCCCGCTGCTGCAGGGACCGGGGTGATCGTGGCCCTGGGATTTCCCGGCACAGCTGCTCCTGTGGACATACTCTTTCGCTCCCTTATTTCGAAGACACTTTTTTTGTCTTTTGAAATAAGGTGTTTCGAAATAACCCTTTATTTCAAAACAGCTTGTTTTGAAACATCTTGTTTCGAAACAAGCCCTCTGTGTGTGAACATAGCCTAAAAGTTCTGTAGCACTTTTGATATATGGCTGTTTCAAATAGCACTAATCCATATACTAAGTCTCTGTGTAGACAATCAGAATCTTGATGCTGCTCATGAAGGCTTGAAAGTGATCACAGATATGCTTAACTTTGTGCACATGGTAGTTCCACTGATTAGTAAAGTTAACAGGATTAAATTGGCCACTCTATGACCTATTTAACAAAATATATTGCAAAAAATCACTTGATTAGAAAATAACTAAGGCTATGTCTACACTCACAAAATTAATTCAAATTAGTTCATTCAAAATTTCTCCTAGACATGCTAAGCAATTAAATAACTATTTTGAATTAGCAGTATTTTAAATTTATTATTTCAAATTAGAAGTCCAGTGAAGACTCTCTAATTCAAAATAAGATAGGAGTTATTATTTCAAAATAGAGAGTCTTTAGTAAACTCTCTATTTCAAAATAAGGGAAGGCGGGCAAAAGAATAGGGCCATTATTTCAACATAAGCCTATTCCACCACTTTGAATGACTTATTTCAGAATATTTTCAAAATAAGCATTATTTTGAAATAAAAGCAGGCTTTATTATTCCGAAATAGCACTTTGTTATTTCAAAATAAAAAAAAAGTCTTCATAGACAGGAAAAAAGTTATTTCAGAATAAGCCTCCTTATTTCAAAATAACTTCTCAGTGTAGACATACCCTAAATGTTAAGATAGAAATAACAAATAGTTTGCAAGGGGGAATTTCCTTGGTTGCTTGAGGGTACCAAAGAAACTGAGCCCTTATAAACACTACACTAATATTTTTCTCTGCTCATTACATTAAAATTTGTTCTGGGCTGGTGTATCAAGCAACTTTTGTCACTTTTCTGATCTGTGAGGAAAACTGGTTATATTTCAGCGTGTAAATTCCTTTTGCTCTTTCTATCACCATACTTTTCTATATAAAAGCAGATCTTTTTTTTTCTTTTAAGAAAGGTCTTCTAAAAACTACCTCTGCTTCTCAGAGTTTGTGGTTAACAAGCCAATGCTCAGTTCAGTCCATAGAACAACTGAAAATAGCACAAGCAATAGATTTCCTGCTCCCTGTTAGGGTCTTTCTTTCAGAGACATAACATTGCAAGTTTGGTGTTGGGAATTCCATAAACTGGGGAAGCGGGTATGTGAGTGAAATTGAATCTGAATGCCAACAATAGAGAAAGAAGGGAAGAAAAGTAAACAAAAGGTTTTTCTTCCCTTCTGCAATAGTTGAACAAATACTTTTTTCAATGCATTGAGACTGAGAATACCACCCCAAAAAAGTTGGTCTATAGTGATTAAATTGTTAAAGAAATAACTTGAACTGACAAGTTGTACTATGCATTCAAAAAAACATTTTTTTGTTTCTCTCTGAGGCACACACATAGGATTTCCGCACTGCTTACACACTACTTTGAGGGTTTAAATATGATTTAAATGAGGCACAGGCTTTGTGCTGGATCGTTGCACAAGAAGTGAATTTGGAACTACTGTACAATGCCTATATTAAATAGAAGATTAATACTACTCCTAAGATATGAGTATCTAAAATTATAAGCTTTAAATTTAACCTGTGTGTGTGTGTAAATATATAATATAGCCAGATTTTTAGATATGAGCACATCAAATTATGCACTTAACCGAGTCAATTTTTTAGCGAGGCTTCAGTGTTGTTCCTTTATCCCATTGTCCTGAGCACTTCTTGAGATTTGGCCCTTTCATTTAGGTGCTTATAGAAGCTGTGCGGTTTTGAAAATCTTACCTTTACATCTATAGTTTGGGGAACTGCAAACACAGTTAAAGATCCATTATAATTGCCTCTGAACTGGATGGGCCTAGGACTTACAGATAAGGAGCTCTCAGTATAGGGATTTTGCATACTTCCAGTGTTCATTGTGCTACAACATTTTTCTTTAACTGATTTAATTTTTCTCAGAAGTGCCAAGTATGTTGTCTTACTGTTACTAGAAAGTACCATCAGGTTTAAAAATGACTCTTGAAGGCTTGCTGAGATCCAGTTTATTACTGTGGCTGAAGGTGAAATCAGGATAAATGCAAGGGCTATAGGGGCTGAAGCACTGGGCCCTGGTTTAAAGGGGTGGCCCAAGATCTAGCCCCTAAGGGCCCTGCCTGACCCACTGCCACTCCATGCAACACCAGCAGAACTTTGGGGGGAAGTGGTGGGAGGGCGCCAGCTCTGCTGGCACTGGTGGGAGGGACAGGGACCTGGGGCCAGAGGCCAGGCACCATACTCCTGCTCTGCCTTTGAGCCAGCTGTTCTGCCCCGGGGACAAGACAGGCTGTAGTCTGTAGCATTTGCTCTGCTTCAGGATTGAGGCTGGATGGCACATTGTATGGTCACCAGTGCAGCCTTCCAGGGCTCCTAGGGCCAGAGCGGGAAGGCCACAGAGAGCAGCCTCTGGCCCTACGGTTCCCCAAGGACCAGCAGGCCACTGTGGTGGGTGGCTGGGGTCCAAGCCCATGGTCGTGAGCAGTCTGGTACCCTGAGGCCCCTTAATCCAGCCCTAGGTGAAATTGTATCTCAGTCACAACAGTGGAATATGTACAGTGAAGTGCTTTTTGTCTTGTTTATATCAGTCATCATTTGGAGTTAAAAGAACATTAAAGGGTGAGATTTTGAGGGTGGGGAAGAGAGAGTGCAGCTGAACTGTATTACTAATTTCTTTTGAAAAGTGCAAAACATATTGTTGGATGGGAAAAGAGCTTTCATTAAATAAGATACCAGCAATTCAAAAAGGGCTTTTTTTTTTTTTTTTTTTTTTTTTTTGCTTTTAGACACATTACCTGAACATGACCAGATGTAAATCTGCCTAACCTCTGCCCAGAAATATTAGGGACCCCATTTCCTGCACTGCTCAGCATGAAATATATACTCAGCTTTTGTTTGTCTTCCTGTTTTTCTCTATGGCCAACCTTAAGATTCAGCTTGGTTCTAGAAGTTTTAGCTATTTACTAAATATTCAGAAAATGAATTATTGCATGACATTAAAAAATCTTCACTGCCTTCTAGAGGGACTACTCTGTTATAACAAGGAGAGTTGATGCACAATCAGTCAAGCTTCAGTCTGGGAAACAAAGTGCAATATTCAAACCGTGAAGCACAGCAATGGGATTTGAACCTAATCAGAATGATTGACGATCCTCTTGGCAGGTGTCAGTCACCTTGATGTTTCCCTGACGAGACATGTGGCTTTATTACTAGTAAATTTCAGGCTGCCATGGCAGACAAATGTGCTGTTTTGTACCTATCTCTCCTGTTCACTCAGCAAATACATCCCAATTTACATTTGGCCTGTTAGGGGAAAGCTTGTGCCATTATCCATCTGGCCTGTGTTTTCTCCTTGACCTCTGCATGGCTGCTTCTTGGTTTTATGGGCTACCGCGACTGCATTAAAAAAAAAATGCTACTTATCTTGGGATCATTTGGCAAGACCAGAAAACACAAGGGAATAAGAATCAGACCTGCAAAGTGATAGATTATTCTGCAGTTAATGGCATGTCCTACATGAAGCATTAGGTCTGATAGTTATGTTATTTGTGAGGGTGCAATCTAAAAGCAAATTACCACTTTCTGCAAGAGACAGCTTATAAATATGGATGGAATGCTGCCTTTCACTAGCATCACATTAATTACACAAGTTGCAATATCACCATTTGCTTTTTCCAATGCTGTAGCATATAGAGCTATCATTCGTGTGAGACCTACCCTTGTTTCCTTTTGAGAAAGCGGGACTTTCAGTGATTCTGATGTGATTTCCATTTCCTATTGAACTGTCATGACGAACATAGAGAGATACCATCCAGGATGCAGGTGTCCAGGTCAAATGAGAAAGAAGGAAGTTCAAAGACATCCCCACCCACAACTCCTGATACTGTAATGCCAGCGATGTGTGTCACAGGATATCTGAAAAAAGGAACATGTTGGTGAGCATTTAGTGAGGATACACAGACTCTATAATAGCTGGCAGTCAGAACTTAACTAATTGTAATCATGGGACAATCTAGAACAGCGTTTCCCAACAGGGGCAGTACCGCCCCCTGGGGCGGTGATTATGAAGTTCAAGGCATGGTAAAACCCTTCATTATGTGAAGCGTTCCATCAGAATTCATGCTCAATGTTAAAATTTTTCAAAGGGAGGCGGTAGAAAAACAGTTTCACTGGAGTGGAGCAGATGTTGCAAAAAAGGTTGGGAACCTGCTGCTCTAGAATATGTGACCAAAAGAAAATATCTATTCATATTATTAGAAAGGAATGGTTGAGTGCAAATCCCCCCTCCGCCCTTTTGGCCATGAACTAGGTATTACTCTCAATAGCCTGTGTAATATTTTTGTTTTGTACTATCTAGTGAACAGGATTATACAATGGATAACTCAGGTTGGTTGCCTTCAATATTGCAGATAGTAACTGGAAAAGCCTTTTAATTGTATATTTGGTGTCAGTTACCAACCAGACTAGTATTCCTTAAGCTGGAAAAAATAAATACTGGAAAAATAAATGTGTGGCCTCCCCAGGCCCAAGAATTTAGTGTGAATATAAAACTTCCTGATGTTCCTTTACACTTCATGAGGCAAGCATAAGAAAAGACATGCATGTTATTCTTAAACCCATCCACAGCTAGAGCCACAGAAGTTGACTACCTCTTTATTCTGATCAACAGCTGAAGAAAATATGGAAAGCATTCTTCATAAAGTGCCTTTTAGATTCCAGTGTAACAGAGAGGTAATGCATATGTCAAGTTACTGGGATGTCAGCTTAAATAGACGCCAATGTGTCATCTAGTAATTATTGCTATTTAGGCCCTAGGTATTCTTACTTGCTAATATTAGCAAGAAGTGTTAAGTGTATGTAATGTGAAAGTTTAAAAAAAAAGTAAAACAGAATTATATATATTAAATGCTTAAATAACTAGTCATAGCTATAGAATCAGAGAGTTCACCTTTTATGGTTACAACAGAGTCTAAATCAGAAGAAATAAAATGTTGCATTTGTTTTGTAAAATCATCCCATTTTCAAACCATTTTTTTATTGCCTGGTGCTATTGCAGATACAATGAGGAAATTAGATTGAAATGCCAAATGTTTTCTTGAGAAGAGAAAATCAGTGCAGTTTTGCTAAACCTTTTTGTAGTTCTTTTTGTTTAAGTATCTATGTTGGCTCTATGCTGAGCTCAGTGATTGTGCATTTTATGTTCCATTTCCAGAGCAGCATCTTAATGACTGTTGCCTAGGCCTGTTAGCTTTCCTTAAATATTCCCTGGGGTAGTGTTTCACTTATATAAAGTAGCATTCTAAATGTAGCCTTCTGAAGCACTTTTTTTTTTTTTTTTTTTTTGGTCCTCAACCTCTGCACCAGGGTTATGTTTTACAAACATGTAACCAATGCAGACTACCTGTTAATAGCTAATGATCCTGACAGAGAGCCACTTACATCAGGATGATTTCCTAGCAAAGCTGATAAATATGAAGAAGATCTTTCAGAGCAGCAAAAGACTGAGCATACATTAGAATCCCTTTCTAAACCAATCATATCTTTTTTGAAAGAAATGAATGAGAGAGAGAAGGGAAGATGGTCATATATATTCCTTTCTCTCTTCAAAAGGAGTGTTGGGTAATGAAGAAATATGAGCAACTAAGTTTAATCTGTTCAGTAATACTGGGGCTGTCTTCTCAAAGTCACCACACAGGCAAGTGTGTCAGCAAAATATAATGGACTGTTTCCAAATCCATTTGAAAAGGCTCCTCTCCAATGACTGAAATGTCTTCATTTGAACCTGCCTAAAAATTGAGACTTAAATTTATGGAAAGAAGGGAAAGGAAAGCTGTTTACTATATAAAGATGTTAACCCCCCATCCCTACTGCACCCTTATGATTCAAGAGAAGTGTTTTGTTAGATACATAATATAAGATTTAATGTATGTATATATAAAATCTTCACATAACTTAATCAGGTCTAGCCATAAGAGCTCCAGAAAGCAGAATGGGATCATTTGACCTTAGTTAAATTTGAACCATGGAGTCAGCAAGTCTTAACCAAAGTATCAAGGGATGTGTCGCAGGCCACTGGTGACCTAGACAAATTTGAGAATTGGGCCAAAAAAAACCCAACCTGAGGCAGTTCAACAAGGACAAGTGCAGAGTCCTGCACTTAAAATGGATGAATCCCGTTCAGTGCTACAGAATTGGGCCCAACTGGTTAAGCAGCCTTTCTACAGAAAAGCACCTGGTGGATTCAGAAAACAAGTCCATAGTGCACCCTTGTTGCCAAGAAGGTTAATGGCATATTGGGCTGCCTTAGTAGGTGCACTGTCAACAGACTGAGGGAAGTGTTTCCTCCTCCCTCCCATTCAGCACTGGTGAGACCACATTTAAAATATTGTTTCCAGTTTTTGGCTCCCCATAACAAAAAGGATGTGAACAAATTGAAGACAGTCCAGTGGAGGGCAACAAAATGATTAGAGGGCTGTGGCATATGATTTAGGAGGAGAGGCTGAGAGAACTGGGTTTGTTAGTCTGCAGAAGAGAAGAGTAAGGGGTGTAGTTGGTAGAAGCCGTCAACTACCCGAAGCTGTTCTCAGTGGTAGCAGATGACAGAACAAGAAGAAATGGTCTCAAGTTGTTGTTGGCAGGTCTAGGTTGAATGTTAGGGAATTGATTTTCACTAGGAGGGTAGTGAAGTACTTGAATGGGTTACTTAGCGAGGTGGTAGAATTTCTGTCCCTATAGGTTTTTACGGTGTTTCTTGATAAAGCCCTGACTGCAATGATTTAGTTGGGGTTGGTTCTGCTTTCAGCTGGGGTTAAACTGGATAAGCTCTGAGGTCCCTTCCAACCCTACTCTAGAATTCTGTGCAAAGCAAGGGAATTATGTGGCTGCTAAAATACAGTAATTTTGGCTATTAGTTATATGTTTCTTTTGACTCTGGTTGTCAATACTGCAATGAATAACTTGGTCCACAAAGGGAAGAAATTGTGCATTTGTACAAAAATGTTTTTGACATCTTTACTTCTGTTTTGGCATCTAAGAGAGCCAATGCTGCTCTGAGATTTCCAATTTCAAAGGAAAGATTACACCCAGATGTATAACACAGGATTATTTTTCTTTTAGAAAAAAGAATGGACAGCTTTCATATAATAGTGTACTATTCTTTTTTACTAAGAATCAATTATGGTCATCACCATTATTTTAAACATAGAGGATGCTTGCTTGCAGTATCTTAATACCATTGCACAGTAACGATAACCAAAATTTACTTTTTTTCAGACAACCTCTGTGCCAAGTAACTTCTTCACATTGACTATTTTCAACTTGAGTTATGAGCCTCAACACTGAAGAAGTGTGTTTCTTTCACTTTCATTCAGTGTATTGATGGTGCTTCTCAGGGGTAGGCAACCCCCGACACGTGCTGACAATGGCACAAGACCGCATTCGGAGCAACATGTGGCACCTGCTGCAATGCCACAGAAATTGTGGCTTCTGCCACTGAAAGCCACTCCGGGCAGCTTCTTTCAGGGGCAGCTGGGGTGCAGAGCGTCCTCGCCAAGCCCATGTCCCAGGCATGGTGCGGAAAGCAAATGCCTGGAACGGCTTCTCTCCATGTTGTGCAGCCACCAAGGAGCCACTCTGGGTATCTTCTTTCCTCAGCATATCTAGGGACGCACAGAAAGGAGAATGCTCCAGGCAGCTTCTTTCCATGGCATCCCTAGGGACCCATGTCCCCAGGCATGCTGGCAAGAGCAGCCACTGCAGGCAGCTTCTTTCTGTGAGTGGCTCCTTTCACTGGCACACCAGGGAAGTGCCCCATCCCTACCCCCACCCTCCAGCCATGGCTGCCACCAAATTTTCAAGCAGCTGCCACTTTTATTTCTGTAAAGAGAGCCACCAGCACTGGCTGAGAGTCGAGGAGGAGGGACCAGCACATTGGTCAGCAACCTTGACCTCTGGCGTATCTTGTTCAATGAGTAGTCTAAGTGATTATGAAATAATCTATTAATGTCAGTGGCAATGCTTGTGATGGAAGGTAGTACTCAAAGTTGGAAACTGGTAGAATAGGGCCACCCTTCATAACACCATGTTTCAAAATTTTCCCGGTTTGCTACTGTGGAATAGCCTGCAATTACTCTGCTACATACCCTTGCTTTAACAGTGGAGAGCATTTATTGTATTTTTTTTTCTCTTTTTCAGTTCTGATATAGAATCATAGGGTTGGAAGGGACCTCATAGGCAATCTAGTCCAACCCCCTGCCAGAGGCAGGACCACTCCCACTAAACCATCCCAGTCATGGTTTTGTCCAGCCAGGCCTTAAACACCGCTAAAGATGGAGATTTCACCACCTCCCTCGGCAGCTCATTCCAAGGCTTCACCACTCACCTAATAAAAAAAGTTTTTTCTAATATCCAGCCTCGACCTCCCTAACTGCAACTTTAGACCATCAACATGAGTGCCTTCCAGACATGGAATGGCTTTTTCCTCTTCTACATTTTTCTTTGCTGCTACTTCAGTGCTAAATTTTAAAACATAGATACATAAAAGGAAAATGTGAGTTAGTTTGTAACACAAGATTTAAATCACAGGAATTCTGCCAGTGGTTTCTGTGAGATGATGATCATGGGGTATATGTAAAAATATAGAATTTCAAGATGCAGCCATAATGCTGGAAAATGGTGATGTACCAACCTTTTCTCATATAAAATGGTATTTCTAGTGAAATAAGAGTAAGATAAAAACAAATACAGTAAGAATAACAAAATGAGTGAAAAGTGAAACTGCTATAAATATATCAGATGCCCACTTATAATATGAATGCAGTGGAGTTTGTGCTAAACACTGATCTATATGTTAAGGGTGGTCAAAAATTTTCCATCAAATCAGTATTTTGGTGAAACAAAAGCAAGTTTTAGTTTTCTGACAAAAAGATGAACTTTTCACAGTTAAAAAAAAAAGTTCACTTTCTGGATAGTCCAATATATCCCAATGTTGTTTCTGCTAATCAATTATCCTCCCTTTTCGCCCCTTTCTTTGGCCAGTTGCATTCAACAAACACTTGTAGTAGAGTTGCCAAAAGTGCATGATTTCTCTAGAACTTCATTTGATTTCTGTGGATGAAACAGAGAAGGAAGTGAAGTGTCTGGTGATATCTATGTACTTTTCTACATACATAAAGCTACACAAATAGAAAAAAGATTTTATTATTAACAGTTAAGAGGGCTATACTGTTCTCAAAGATGTAAAGTAAAACTGAAATGTTTTGTAGCTGCAGAGCCTGAATACAGGTGTTGAGGTTTCTCCTGCAGCGTCACTGGCACCAACAGCTGCATTCCCTGTGCTCTGCTTTAGGCATTTCTGTTTCCTCTGCTACAGTCGATGATTTCACTAAGTCCTGTTTCAGCAGGTAAGTCAGGGAGAGACCTTTGACATCAAAGATGCTATGCCTGTGATGTACACATGGAAGAACAAAACCTGCATTTATTGCTCAAGGAAAACTCAAATTGGCCACAGTGGACATTTTACCTAAGTTAATAAAGCCTATGAGAATTGTATTTGATAGTCTGAATCTTGAGTTTTGCCATTGACTTCAGTGCAGCAAGAATTTCATGCATTGATTTTAATAAGTTTTAAAACTAAGTAAGGACATCAGCACTTGGCCCTAAATGACTTAGCAGGTAACCGCCCAGTCCTTTGACCTCATAAACTGGGGTTAGTTCTACACTTATCCTCCACGGACACAATCTATAATAGCAGGCAGTGTGCCTGATACCGAGTGCTTCACAGAATTGGGTCCTCAGAGAGCACCAGTTCTTTCTCCTGTATGGCTTATATTTTTTGACATTCATTTTGTGTCACCCTTAATTATAACAAATATGAGATATGTATGAAATTTAGCATATGATCTGTACGTATAACTATCCCCATGCAACTGATTGATAGTCATGTAGTGTAAGGTGTACTTGTTTTCAGCTGTGCTTCAGGGTGACTATTGCATGAATTCATCAGAGTCCCGCATGAAAGACCCATCTCTTTTAAATATGTGTTCAGCCACATTCTGTGCAACAATATCTTTGGAAAAAAATACTGATTTTTCTGTAATATTACATAAAAGTAGAACACACATGATGTAGCAGATGTAATAAATCAGTATTGCACTTCAGAAGTAATATATCATGGGCATAGTAACAGAAAAGCATATTAAAATTTAGACTTATAACTCTCCTGTTGTTCTTGTAGAGATAAATATGTCTAAATAAAGCTTAACAGGTGTCATTGACATTTTGGATCCAGTATTCATTACTGAGCATCTCCATTCTAAATATATTAGCCAAAAAAAAAAAAAAAGATGTAAAGCACTCTTTACCTGCAGTTTCCCATTTAATGAATTTATACCTTCTGGGGACAAGAGATAAATGAAGCTAAGATGAAACCTTTAGATGTTGTCTTGATCAGTGCTGGCACTTTTCCTTGGGGGCTGACAGCTGCTAATGAATTAATTTTAAACATGACAGACAAGATCAACAAGAATAAATCCCCCCCCCCCGGTATATAGAATAAGGATATGATGTAGCATTTATCATAAGGGAAAATCCAATTAGGACTAATTTGTGAGCATATAAAGACCATGATCTGACCTGTTTTTTAAACTAATGTCTTAATTATATTTCATTGTTTTTCTTCATTTTTTTTGTAGTTAATATGAAACTGTTCTAGCTATTAACATGCCAATGAATCTGTTGACAGAATCTGGACCTGCCTGTAATAAATCTACTAAATTAAGTTCACTGATTAAGAGAAACTTCCTCCTCCAATTCATCAGGGAAAGGTGCATTTATTTCATTCTATAATGTGTTTAAAAACCCCTTTGACACTGATTGTTGAGAGATGTTCAAAAGTATGGCTGGTTAGAAATTTTCTGTCAAATGTTTTTGGAAAGAAACAGCTAAACAACTTTTCAACTCGATGTTTCCTTGGGAAAATGTAGACACAATTTTCTTCTGTTTTCATCAGAATGTTCCACAAGATATTTTACTATCACTATTAGTAGGAAGTTACATAACTATACTTGTTTTAATATTGTAATATATAAATTATTAACACTTTTTTCCTTGGCAATTGGATATTAGGCAAGTAGGCAATTTCAAAAGGTCCCTGAACGTGTCCTCTGACCTATTCCTGTCTGAGAAGATGCTATTGCATTTACCTAATGATTGTGTTTTAAATTAATGCACTAGTAACACCTAATCTGGACTGAACATAAAAAAGATAATAGAGCTCCACTTTCAAAGGGCATTGGGATTGAAAGCAACTATTTTCAGATGACATGAATGATATACAGATATTGTACATTGTCTCTGAAAATAAATTCCCTCCATCCATCATACTTAAACCATACACATCTAGTGAAATATGAAAAATAATTTTTATACCATATAAGCGGACCAAGCTCAAAGCAAGTTACTCTCTTTGCACTAGCTATAGTTCTGGTTCTTGACAGTCATTGTATCTGCATGACTGTGTAAAGTAATAATTTGTGTTTTAGTGCAAAAAAACCCACACAACTGCACCCACAAAATTTCATCAGTAGATGTATTTTGTATATGCAAAATTGCCTGGATTTAAACTAAGACCACATTAGTGCTCTTTTTGAAATGTCCTTATTGCTGAATATGTGATCAGACAAGGTGGATGAGACAAAATTTTGTTGGTGAGAGAGACAAGTTTTTGTGCTTACACAAAGCTCTTCTCCAGTTCAGTGTGAGCTCAGATCTTGTGTGGTTCACCAACAGAAGTTGGTCCAATAAACGTTATTACCTCACCCACTTTGCCTCTCTCTGTATGCTGGAAATGATATCATTAAAGCACACTTTAGAAGGCATGATCAGGTAGATAATAGAGAAGGAAGTGATGATGCCCTGAGCCGGGACATAGTTCTTAATGCTGATTCAGAGGAACTCAATTCCATCATCTTAACAGGCACCTTCTACCTCGTGGGGCTGGGAGGAACATATGGAGGAAAACTCCATGTGGCTGCCCTGCACCTCTTATGATGAGGAACAGACCTAATGCTGATTAGCATCACTAACATATCTGTAGAATTATATTCAAATGCCAAATCTGGCATGTAATATGATTGAAAAGATGTCAGAAAAAATCCATTCAAACCTGATTTAATTTGTTTTTCCCAAACTATCAAGGAGTTTGTCTGCCTCAGGTAAAGCATGTGGGACTTTAAGATCCAGTTTGTACAAACAAATTCTTTCTAAGACATATGGTGAGGAATATTTTAAAGAGAGAAATGTAGCTGGATTTCAGAAAAAGTCAGGTATGGAAGCAATTTCAGTTGCTTTGCAACTTAAAGCAGATGTATTTTTCTTTATATAGTATAAAGGTGTTCTGATACAACAAGGACAAGAGTTAGGCCCTTTTTACATGTGCAATAAAGAGGGGAAAATATCTGTCTACCTTCAAGTAGAATATGAAAAGTTTGCACTAGGATAACTTTCCGAGAAGGGTCCAGAGAGAAGTTCAGACACATAAAAGTGTGCAGGGTGATCAGGTGGCTTTCAAATGAGAAAATGGGAAGGAATTTATTCGGACAACATGGTAAATCTCTTTTTTTCTTTCATAGTGTAAATGCTTCTAGTAGAGTTCCTTACTAAGAAAACCTTAGCCAACGAGACAAGCTTTGTTATTGCTATGCTTACACTAGCAAATTAGTCCAGATTGAGGAGGCTTAATCTGGACTACTTTGGTCCCTGTTGACACTAGGCTTTGCCTACTTCGAACTAAAACATTTTTTGTAGCCATACTAGTTTGAACTAAGCGGTTAGTTCAAACTAGAGTGGTTTTTTTTAGTTCAAAAATAAAAAAATAAAAACAAACCCACAGCTAGTTCTAACTAAAAAATGTGGTTAGTTTGGACTAAGGAAGTCCGAACTGAGCTTTCTAATGTAGACATAGCCATTTAGTATTACTAAATCAGGTGCCGACTTGAGGGGAAAAGCTCCAAGTTCAATAACTCTATCAGAAGTAGTTAGGTCATGATGGTGTCTGAAGTTCTTTGCTAAAATCCTGGTGTGAATAAATTCCAAGGGGACAGCCATGTTAGTCTGGTAAAACAAAAAAAGGAAGGAGTTGTGGCACTTAAAGACTAACAGATTTATTTATTGCATGAGCTTTTGTGGGAGAATATCTCACTTTGTCAGACGCTAAGAAGGATCAGCTCTTTGCTCAGGCATATCTTCACTGGGGATTAAACCCATGTTATCTGAGGACAAATAACGAACCCAGTGATATCCTTATCTCTACGGCATGGAGCAACGAGAACACTCAGTAACCATTCAAAATCTCAGCACCCAGGGAGTTGGATACACTGGAAAAAGGCAACTGACTGAACGAGCAGGTGATCAAAGAAAACCCACAGCACCTCAGCCAGTGTAAAAGTCTTGCAAGTTCACTGCTCTTTTAAAGACTGCCAGCCAGCACCTATCCACTATGGGATGCCTACGGTATCTCTGAAAACTGGTTGCTATAAGAATGGACAGGGCAACTATCCGGAGGCCAACTTTGCCCAAAATGGGCTCAGAAAACTAGATACCTGAATGAAAGGGCCTATGTTCTGAAGTGTGATTTGAGGCTGCTAAAAATTATTTGAACCTCCTCTTATAACTGAACAGTAGTACCCTCAAGAAGATTTTATACTTAGAGTTAATATGATTAATTGGAGGCAGATGATGCATCTTTAATGGTGATGTACATGGATAGCTAAGAACATTTAAACAGGACAGTGCTTCAAGCCACTAATACATCCTAACCTTTGTTGTGATTCCTGTCCAGTGTAGATGGACTAACCTGATATAGCTTTGAAACAGAAGCTACAAAAGACATGCACATGGGAACTTGGATATAATATAAAATTGCATGTTAAGAATGATAACAAGAGGAAATGTACAGCTCTTAATAAATCTCAATAGAAATGAGACACTGGAGATATTTATCCAAAATTTTATTGTAATCTATTTAGGAAAAGGCTTGTCATTTGTACTTTCTTTTTGAATGTGTTTGTATATGCTGTGTTGAGATACTGTGGTGAGGAGTGCCATAAAAATGCCTATAAAAATCAAAATTATGCTTTCATTAAGATTCCCAAGTGATTAGCACAGAATAAGATTAGAATTAGCCCACAAAAATTTCAGCAAATTCAAAACATGTGTTGCTTCTTTTGGAGCTTGAACACATATTCCTTGTACATTCTTCCCAGGAAGGAATTTTGAGGCCAAAAAGTCATGTAGGTGGGATCAGGTCCTTTTTCCACCCCTCTCATTTAAACATTTCCTCTAATTCCAGTTCCCTAAAGATAATGATTAGGGCAAGATGAATGATGTTGCATCATGAGCAGCATTAATTTTACCATTTGTCATACATTTGTTTCATTCAGCTGCTCTTCTGCAGGGGACCTATGTGTAGGAAAAGCGTAAAGCAAAGTTTACAGGTTTCCTCTTGCTTCAAAGACAAGGTTTCTTTTTGGTCGCCTTAAATCCTTTATGTCCTGGATAGTCCTTGTTCTGCTAAACTTCCCAGTAGAAATAAAGCACTCCCCCATTTTCTGAATCTGTGATGTTGACACTGCAGATCCTGCTACAAATTTGATTCTCAAAGGCACCATTAAAAAAAAGTCCCAAGGGAATATTTCCCTCAGACTACCCTTCCAATGCACAGATATTGTTTTTTACAAGACTGTCTCACCATCTTACTCTTGGCTCTGAAACCCATCCAGCTTGCCTGCATTTTTTTTTTAACCATCATTGGAAGGTAGCTGCATATTCTTTTTAAGCAGACATATCTGATGTAAAAACAATGTGCTCAGCTGTTGCACTTGAAGTAGATTGTTTGTACTGTTTTTTATTGCCATCAGAGATTCAAAGTAATAGCAACCATTGTTAACTAGAATGGAACACTAAAATAAACTTTTATTGCTCTAGAAATAGCCCGGTGTTCCTTACCTTTCCATAATGATACATGAGATTTCTGTATGCTTTGGCACCTGAAATCATATAGAACATTTTAGTTTTGTGCAAACTCTAGGCATTTATCTGTCCTTTTATGCTTATATGTGCAGAATTAGATATACTTTTAAAACTAAGCAGTTTAACTGTTTAAATTCTCAGTTCCAGTCTCTGCAGGACAACGATGCACCTCTTGTCATCTGGAATATAATCTCCTGCCATGAAAATGTGTCAGGAGTCAAATGTATTGTTGTAAAGTTTCATATAAAAGAGGTCACACCATTGCTACAAGGGCTCTATGCCTTGCAGAAGTTGAGGCCTGAAAGAGCGTAGCAGCTGAGAGCTGCACAAGGAAGGGTAAAATCAAGATGCAAAGATAAGTAAAGGCTAGATCATGTACATTAGGTTCAGCCCTCTATTGAGTCTAGCTTGGAGCTGCATTGCCCCAGGAAGGGAAACTGCAAGAGGAGTGGCAGAATCCCACCAAGATGTCTCCAACATGTGGTGACACTCTGGCTATGTCTACACGTGGATTGTTAAATCAAATTAACTTAAACCACACTAATTAAAATAAACTAATAAACATTAAATCAGATTAACATGGCTCGACTAGAAACTCAAATCGAACTAGCATGCCCATGGACAGGACTTGCTAGTTTGATTTGGTAGAGGGGCACCATGGAAGGTGTGGCAACATGGCCCCCAAGAAGGGCCATGCCCCCACCCAATATATAGAAAGAGGAAGGCACCCTGGGAGGAAGAAGGGGAAAAAAGTGTTAATTTGAACTAATGGCTAGTTTGAATTAACACAGCTATGCTGGGTTAAATTGAACTAAGAAGTTAGATTTAACCATTGTTTTGAATTTAAGGGGCATTTTATAATTCTGAATGACCTTTCCTTATTTTGAACTGAAGGAGGTCCTTATTTTGAACCAAGGAAAGCTAATGTAGCCATGCAATACTTCAAATTGAATTAGTCATCATTAATTTGATTTAAAGTGTAAGCGTAGACATAGCCTCTGTGTGCCACTGTGACCATTTATGAATGCAGTCTGCTGTCTTCTGAACACGTGAACCATCCTGAAAAGCTAATGCATGATCTCCTTACCACCTGCTGTGGCCCTCAGGGGAAACCATCCTTACACTCTTTGGAGCATAGGGACTCCATTGTTTCCTGCCTTTTATGCAGGTTTTTAATATGCAGAAAGACCACTGGTGGCCTCTCCCTGCACCTCCGTTAGCGTTAATACTTCCTACTTATCTTCTCTTAATGCATTGAAAAACTGCTTATCCCTTTGGGAAGTTAGAAGCCAAGATGCTAAATGGTGAGGCAATATGATGAACCACAGTTGCTGTATTATTATTTTATTATGTTTATTGGGGTAATGCCTAGGGGCTCCCTGGGATGGATGTCACATTCCGTTAAGACATTGCAGACAGCCTCTGCCCCAAAGACAGACACAAGTGGGGGCATCGCTGCCACTGGGTCCACAGGGCTCATGCTCTGCATCACCCTACACTGGCCTTCCCCCGGATCTGGCTCCAGCTGCCTGCCACTGACTCACAGCACAGTGGCAGGAGCTGGATCCAACTCCAGGCTGCCTGCTGCTGGCAAGCAGCGGCAGGAGCTGGATAAGGCCTCTCCAAGCTGCCTGCTGCTTGCTGGCAGTGGTTGGAGTTGGATTGGGCCTTGGGGCCAGCAGCGAGCAGGGCCCCAGGCCAAGCCCTGATCCTTTATTTGGGTCAGCAATGCCCCTGGACACAAAGTAGAGAGAAGGAGTATAACATAAAAGGAGAATGAATAATGTGGTGGCAGAAAATCTCAGGCTAGTGGCATGATATTTTGGGTTTTGTCTGACAAACTTTTTGGTGAGGTCATGTTAGGAGGAGATTTGGTTAGAATGAAGAAAGGGGGCAGAAGTAGGGTGATGAGATAGCAAGTGTGAAAAATCAGGACAAAGCTGGGAGTAATAAATGCCTATATAAAACACAACACTAAATATTGGGGCTGCCTCCGAAAAATCAGGACGTCTGGTCAGTCTAGGCAGAAGAGGATCGGAGATGATGAGGGAAGGAAGTAGGAGTGGTTGGAGCAAACAGCCAGTCAGCACAAGGGAGAGAATGTCTAGCATGAAACAGGTGAAAGTGATCATGAAATGGTAGAGTTCAGGATTCTAAGGAATGGTAGGAGAGAGAGAACAAGAAAATAAAGACTATGGATTTCAAGAAGGCAGACATTAGCATGGTCAGGGAGCTGATAGGTAGGATCTCATGGAAAGCATGTCTAAGAGGAAAAACAACTGACGATACTTTGCATTTTTTCAAAATACAGTATAAAGGGCCCAAGAACAAACTATTCCAATACACAGAAAGGATAGGAAGTGTGGCAAGAGACAACCTTGGCTTAACCAGAAAATTCTCGGTCATCTAAAAATGAACAAAATTCTACGGTAAGTGGAAACTTGGACAAATCACAAAGGATAACTCTAAACAACACAGTTATGTAGGGGAAAAATCAGAAAGGCCAAGGGACAAACTGAGGTCAAAGTAGCTGAAGGCATAAAGGGTAACAAAAATCTTTTTTTTTAAATACATTAGAAATAAGAGCAAGACCAAGGACAGCATAGGTCTATTACTGAACAAAGGGGAAAACAATAACAGAACATGTGGAAATGACAAAAGGACTAAACAATGTTTTCATTTAGGTCTTCAGTGAGAAGGTTGGTGGTGATTGCATGCCTGATATAAGGGAAGGGAGTGCAAATGGCATAAGATCAGAAGCTAAAATAGGGAAATAATGAGTTAAAAATTACCTAGACAAATTAGATGTCTTGAAGTCACCAGAGCCTGATGATATGTACCCTAGAATACTCAAGGAGCTGACTCAGGAGATATCTGAGACATTAGCTATTATCTTTGAAAAATCATGGAAGATCAGAGAGGTCCCAGAGGACTGGAAAAGAGCAAATATAGTGCCCATCTATAAAAAGGAAAATAAGGACAACCCAGGGAATTATAGACCAGTCAGTTTAACCTCTGTACTAGGAAAAATAATGGAGCAAATAATTCAGGAATCCATTAGCAAGCATCTGTAAGAGACTAAGTGATAGTCAGGATAAATTTGTCAAGACCAAATCAAGTCAAACCAACTCAAAAGCTTTCTGTTATGTGGTGGTAAGCCTGGTGGACAGAGGGGAAGCCATAGATGTGGTGTGTCAAGACTTTAGTGAGGCTTTTGATATGGTCTCATGTCACCTTCTCATTAACAAACTTGGGAAGTACAGCCTGGAGAGAGCTACTCTAAGATGAGTTAAAAATTGGTTGGAGAGTAGTTATTAATGGTTCACAGTCATGCTGCAAGGGCATAAGAAGTGGGGTACCACAGGGATTGGTTCTGGGTCCAGTGCTGTTCAAAATTTCCATCAGTGATTTAGATGATGGCATAGAGGGTACACTTGTAAAGTTTGCTGCTGATACCAGGCTGGGAGGGGTTGTAAGTGTTTTGGAGGAAAGGATCACAATTCAAAGTGATTTAGACAAACTGGTGAAATGGTGAGGTAAGCAGAATGAAATTCAATAAAGACAAGTGCAAAGTACTCCAATTAGGAAAGAACAATCCATTGCACACATACAAAATGGTCAATGACTGCCTAGGAAGGAGTACTGCAGAAAGGGATCTAGGTGTCAATAGTGGACCACGAGTTAAATATGAGTCAACAGTGTAACACTGTTGCGAAAAAAGCAAACACTATTCTGGGGCGATATTAACAGGAGTATTATAAGTAAGACACAAGATGTAATTCTTCTGCTGTACTCCACCCTGATTAGGCCTCAGCTGGAGTATTGTGTCCAGTTCTGGGTGCCTCATTTCAGGAAAGATACGGACAAATTGGAGAAAGTCCCCAAGAGAGCAATACAAATGATTAGAGATCTGGAACACTTGACTTATGAGGGAAGATTGAAAGAGCTGGGTTTGTTTAGTCTAGAAAACACAGAACATAACAGTTTTTTAAGCATCTAAAAGATTGTCATGAGGAGGAAGGAGAAAAAACTGTTCTCCTTAACTAATGATAATAGGATGAGAAGCAATAGAATTAAATCAGAGGAAAGAAGGTTTTGGTTGGAAATTAGAAAAAAAATTCCTAACTGTTGGGGTGATTAACCACTAGAATATGTGACCTGGGCATGTTGTGGAATCTCCATCATTGGACATTTTTAAGAGCAGATTATACAACACCTGTCAGAGAGAGTTTAAGAGGGTACTTGGTCCAGCCATGAATGCAGGGAACTGGGCTTGATGACCTCTTCTGGTCCCTTCCAGTATAAGAAAAAAGAGAGAAAGACCTGCAGAGAGCCACCTGACAACAACATCAGTGTCCAGTGGTCCCTGCTCCAGCTGCTCTTGTCAGCTTCAATCACTGGCTGATTTCCCCCCTTCAATTTCTTTTTCAAAACTCACATGTCTGGGGGAGAGATGCGCCTTGGGGTGGGGTAGAAAAAATTCCTGAACAGTTTTAGGCACTAGAGACACTGGGGAAGTGAGGAGTGGCCTCTCTAGACCCCATTTTCTCCTCCTTTCTCCCACTGGTACCTGTTTAAATGCTTTCTGCAGCTGCTGTGTGGGGCTGATTCTCTGACTAGCTCCTCCCTGCAGTTTCTCTGACCTGCCACGGTTAAGTCTTGTTTCACCTTTCAGGTGCTTAATAAAAGACAGGTGTTAACTCTTTGCCTCAGAGACCTGGAAGCCTGCAAATGACTGTCCAAGCTGTCCACCTTTTCCACACTATGAACCATAGTGATCCTCACTGATGATTATGCTGACACCTTCCAGAAGAAATGTGGTACTGGGGGATTAAAGAGAAACATCTCCTGACATCCCCTCAGTGAGAGCCAAGGGGGAGGTGGAAATATTTTGGGGGTGGGGAGAGTTAAAAGTTCTTTCTCAAGTTAGGGTCAGAATGCAATGTGAGATCCTAAGCATGATTCTTTTGTTTCTTAAACCATATCTTTGCTCTGACATCAGTTTAGCCTTCTTGTTGTGTGTATAAATCTTTAATTTTGAAAATGGTAATTTCCTCTTGTGCACAGATCTTGTTGGTAGCTCTTTTCAGCCCAGTGACCTGTCTCCACAGTGTTGGATTTATGAAAGGCTTTGAGACTTATTCTGATCTCATTTACTTTTGGGGGGGGGGGGACTCAGACATGATTCTACTGAAGTCAGTGCAGTTACACTTGTGTAAAACTAGGGTAAGGAAAATGAGAATCTAGCTCTTGTGGGCACACTTACAGCAATGTTTGCAAATGTAAAAAGCACCAAGGGTGATATTAAGAACAAGTTGTTTTTTGATTACACTGGGGAAGTAATTTACATTTCTTAAATAGATAATTTCATTTTCATTTTGTCTCACTGCTGTCAGAGAAGGAAAAACTCAAAAAAAAAATTGTGAGACACCTGGCTTCTGCTGAATGCTACTTGTCTGCTCTTTCCTGGTGAGATGACTGCTCCCACTAGATTGCTTAATTGTGTTGGGATTTTGCCCCCCCCCAAGTCTATTGTGTGCAGACCTATGTAAATTGGAACAGAGTTCTGGTTGAAGGCAAGAGGCCAAATTCAGCAGTGCTACAACACCAATAAGTTAGTTCGGCTCTTTCAAAACCCTAGCAATGGGTGACAGTCAGGATATTTGAGTTCTTCCAAATGCTGTCACAGACTTCCTGTTTGAACTTGGGGCCAGAATGCTGGTATATAGCGTTAGGGAAATGGTACAGTCAGAATTCACACCCTGTCCTTGACAAGCAGTCCAGGCAATCGTCATGCTCATGGGTACACAGGAACCACTGTCATCACTTACTAGGAAGCAGAAGGGCATGAGGTCATCCGGTCATCTCCGTGCAAACTCAAAGAATAGATCTAGTGAGTGGGTTAAAGGGCAGGGAAGAACAGGCAACAGATTGCAAGGGAGTATATTAATGAGTGTGTCCTTGTGTTCCCTTATGGCTATATTAAACTCAGGATTGTACTTTACGGGAAAGATCTAGTTCAGAATCTCCCAGTGCTTCAGCTTTCCAGACAGCACAATGGCAATACTAGATTAAGCTGCTGCAGCAGATAGCAGAGCAACAATAACAAATGATTCAAAACTTATCTGTTTAAAAAAAAAAAAGAGGTTTGCAGGAAAATACAGTACCTTTAATATTGTTTTCTTCACCATTTTAACAGTATTGGTCACTTTTATATTCTTGTAATATATAAAAAAATGTTAGCATATTCTCAAGTAATGGCACAAATTTTCAAAGGGACATGACTGCAAGCTTCATTGTGTTATATTATCGTGGGAATTCTGATGTACTTTTATAAATGTAAGTGAAGCTTAGAAGCTTCGCCTAAGAGCTTCTGAGAGGGGGCAATTAATCTGCATGTGTTTAGTATTTTCATGAGCACAAATAATAGATTAGCATAATCAAACTAGGAGTGCAGGGCAATATGGGTAATGGTATTTGGGGTTGATTGGATCACAATTCTGTCAATATCTGTAATTCTGCTGAAGGGAAATATGAAGTACTGTCTTCGGTGATATGTTACTCTCTGATTGTTCCAAATCTGTTTGGGTTAGTTAAAGGGTAAAAGCTACCCTTAGCTAAAAAGAGACTTGTAAGAGAGGCCACTGCTTGTTTCAGCCTGGAAAGTTAAAACAGGGGAGGGATTTGTATAACTGTTTCTGGAGCTGTGAGGCACTTTGCCTCATCTCTTGGCTCCATTGCTAAATCTGATTGGGTTTCTTTTGAGGTCTTACTTTGTTGTTTTAATGGCAGTAGCTGTTTGTAGTTATTTGAGGTTTTAGAGCTGAAATCATTGAAGAGGAACAGTGAATGGAGTGATTGGTGGGTGGAACCAGTGGTGAGCTGGGTGGTACATGTGACTGGTGAGTGGAACCTGTGGACAGTGGGTGGAGCTAAGGGATGGCACTAGTGGATGGAGTGAGTGCCCAGTGGTTGGTGCTGGCAGACAGCTGGCATGAAAGACACTCTCTACATATACTAGGGTTGGTTAGAGGCCTAGTTAGCACTGATTCTCCAGATCAGTGCCAAGTTTGCTAGTGAGTTTCCTTTTGCTATTATGATATGTGGGATCATATTGGAAGCCTGATTAGCACTGATTTCCCAGATCAGTGCGGGTTTTGCCATTAAGTCTTGTATGTTCTGTTATGCGGTGTGGGTTGTTGGGAACCTTGCTCTGTACTGATTTTGCTAGATCAGTGCTGATTTCTGTTATTTGGCCTTTTTACATTCTGTTTTATCGCTATTAAAAGTTCTGAACACTATGCTAATTTCATGCTTGCAAATGAGGAAACCTTACCTCTCTGGGGTGCCCAGGGAATAGTGCATAATTTCTCAGAAATCTGGATGGGGGCTCGAACCAGTTGGTAGTGTTACATTATGTGGAAACCCCTAGATAAAGAACCCAGCCCTTGTTCTGCCAGCTCACCCTGGTTAGATAAAGATGGTTGTTAATAGATTTTATTCAATGCTTATCCTGGTCTTTCACTTAGAAATTCTCTTCTGGCTGCTGGGTGTTCCTAAAATAATCCCTGTTGTTCTATCCTGAGTTGCTCAGCAGTGGAGCCCAAATGAAACTAAAAACTACCTCTCAACCAGTTAAAATAAATAAGGGCAAGGTTGTTTGTTTGCTTGCTTATGTTTTTTTCTCTTTTTCCATGGGGATGTGAGGGTGAGAGGAGTGAGAAGAATTCCATGAAGCAAAAGCATTTAACACATGTGGTTTTGTAATTATGATATGCTTGGAAGGTTCAGAGCATTCAATGGCCTTTCAGCATGCACATCAACCTGTGTGGTGGTGTGGTCTAGTGTTAATACCCTGATATGTGATTTTAAATCACGTGGACTGCTTAGCTGGCTGAAGATTTGCTGACTTTTATCTTTTGTTTCTACACCTTTTGTATTTCTTTCACTACAGTAGTTCCATCTTTTCGATTTCCTTACCTTATGGGCTGAGATGTTCCAAATGTGAGAGAAAACATGGAAGAGAAAAGAGTCCTAGCCTTGATTCCCTACCTGTTAAATCTGGATAATTGTTTGTCCTTCCTTTCTTAGCTACTTTGATAGTAAGAGACAATGTATGCTACAAAGAGCTTACAATGCATTCGTATCATAGCTAGTATAATGAGGGCCTCATTTTGGTTAGACCTTTAAGTCCTGTGGTTATAGAAACAACAAGTAGCAATAATGCTTCCCTTTTCATATCTGATAGTATTAATTTTACTATGGTAATCAACTGGAAAATTCCAGGTCCCTACGTGATGTTAGTTAATCAAGGTCTGAAAAGAATAAAATCCCTCAAATACATAAATGGCCTATGTAGGAAATTTAGACCTAGATACAGGTAAATTCTGTCTCAAATTTAGAAGGTATTTTGAGTCTTTTCAAAGTTTTCTCATAATATGGATAAATTGAGTGGTGTGTGTAATAACCCTTGGGGAGGAAGGGGTTAACACTCTGGTTAGTCAGTCCCAGGACAGCCAATAGGAATGAAGTGCAGGCTTTTGAATTGTAACAGCAGCCTGGCCTGGGCCTGTCTGGATGTAGCAGAGCTCCTGGAAGGATCAGGAGGAGGCCAGAGGGGCCTGAGGAAGAATCCAGCAACATCCTTACCAAAGATAAGTTAAATTTGTTACTGACCAGGCGTGGGTAGAACAGGGAATGTTTACTTAGACGCGGTCAGGGTATTTTCTTTGTTTTTGGCTTGTTTTTTGGATTTCTCTGTGCTAAGCACATGTAACCCAACCCCCCACCCCACTACCCTGTAACTACCTAAGTTAATTCCCAGAGAAGCAACTCTCTGTGTTTATCATCTGTTCTTTTTGATTAAAGAGTTTAAAGAGTTTACCTTTTAAGCAAGTTCTGGTTCTGTGTCCTGAGAGGCAAGAGGTTTGTGTGCCCGTGCCTTAGACTGCACAGGCAGCTACTAGAGGGAAACCTGTTCCAGTTCCAGCTCATATTGCAGCTGGAGTTCAGTCATTTTCCTGAGAGAGGAATAACAGGATTGCAAGTACCTCACAGGGAGGAATTCCCAAGTGCGCCTTCCTGGGTCTCAAGAGGTTTTTGTTTGCATTTGGGTGGTGGCAGCGATACCACTCCAAGGCCAGGAATTGGAGGCCTTAGAGACTTTTTAAGAGCAGGCTTTAAGGCCAGTGGCTTTTCTGGCCTGTTGCGGGCCCTCACCTTCTGCACTCAGAGTGCCAGAGTGGGGAAAAAGCCTTGACAGTGTGTAAAACCAGGAAAAAAGCAGCACAGTTCAGTAGACAAGACGGAAGACTTGTGGACCTGATTTCTCCTCTCTCTAAACCTGAACTCTCCCTAAAGTGACCTGGCTTTCTTCTTGAGATACTGATTACTTATTCAGAATCTCTTCCTGTTACAGTTATCCAGTCAGAAAGAAAGGTAAACCAAGACTAAGGTTACAAATCATGAACCTCAAATATTAGATTGCAAACACAGAACTGTCACAGAATTAGCAGCAAGCAAAGATGGCTAACTGAGTTATCTGTGGCAACTGAAATATAGATGAGCAATTTGTGAACAGTAAAAAGGCTAAACTGACACATTGTTGGCTAACAGTTTTTCAAGCTCTGTGAGGCACCAGAAAAATGATGGGAAAATGTATGTAACAGTGGTGTATGTTGTTGGAAGAACGTGAATGTGAATACACTAGGAATCTTAAACAGTGTTCTCTTCCTCACTCTTCTACATTCATCTTAATACTAATTTTCTTATGGGTGTTAGATACAGCTACCGAATACAGAGTCCACACATTTTCAGATTGGTAGGGTCACTGTTGTTTAATTGTTTTCTGGTACCACAGTACTACTGTATAAGCACATAGTATGAGCTGCTCCCTTTTCTAAAGAATTTATAAGCAGAATAGACAAGAGAGAGGCCTTTTTTTGGTGGTAAGCTGAGAAATCTATGGTCAGTCTGGGAACTGAACCTAGAATGCCCAAGTCTCTGTCCAATGCCTGACTCGTTTCATTCTAGATCAGGGGTCTCAAACATGTGGCCGATGGACTGCATGCAGCCCCTAAAGGTATTCCCTGTGGCCCACGATGACACAATCGTTACTGATATTTGCAATATCATTGTATGAAAACTTTTCAGTGGTGCCCTTGGGCTAATGTACTAGTCCTCATTTGGCCCTCTACTAGTCCTCATGTGGCCCTCCTGTTGATTTGAGTTTGAGACCCCTGTTCTAGACCCTCTGTCTTGCCCTTCTCCCTCTGATTACCCTTGTACATTGTGATTGTATCTGATCCCATCCAATTGTGGATTTTTTTTTTTTTTTTGGTCTGGTTCCTCTCTACGCTTTGGACCTATAGACAGGTTTTATAGCAGTTGATCTTGACGTGCACACAAACACAAATTCCTGAGTGACATTGAGATACGATTGTGTGGAGAAGATTCAGAATAAACCATTTTAGAGCTCTGAATGTTTTTTTTTTTTTTTTAAACTCACTGAGCTCTTTTTTTCCCCTAAAATAGCTAAATTAATTCTCAGAGATTGCCACCCAAATATGTAGAGTGTATATGCCTCATTACTTTTTTATGGTCATTTAGGGGCATGAACTGTATTACTAAAAATTCCACTCATTCTTTCTTTAGACAACTACCCTTTTATCACTGATTACTCTGTCTCCTTTGCTACTCTGAACAAGGAAAATACATAACACAACTTAAGGGAACAAAGTTGTCCTTCCATTGCAAAGTGCAAAATTATGGCAACTTTGTGGGCCAACCTGCAAGAGAGCACTTAAATTACATTAAAATCAGCAAGTTTAGTATGTTGGAGGAAACAAATACACAAAGAATTCTGTCCTGCAATGATAAACCCTCTGGAAAATCAGTTTACTTAATCCTTCTCCTTTTAACTCCAGTTACCCTAGATCTTAATAAAGTCAGTTCTCACCACATATGGCCTGACAAATTTGTGAGTCCCTAGATATTTTGCAGTAAAATCCAGTCCTCTACCAACCAGCTGTTGGGGACTTCACCTGCTTTCCTATGGTCCCGTGAAAGCTGTCCTTGCTAAAGACTTTGTTCTTTGCATGCCTGTTCAAATGCTGCATGTAGTGTCAAATTGGCTTTTTTAACCCTTTATGCTGAATTAATTCTCCTAGCAGCCTCAGAAAGCTTTGTTGTCCTGAAACTATTAAATGAGAATACCATATGCCAAAGCTCAAATTATGCACTGCTTTTCATTCACACCCAAATCTCTGTTGCCAGTGCCAGGTTGTTTCTTAAAGCTTATCTGCTAGCTTCTTTGTTCTCGACTACTCTTCTTAGAAATAATAGTTTGACCATTTGAAAGTACTGTGGTGCATTTTACCAACATAAATTAATGAAGCTCTAAATCCACCCATTCAGTGGGCAATATTAAGCTCCTTTTATTTATGGGCAGATTGAAGCACAGACATTATAAAATGCTGAATGTCCCTGTAGTGAGGAGCTAGGGGTAAAAAAATGGAGTTCTTATTCCCATTCCACTGGACCACACCGCCATCTTATATCACATTTCATACTTAAACAGAATGGACTTCCCCTTTAAGACCACGAAAGTGTAGGATTCCCTCTGAATATCAAACTACACTGCTGAGTTTGATTGTGTTGTACGGCCTCTAGATGACCCTTTCAGTTGTCGAAGACAATTTTCCTGGCAGTCTTACTTTCTGTATTGGGCCTTAATTCCACAGGGAGACCCCCACTGATATTAAGTAGCTCTCCACACAACTGCAAGGGTTCCTCCTCCCTGAAGAACATGCAGATCAGGAGACTTGGATTGCTATATCCCCCACATTCAGACACATGCCCTGTATTAGTATTTACATGGCTGCCATTCCCAAAATATCTGGGCACCTGTGAAAACCAATTTACTCAATGCAAACAGTTTCAACTGACATCTTTTAAATGTAGATTAAACTTGCAAAGGAATGTGTGTTTTATTGGTAAGGTTTAAGATTGCATGATGCCTAAAGAAAACTATTAGTTATACAGAATTATTAAATCAAAGGGAATATATTTGTTATTACAGTTAAAGGCATCCAACTTGTGTATTAAATCAAAACAGCTCAGTTTCTCTGTGTTTGTGCCCCTCATCAGCATGACATTTGTGTCTGTCCTGGGTACAGCTGGCTGGAAGTAAAGAATTCTGTTCTGTGGAAAATACTGAGATTTTGGCATTTGTTTTCAGACCTCATTGGAAGTAAACTCAGACCTTTCAAAATTTTTGATAATGAACAGAGAACTCCCCATCCTGCCACATAGCAAACTGATTAAGGTATTTACTGTGAATCAGGGTGAGCAAGGACTAGAAACTAGAGTGCCCTCACCACTGGCCAAATGCAAGGGTTCTCTCTCTCTCTCTCTCTGAAATGTTCAAAAAACCGTTTTTGTTGAAAAGTTGCTGACCAGCTCTAGCCCTGGGGAAGGGGGAAAGACACATTTTAAACTTTGACAGATTTATGCTTGATTATTCACATATGAATTGACTTCTTTCCACCTCTGATATTGTTTTAGTAAATCCAGCCTGGAAAAGAGACACACATTCTCCCCAAATTTTAACTCAATCCTCATTGGAAATCAAACAACTTTTTGTCTGCCCTCCATCATCGTCCTCCAAACAAGAGAAGTAGAAAAGAATGAAGCATTTGCTGCTCAGTCCTTGAAGATTTGGTGTGCCTTCAACCAGGACTGGGTCATATCCTAAACTGATGTAAATCATTGCAGCTACACAAAGGTCAAATAGAAATTAGAAATGTCCAAGTTGTCAGATCAGCTCTTCCAATTCTGCCATATTTCAATTGAACCTTCAAATTGCTTTTCCTTGTAGCAGGGAGGACTGTGAGCATCCAAAGGGGAAGTAGTATGGCCTAATGGAGACAGTATTGGGTTCGAATATAGGAAACCTTTGTTTTATTCGCAGCTTTCCCTCTGGTATGGTGGGTGACTTTGAACAAGTCACTTAGTCTGTGTCTACACCTAAAACCTCAGTTCACATGTGCTTAGTCCACAGTAAGTAGTTCAAAGTTAGTTTGAACTAACCATGTTTTTTTTTAGTTTGAACTAACTTCTTAGTTCAAACTAGCCATGCTTTTTTGAGGTCAAACTAAGTTTTTAGTTCTAACTAAAAAAAGCTCAGGTAATTCAAACTAAAAGTTAGTTCAAACTAGCCCAATGTAGATATGCTAGTTTGCACTAAATAAGTTCGAACTAGCAGTTAGTTCGAACTGATCATTTTTTTCTAGTTCAAATTAAATATGCCAATAAGTTTGAACTAAACAGTTATTTTAGTTCAAACTAGCCAAAGGCTAGTGCAGACAGGGTTCAAATTAGTTCGAATTAAGGCTCTGCAATTTGAACTAATTTGCTTGTGTAGACATAGCTTTAGGGACTGTCTACACTGAAAATGCTGCATCGATCTCCACAGATTGGCGCATAGGGAACAATTCAGCTGGCCAATGTAGACCTACTCAGTCAATCCTGGAAGTGCTCTCTTGTGGACCCCATAACTCCACTCTTCCAAGTGGAGTAACATTGCATCAAAAGAAGAGCACTGCAAGTTGTTGCAGCCAAGAAAAGACACTACTATAATTGACAGTTATTAAGTTGATGGCAGATACGCATTCTGCAGCATGCCGATTGTGTGTTTCCTGTCGACTGAGCCCCACAATCTAGACTTGGCCTTAGTCTCTCTGTCTCATTTGCTTTAAAAACTGGGGTTAATGATATTGCCCTCTTTTCTAAAGTGCTTTGAGATTTACTGGTGAAATGTGCTGTGTAAGAGGTAGCTGGGCACTATTATTATGTATAACTATTTATTATAAAAGGCCTGTTACACTTTCTGAAGAATGTGAGGAACAATCATTGAGTTCTATCCTCTAGCCTAGTCTTTCTCTGCTGGTGCTCTGTAGTCTTTCTCTTCTGGTGCCCGACTCTTCTCTCTCTGAGGCAAGGTGGGAGCTGTGTGGAGAAGGGGGAAGGTGCAGTGTAGTAAGTTGATGTGTGTCTGGGAGGCTTAAAATGCCCCAGTTGCAGCAAAGCTTCCAGATGCTTGTTGACATCTGCTGCCACCTTGCTCCTTTGCTGCAGCCGAGGCGTTTTAAATTTTCTGCTGCTGTTACCTCCTGCATGTTAATTGCATGGACGCAACTTTTATGGTAAGACTTTCTTTGATGAACCTGAAGAACAGATGAACTTTGTTCAATCATGCAGGCCCAAAGTTCCCATTAAAACTTGAGTAACTTCAGTTCTTTTGGATATTATGATGAATCTATTTTTTAGAAAGAAATACATGTTATCTTTGTAAAATGATATTTAATTCATTCTCCTATATCATTTTTTTCAGCAATACATAGTGCATGGATATTTTGAACACTAAAATCAGTACATATCAGGGTTTCTTTGAGACAGTTTTCCTCCTGTATTCAGCATAAAGTAATTAATACTGTTAGGTGTTCCCTGGTTCACTAAAGGTTGATAAAAATTGCTCTAATCCTCCCTCATAAAGCTGTGATAGGTCAACACTGGAAAAAAAAAATAGTCTCTTTGTATGTCTTTAGTGGAGATAAAAATGTCATTTTGAGAGCTGGCCCACTGACTGAAAGATAAATTGAAGACACTCAGCACCACTGAGGATGATCAAGCTCTTGAAGTAAAGGGGAGGGGGGATGAAGAGGTAATTTATTCCCTGCTTCATTACACTGTACTTTCCTGAAAACCATTTTTTTGTTTTGTTTTTAACTCCAGAACTGAAACTTAATTTTAGCCTATCAGTTTTGGTTTTGTCACTTTGACTTGCACAAATAATCTATCATAGTTCAAAAACAGAAGCTTAGGGGAAACACCTGCTTGCTAGAGATATTCTTATTCCTGATTAGGTTACCATCTCCTTGAGAGTATTTGAGCCTGGTGGCTTGCAGTGGATTTTAAACTTAGCAGTATTGTCCATTGTGAAAGACTGACCTATGGATGATTAATGAACAAAAATGGTTGATATTCTCATCCACTCACTTTCTGACATCTTTCTTCCTTTAACAAACAATTTATCACAGCAAGGAGCTCATGAATGGTCAAATCTGCTTTGTTCTGAATGCTAATGGTGTAATGGATACACTTTCCTTCAGCTTTTCAAAATATAGAACTTGCGTCTGACTCAGATCTGTCTCATATCTGAGTAAACTTCACTGATGTCAGTTGAATTCCACTGGTTTTAAACCTGTGTAAATGAGAGAAGGTACAGGCCCATTGCCTTCAGTCAGAGACAACATGCTGCTTAATATATCATATTAGCAACTGAAATGCACTTGGGAACAACTCAACAACTGATGCTGCTGTCTAGAAACCCACTGAGGTTATTGATCAGGCTTAACTGTCAGGGTATGTGCAGCTCTGCAGCTCAATGTCAACAAAGAAAAAAAGTGTGT
Source organism: Podocnemis expansa (assembly GCA_007922195.1). NCBI lineage: Eukaryota > Metazoa > Chordata > Testudines > Podocnemididae > Podocnemis > Podocnemis expansa. The sequence goes on from ML682008.1 coordinate 3,119,080, forward strand.
GGTGTTCATGAATATAAGCACACATCTACAAAATATTTTTATAAAAATGCTTTGGCAGTAATTTTGTTAACATTTTCAAGTGGATGTCTTACTTCTGTATGCTGTGTTTGCAAATACATCCACTCTGCCTCCAAAACAACACATTTGCACACATAGGCACATCTTTTTATATTTTAGTGGGTAATTAGCTGGGCCATGTATTCAACATACTGGAGATATTTTCCAGTTTGCATATGCCATATATGGAATTTGTGTGTGCAAAGCAGATAAGCTTGGAAATATTGTAGCTATAGTGAAGGGGCCTGATAATGCTTTAGATCTGAATTGGGTGGCATGTCATACAAAGATAAAACTAAGAGGGCCTAGCCTCATTACATTGCAGATCTTTTAAGAAATGCATGCATAGTAGATTCCTGACTTCAATACCATAAAGATATGGTTGAGCTTTGATTTATAAGACATCTAAATCTGCATTGAAATAAACTCTACTTTAAGCACAAAATATAACTGAACTTGAACCAAAACCAAAATAGTATATGGTGGTGGGATTCGTTGTAGATTTCAGAGAGTTCCATATATCGATGCCAAGTTCCAGAGGGGTAGTCATGTTAGTCTGGTCCAGCAAAAGATATATAAATTTGTTAGTCTTTAAAAATGCTACCAGACTACTTGTTCAACAGGCATTGATGCAGCCCTGCTACCAAGTAAAGACAACCTTCCAAACAGCTCTCAGATTGTGATTAACAAAGAATGGAGCTCTCCAATATTTGTTCAACTAGAACACATAAGTGATGAAACCTGATTATCAACAAAGCAACTGACTTTATCGCTTTAACATCCCCGATAGCAGATCAGATACATATTTTGGGAAATGATCAAACCAACTTGCTCAGAAAACAGATGAAGGGAAAACTCAACTTCCAGTGTAACAAGAAGTATGTTCTGAAAATTGTCTTCACCTGGATATTGAAGTTGTAGACCAGTGGGCTTTAGGGAAAGGGTGCTCATCACTAAAAGCTTATCTTTGAACCTCCTGGCAATGGAAACTTATTTTGTTCAACTGAAGTAGAGATCAGATGAGAGTCCTCATTCAGTAGTGTTGCTACTGAGCCCAGTGTGATCATTTATATAGTAACACCTGTCTCAATTTGTCCTCCTACTTCCTTCCTCCCATTTTCCTGTTTAACCACCTGTTTCATGTTGCTTAAATTTTAGATTGAAGCTCTGTGGGGCAGAGCCTGTTATTTGGGCTTAATGTAAGTGGCCACTAAGCAGAGATTTCAGAGAGGTAAAAAGCAAAATAAATGCAATATATTTCTGTCAAGATTTTCCAAGAAAAGAAAAGACAAATGTACCTCCTGGATGCTATGAAGAAACTAGTAGGATTATTTAATTTCATGCTTTCCTTGCTATCCTGTGGCTCAAACAGAAATGGGAAAAACAGTATCTGTCCTTTTCATCTAAAATTTCATACTTCCTGACAGTCCATGTCCTTGTTTGTAATAGGACCAGGTAGCTTATTCCAGTTGTTTGGTCAGCAACCCCCTAGGCTTTCCTGCCACAGAGCCATTACTAATTCAAATGAGCCCCTGTCAAAACCAATCATTTGTCAAAAACTGAGAATGATGACATTCTAATTGCAGACTTAGCAGGCTTCTAGAAGGAATAAAGGAAAATTATCTAAGTTGCATCAATATGCACTGATCATCTAGATATTCAGTATAAAATCCTGCATTGTCCTGGCCTTGCACTACCAAATGGGTAGAAAACTGTGTTTGGGAGAATGCAGCAGAACAGGTGATTTTTAAATAAATGTGTTTGGAGTGGCCTACTATGCAGCTGTTCTGGCAAAGTTGTCTGTATGTACTCCCAAGAGAAGATAAACTCACAAGCGCTTGGACTTCTTACGGGTCAACAATAAAACTCCTCACAAAATTAATGACTGCGTTCTCTGTTTCTGACAGCCCTAATTAAAGTTTCAGGAAGCTGGCATAGCCCGTATATTCTGCCCATTGATTCAGTGATTTCTGGGCAAAGAGAGCAAAGTAAATCGGGCTAGACAGAATGATGAGAAAAACCTCATACAGCCCCTAAAGCTATTTCCTGTGGCCCACAATGACACTATGATTACCAATATTTGCAATATTGTTGTATGAAAAGATTTCAGTGGTGCGGCACTCAGACTAATGTAGTAGTCCTCATGAGGCCATGTATTAGTCATCATGCAACCCTCATGGTGATTTGAGTTTGAGACCCATGATATAAGGTTATCCAAGACACTTCAGAGCACCAAACATAAATTTTATTCAAAAGCCAAATCACCATACTAACTTCAGTTGCTATTTACAGACATGGCAGAAAATACCCTAAGTCAAAGACCCCTATGTTGTGTATGAACCAGTCAGATTTCCCTATACCTATGTGTATGTCTGCACTTACAATTTAGTTCAAATTAAATTACAGCATGGCTACACTGGCTTTCATTACTTCAAACTAAGGAATTCCATAGTTTAAAGTAACGAACACTTACTTCAAAGTTATAAAACCTCGCATAACTTTGAAGTAACAGTTAATTTGAATGGACCCACATTAATTTGAACTAACCATTAGTTCGAATTAACACAGTTTGACCTTCTTCATCCCAGGGTGCCCCCTTCTTTCTGTTTATTGGCTGGGGGCATGGGTCTTCTTGGGGGCCATGGTGCCCCCTTCCTAAATTGCACTACCAAGTCCTACCCATAGACATGCTAGTTCAATTTGGGTTTCTAGTGGGGCCATGTTAGTTTGAATTAATTAATTCAAACTAAATGAATTTGAACTAACTTCTTAAGTGTAGACATAGCTCATCTGTTCTAATATACTAGCACTATAGCAACATATAAAGATAGAACTTAATGACCTGTATTATAATGATCTTCCCATCTATGCTCTGAAAATAACCTTCCAAAGATTAAAGTTAAGTAAATTAGAATATAGTACTTGGCATGCCTTGTACTATAGATGTTACTAGCCATTTTGTTACTTGTTCTCCTTTTCTTTCTCTCCCCTCCCCATCTCTGTTCATTAGCATTATATTAGAGATTGACTCAGGAGGGCAGTGTTTAGCTCGTGTTGGCTGAGGATTGAGGCATTGGGTTGGATTAAAGGATGGACAAGGACTAGGATTTAACATTGTCAACAACTGTCATGAGACAAAAAAATTGAGAGGCTGCATGTTAGTCATGCACCAAGAACTGTGTAATTGATATGAAATGTACTTATTTTTGTGTAATTTTTTCAATGATTGATTCCCCCCCCTGCCCACGCACACATATTCCAATTAGTGTTGGGCCCTCTGTTCACAAGGAGGTATAATTTCTATGAAAATTACTGGGAATTGTACACAGACTCCAATGTTAGCCAAAATGGATGCCTGACAATGTAGTATTAAGCAAAGAAAAAACTGTAACTAGCACTACATATTTTATTTCTTGCTCTTTCTTTTATTTTCATGGGGATGGGGGGAAGTATGCTGGTGCTGGACGCTGCTTTAGACAGACAAACTGTTGAGATTTTTCTCTTACAAGGGCTTTGCTCTGTCTTTATATAGTTCCATTATATGCCTGCTAACTTGTACGTGCTTGTCAGCCTAGGATTTTCACATTCTATTGTCTCAATAATGCATAGTTCAAGTTAAAAGACTGTATGGAAACCCAGCTGCCTATGTCAGCCCATCCTTCAGCAATGGGCCAATTAGTTTGAGAAAACAATGCCTGTTTCAAATTAATATCTGGCAATGGTGAGAAATGATCTGGAGCAATAAGACTGATAGATAAGAAATATGAAAAAAATTACAATATGAAAAAAAATCCAAATAACAGCTTATTAATTTGTAAGGAGAGGAGAAAATCCCTCTTCTGCCTCAAATTATAACTCTGATTTAGGGAACAAGCAACCAATATAACGGTGGGTTACTTACCAGTAACTATCCTTCTTGGAGATGGGCTGCTCACATACATTCAGTTACAGGTGTCTACGTGCCACAGTGCACAGTAGCTCGGAAAGTCTTTAGCCTTAGCCTGTCAGTTCAGGGCACGTGGCCAACTCCCCCTCTAAGCTGTGACCGAGGCTATATAGGTGACCGTGACCCTGGCCCTCCCAGTCCTATATACCTTTACCAATTCTGTTAGCAGGAATGGTGGGAGGGGCCTGAATGTATGTAAGCAGCTCATCTCGAAGAAGGACAGTTACTGGTAAGTAACCCACCGTTCTCCTTTGAGCGCTACTCACATCATTCAGTTACAGGTGACTGCGAGCCATACTTGAGGATGGTGGGAGGAGTTACAGTCTACCCACACTGAGTACAGCACTGCCCAAAGCGGCATCATCTCTAGCCTGCTGGGCGATGGTGTAGTGCATCGTGAAGGTATGTATCGACGACCACATTAGAGCCCTACAGATTTCTTGGATCAGGATCATTGCAAGGAATGCCATTGATGACACTTGGGCCCTGGTAGAGTGGGCTCTAACAGTCCCAGGAAGGGGTGTGTTCGACCTTCTGTAGAGGTCTTTAATGCAGTTCACAATCCATTTGGAGATACACTGTGAGGACTCTGGGAGACCTTTCTTGCATTCAGCGACCACCACAAAGATTTGGGAGGTCTTGCGGAATGGCCAAATGTGCTCGATGTAAATCAGGAGCATTCTCCTCATGCCCAGGGTATGCCATCTCCTTTGGTTCTCTGTAACTTGAGGGTCTGGATAAAAAACTGGCAGGCAGATTTCCTGGTTAAAGTGGAAGACGGTGGCCACCTTAGGAAGGAAGGATAGGTGGTGACGAAGGACCACTTTATCCAGGTAGAACCTTGTATATGGGGGTTCCAAGGAGAGGGCTTTCAACTCCAAAACCTTCTAGCAGAGGTGATTGCTACTAAGAAAGCCACCTTCCAAGATAGGACCAGCAAAGTGGCTGAGTCCAAAGGTTCATAGGGTAGCTCTGTCATCACCCAGAGAGCCATGTTTAGGTCCCACGGGGGGTGGGTTTACAGGGTTGAGAAAAGAGTCTGTCAACCCCTTTCAGAAATCTCGTGGAGGTAGGATGGGAGAAGACTGGGGCCCCATCCACCCTTTTGTGGAGAACCGAGATTGCCACTAGGTGGACTTTCAGCAATGAGGAAGAAAGGCCTTTCTCCCTATGGTCTAACATACAGTCAAGGATTAGGTGTATTGGTGCTGATATAGGGTCTACACCCTTGTCCCTGGCCCAGATGGAGAATCTCTTTCATTTTGTTGTGTACGTGGACCTGGTAGATGGTCTTTTGCTACCAACCAGGACCTTCTTAACCCTGTCTGAGCAGAGCCTCTGCTGCTCACTAAGCCAGAGAGCATCCAGGCCGTCAGGTGCAGGCGGCCCAGGTTTGGGTGCCGGAGGTGCCCCGAGTCCTCTGTTTAGGAGGTCTGCCCACAATGGAAGGCAGACCAGGGTCCCTACAGACATATCCTGCAGGAGTGGGAACCAGTGTTGTCTGGGCCAGTCCGGAGCTATCAGTATCATGTTTGCTCCATCCATGTTGATCTTCAAGAGGACCCTCTGAATCAGGGGGACCAGAGGGAGGTCATACATCAGGAGTCCTGACCAGTTGATGAGGAAGGCGTCGCTGAGAGACCCCTCCTCCCGGCCCCTGAGGGAGCAGAAGTGGGGACACTTGCGGTTCTGCCATGTTGCAACCAGATCTATCTGTGGTGACCCCTATTTGCCTAGCAGAAGGGAGAACACCCTCTCATGGAGGGACCACTCATAGTTCGGTAGGTGCTTTCTGCTGAGCGAGTCCGCAAGACTGTTGTCCACCCCTGTTAGATGGGCGGCCACCGGGGTGAAGTTGTGTTCTATGGCCAGCTCCCAGACTTTGCACGCCTCTTCACAAAGCAGCAGGGAGCGAACCCCTCCCTGCCAGTTTGTATAGAACATGGCTGTGGTGTTGTCCGTGAGGATTTGCACTGACCTGCCCTGTATCTTGCCCAGGAAGGTCATGCAAGCTAGTCTGATCCCCCGCAGTTCCTTCACATTTATGTGGAGAGGTCTGTCCATGTGGGACCAGAGCCCTTGAGTGGAGAGGCCCCCAGAGATATGAGGCCCCTACCCCAAGTCCGAGGCATCCATTATCAGGGTCACAGAGGGCCTGAGCTCTTTGAAGGAAATGTCCCCCATGGCAAAGTGGGGATCCCTCCAAATCTGAAGTGTCCCCACCGTGTGCTGGGGAACTGACACTACCTTGTTGGGGGAGTCCCTCTGAGGGTGGAACACCATGGAGAACCAGGCCTGGAATAGCCTCATTCTCAGGAATGCCGTCTGAATCACAGAGGAGAAGACTGCCATGTGGCTGAGGAGCTACAAACATCGGCAGGCCGTGGTCATCTGGGACGTCTGCAGCTCCGTAATGATGGTGCACATGGACTGAAATCTTGAGAGGTGTAGGGATGCTGTTCCTTTGCAAGCATCCAGGTGCACCCCTATGAACTATATGTCCTGGGACAGGTGGAGTTTTGACTTTTCTCAGTTTATACAGAGACCCAGGTACCAGCAGAGCTTCGCCACTGCTCTGACGTGGAGAGCTACCTGAGATCTTGACCTCCTGACTATTAACCAGTTGTCTAGGTAGGGGTAGATTTCTATGCCCCACCTGCGCAGATACGCTGCAACCAGCGCCATGCAATTTGTGAGCACCCTGGGGGCCAAGGAGAGCCCGAAGAGGAGAGAGGTGAACTGGAAGTGGCTCTCCCCCACCAATAATCTTAGGAATCGCCTGTGGCAGGGCCATATGGCTATGTGAAAGTAAGTGTCTTTCAGATCGAGGGCTGCAAACCAATCCCCAGGAGACAGAGATGGGACAATCTGTGATGTGGAAACCATTTGGAACTTTATTTTCCTTATGTGTTTGTTTAATGCTTTAAGATCTAAAATGGGTCGAAGGTCCCCATTGGATTTGGGGACTAGGAAGTATCGGGAGTAAAACCCTTTTCCCCACTCCCACCGGGGACCCTTTCAGTGGCCCCGAGGGAGAGGAGCTTCTTGTACTTGATCTCGAGCAGGTGGAGCAGTTCCCAGTTCCAGGAGTTTGGACAAGGGGGCAGTTTCCTGACCCAAATAGTTGAGCGAAACTGGATACAGTACCCTTCCATGATCATCTCAAGGACCCACTGGTCGGATGTGATGTTGGACCAGTGGTTTGTGAAGTGGTGCAGGCAGTTGGGGACTGGGCAGGTCGCGGGTTTGCTGCCCTTGCAGTAACCATCAAAAATGCTGCTTCCTTCCTGATGAGCATTTGGAGCCTTGTCCATGCCTGCCAGGCTGTATGGCATGGGTCGTCTTATCCTTGCTCAAGCAAATTTTGTCCTTATCCTAGTCCCCAATGTGGCGCTGGGGAAATTGGAAGGACCTCAAGAAGGGGCTCTGCAGTTGAATCTGTTGTTTCAGTTGTTGCAGCTGCTACTGTAGTAGCTGATGAGGTTTCAGAGAGAGCCTGCTAGATTGCGGGGTGTACATCCCCAGCAACTGGAGCATGGCTCTCAAGTCCTTCATGCCATGGAGTTTTGTGTCTGTGGACTCAACGAATAGGTCAGGGCCTTCAAACAGCAGGCCCTGAATGATGAGTTGCTATTGTAGGGGCAGGCCTGAGCCCTGGAGCCAAGCCGAGTGGCACATTACACCGCAGATGCCATAGTGCAAGCAGCTGTGTCTATGGCATCCCAGGTAGCCATCAGAGCATCCCTGGACGCCATCTCCCCTTCCTCAGGCATCATGTGAAAGTCCCTAAGGCGATCCTTGGGAATGATGTCATGAAAACCCTGCATGGCAATCCACAGGTTAAAGATATATGTCGTCATAAGGGCCAAATGGTTAGAGATGTACAGCTGAAGGGCTGCTGTGGAATAAACCTTCCTGCTCAACAGATCGAGCTTCCTCGCCTCCTTATTCTTAGGGATGAAACTTGGTTGGCCCTATCTCTCTTTCTGGTTTACAGCATTGACAACCAGTGACCCCATGGTGGGATGCTAAAAAAGGAAGGAGGATTTGTCCTGAGGACCTTGATACTTTCAGTCCACCACCCTTGACACCGGCAGGATCAAGGATGGGGTCTGCCACCATGCCCTGGCAATTCTGTACACTCCATCATGGAGGGGAACAGACAGTTTAGCAGGTGGGGCATTGTGTCCTACGTTGAAGAGGGGGTCAGTTTTCTCCTGGACCACCTCTAGCTCTACCTTCAGGTTTGCTGCCATATGGCAGGGCAAATCCTGCTGGGTGTGGGAGTCCTCGTTACAGGCAACTGGTCTCTCAAAGGTATGCTCATCTGGTGAGGAGGAAGAACGACCCCGTGATCCACTACATTGAGTAGAGTCAGGGTAGGGCTCATTGACTGAGAAATCTGGAGTCAGTAGAGGGGGCGGCTGTCATTGGCTGTCATGTCCATCCAGTCATGCAAACAGTCATTGAAAGATGCTCCCACCTCAACGTGGCGTCGAGGAGAGTGGCCCCGGCTTGGTTTCAGGGTCTTTGCAGTGTCAGGGGAGACAGGCCCCTTTGCTCTTGATGTTGCTTCTTGTTCCATAACTTAGGCATTGTGGAAGGTTTGCAGTGCTGTTTCCTGGACTGTTCACCGGTCTCCGAGGTTTTGGGGGAGGCAAAGGAGCAAACAGAAGCTGGGGGCAAAGACGACAACAAACTAGACGATCGAGCACTTGAGCCCTCAGAACAAGGTATCGATAGGTCCCAGGATGAGCATTGGGGTGAGGAGGCCACGGAGGAGTCCTTGGCTTCAGATTGCGGTACCGGCGGAAGGCTGGGCAGTACCGGGCTGTCAGGCAGTACTGTCTCCTGTGTCTACTGAGTTGCAGGTACGGGGATCAGTGTTTCCCTTGGCTTGGTTTTCTTTGCTGGTACTGGAGACAGGTCTTGGGACCAAGCACGCACCTTTGGGGGGGCCCACCATGTCGACAGTACCGATGACGGTGCCGCTCCTGATGCATCGAGGGGTCAGTTCAGTGGGTGAGGAGACCGGTGCCTTGGTGGTACCGAAGAAGATGTCGAACAAGACTTCAAACTTGGCGCTGAAAGGTGGTGCTGAGTCTCCGGTGCCCAAACTGTTTGGGGTGCCAGCGGAGCACTCGTGGCTCAGGTGGCATCAGAGGTGGGAGCGCTTTTCTTGGCGAGAGCGCAGAGGCGCCGGTCTCTGTCTTTTCGATTCCTCCATTTAAAGGACTGGCAGATAGGGTAGCTCACGGCCAGGTGCGACTCACCTAGACATGTGAGGCATTTCTCATGAGGATCGTCAATTGGGAAAGCTATGAACAGTTTAAAACGAGGCATCTTAAATTTCGCGCAGAAAGACAGGCACTTGCTTCCACAAGTTACTCGGCTGATCCAAAACCATTGCTGAGGGCGGAAAAAGGAACTGGGAGGGTCAGGGTCACGGTCACCTGTACAGCCGCGGTCACGTCACTGAGGGGGCGTTTGCAGGGCGCCCTGACCTGACAGGTTAAGGTTAAAGACTTTCTGGGCTACCATGCACTGCGGTGTATAGACACCTGTAACTGAATGATGTGAGCAGCGCTCAAAAGAAAAGGATATATTTCCTCTTACATAATTTGGGGCAAATTGAGAACTCGTATAATCATGTGCACATAACACTAGATTTGAATTTGGCTTTTTTTCTTTAATGAAACTGCACAGCTTTTGGTGACATGCAGAAATGTAACCTGACAAATTTGTGTAGTGTACCATGTAACCTATTTATTGTGAGTGCTGTTATAGTAAATTCCATTTTCAGTGAAGTAGACTATCCCAGAGTATTTTTTGTTCATGAAAGTGTGCAAACTGCAATTTTGGCTTCTATCAGTTTCCTTGTATAAATTCTGATTCCAGTGCCTATGGAAGATGTATGAATGCAAACACGTCCACTGACTTCAGCAAACTGTTACCAGGACCATAGTGAAGTTAGTCTGTCAAATGTGCATTGTGATTTAAAGCTGAAGGACCAACTGTGTTAATTTTTTAAATTAATTAATCCCTGTTTCTTACAGTGTTCTGTCCACAGGCTGTACTATAAAACATCCCATGCCTTTGTTGTGGTCTTTAAACAGTTTATTGTTTAACCATTCATACAAAAAATAGCATTTTAGACAATTATATTCTCTTGATATTCTAGGGATAAATTTAAACTCATCACAAAGATGTCAGCAATGTGGTCCCTCTATGAATCAGTTAAATCAAGCCAACTGAAAAACTTCTTGGGTAGATTTCTCTATAAGACAACTGCACACTCTGATTTAACATTCCTACAAAGACTGCTTAAAAAAAAGCCCTTTGATGGTTCTTGCATGAAAATCCCAGCATTTTAAAGTATCATCAACCCCACAATGAATATGGTTGCTCTCTTCCAATGACCTCTAAATTTGTTTGAACTCAGAAATAATAATATGTGCCAACTAGCGGTATGATATGTTGGCCTTCTCCAGGCTGTGAGAAAATAGAACAATGATAAGTTTAAGAGATGGCAAATTGCAAGACAGTAACCAGAGAAGGGAGAAAGGAGGACAGAATGGGTAGGGAAGAATGTGAAAAGTGCATCTGTATTGCACAGGATAAATTTTAGACTGCATTCTAACCCCTTCTTTAGAACTCATGCACGATTTTTTTCAGTATGTTGCTTTGTAGTGTGGATAGATTTGACCCTGGCAATCCTCACATGAAATTTTCTTGAGTCCAGTAATACTAGTTTCCTTTGTTATAAGCACTCGGAGACTAACATATAAGTGCTGCAAGGGCTCAGTTTTCAAGGGGTTCCACACTTCAGTAATATGAAATCCAACCGGAAATCAGTTGAAGCTGAGAAAATCTAGCAAATCCAGGGAGCATGCAGCACCTTGCAGGTTGGAGACCTATGGATCCAATTCATAGTCCCCTGAACTCAGGGGAAAGAAACCCATTAGCTTTGGATCAGGCTTCATAAAACAAATAGCATTACTCAGTTGAATAAAGCTGTTCTATTGTGGTTGATGATTTAGTCCTGTCTTGGCTTCAGCAGCCTTTCTGTTTGGTCACATCTCTTTACTTGTATATTGTACCTTGTCAGTCATTATTATTTCAATGGAAGGAGAATATTAGGTTTTTATTTTGGTGTATGGACTAGATACAGGGGTGGCCAAACTTATGGAACTCAAGAGCCACATAAATTAATTATTAAACCTTCAAGACTTGTACTGAAGCATATAGCCATATACTTTTACCTACTAAATTAATTTGCTGACGTTCTTCCACGAGCCATACTTTTTCATTCAAGAGCCACATGTGGCTCCTGAGCCACAGTGTGGCCATGTCTGGACTAGAAAGTTAGAATTCATAGCACATCATCCTCCACATGCCTGCCCCCTGCATTAAGTCCTGACCATTTTATTCGTAGACGAACCTGAGTGTAAAACAGACAGCATGGCTGAGTGAGGTCAATGTATGACCTAGTTCAGAGCTCAGGCTAAAGCAATGAATGGAATGGCATAAAATCTATTTCACCATAACATATGCATGATTTTGAGATTCTTATTGGAACTGAAGGGTATTACCAAGAACTGAACAACACTGATTAAATTGACTAAAACAAGAGAATAATAATATTAACATTTTTTTCTGGCAAATATCCTTGGAATATATTCTGAAGTGTGGGGGACATCATTTGTGTATCATGTGGGGGCTTAAAACAATAGATTTATTTAAGATAATAAAAATGGAAAGGGAAGTTTTATAGCATAGACTTTTTATTCCAGAAGTGTAGAAATTGGAGTTATTACAGCTGCTCCCTTGGTTTTAATTCGTAACACTAACGGAAATGTCTTTACAACATTAAAATACATGAGGCATTGGGTTTTAAACATATTCATTTTCAGGAACAGGCAGGGCTTCATAAATGAGTGCCCTGTATGTCCTTGCTTCCCACCACCCTGGTTTTCACTGGGAAATCCTGAACCCTTTCAGCACAAGTGTATGCTCTTGCAACCCCTTTTCAGACATATAAAATACGAGAACACACTTGGGGAGAAAAAGGAATTTCTTTAGATTCCCTTGTGTTTCACAGATTGGATTTCTTTTGATTTTTTTTTTTTTAACTTTCTTTTCTGAGAAATTGGTACCAAGTAAATGGATTGCTTTAACTCTGAATTTATCTGACGAGAATGTAATTTGCATGGTAAATAGCTAATAATAACTAATAACAGTTTATTCCAGGTTTTTTTAGACTGGGCCAAAATAGACAAAATGTTAAATGAATATTGTAACATTTTAGGTTTTCTCTGTTGCACAGGATCGGCAAGGTTCACTGTGTATTTCATGACTATATACCTAATTAGTGAGGCTGGCACTTCAGAATGAATCTTTTATGAATAGTGTTTATTTTATAGAAAAGGCAAATCTTTAGGAACCTCTTCCTGTCTTTACTTTCAGGTTTCCTCAAGATTTTTCGAGCATTCCTTGTTCCATTGCTTTCCTATTGAGGGAAAATTCAGATTAAAATCAATGTAAAGATACTCTGAGGACATTTTATGCTTTAGACAAGTAACTTGAAATGGGGGATTGATTGACTCAGTGGGAATTTAAGAGTCCTCAGCATCTTGCAACAGGCATCTAGCACTATTCAGAGTTTGTTTCCCAGTTGAACATTTTACCTCATGCTGAGGGGATCAGAATAAGATGGCATACCCTCAGAAAATATCTTTTTAATCAGAAAAATGTGCAGCATAGGATTTAAGTAAAGCTTTCTAAGTATCAAATATTGTGACAAACCAGTAAGCAATTGCATATGCCAAAAGGTACTTCTGCTGGCCAAGATACACAGATCTTGGGCATGGTGGGGTTACCTTATGCACATGCAGCTTGGGTGCATTATGTGCACCACTCTGGAGCTAATGCACTTACAAAATGTTTTATTGGAAAGGGGAAATATACATATTAAAATTAAATAAAATGCATAAAAACAATCCATTCTCCAGTGCACTGGAATGAACCAATTTTTCTCTAGTGAGTCTCCAGGAGGAATAGAGAGCTTCTTCTTTTTTTCATAGATCTCTTTGCCTACCTTATCCCTAATCATCCGGTGTGTCATATTCTAACACTCTCAGCTCACTTTTCAGTCACTTTTAACTCTCCTGCCTCCCATTTCTCGTCAGGTACTGGGGAAGGGTGAGGCCAATGTAGAGATGCTTAAAGCACATTCTCCCCTTCCTGTAGGTATCAGACTGATAAATCCAGACACCCCAATGTCGCTGACAGAAAAGTCCACCTCAGTGAACTGGAGAATCCTAGGGTTGGAAAGGACCTCATAGGTCATCTAGTCCAACCCCCTGCTAGAGGCAGGACCACTCCCACTAAACCATCCCAGTCATGGTTTTCTCCAGCCAGGCCTTAAACACCTCCAAAGATGGAGACTCCACCACCTCCCTAGGCAGCTCATTCCAATGCTTCACCACTCGCCTAGTAAAAAAGTTTCTTCTAATATCCAGCCTCGACCTCCCTAACCGCAACTTGAGACCATTGCTCCTCCTTTTGTCCTCTGTTATTACCGAAAACAGTCGAGCTCCATCTTCCTTGGTGCATCCATTCAAGTAGTTGAAGGTTGCTATCAAATCCCCCCTCAATCTTCTCTTCTGCAGACTAAATAAGCCTAATGCTTTCAGTCTTTCCTCATAGGGCTTGTGCTTCAGCCCTTTAATCAGTTTGGTTGCCCTCCGCTGAACTCTCTCTAGTATGTCCCTGTCCTTTTTGTAGTGGGGAGCCCAAAACTGAACACAGTATTCCAGATGTGGCCTCACAAGTGCAGAATAGAGGGGAATGATCACATCCCTTGATCTGCTGGCAACACTTCTTTTGATGCAGCCCAGTATGCCATTGGCCTTTTTGGCCGCAAGAGCACACTGCTGACTCATATCTAGCTTCCCATCCACCATGACCCCCAGGTCCTTTTCTACACTGCTGCTACTTAGCTGAATGTTTCCCAGCCTGTAGCAGTGCATGGGGTTTTTCTGTCCCAAGTGCAGGATTTTACACTTGTCCTTGTTGAACCTCATAAGATTTCTATTGGCCCACTGTTCCAATTTATCTAGGTCTCCCTAAATCCTGTCCTTGCCCTCCAATGTGTCTACTGTTCCCCCCAGCTTGGTGTCATCCACAAACTTACTGAGAGTGCAGCCTATTCCATCATCCAGATCATTGATGAAAATGTTGAACAGAACTGGCCCCAGGGCCGACCCCTGGGGCACACCACTTGTTACTGGGTGCCAGCTAGACATGGAACCATTGATTCCTACATGCTGAAACCGTTGATCTAGCCAGTTTTCTATCCACCTATCCAACCCATTCTTCCTTAATTTGCCAATGAGAATGCTGTGGGAAACTGTATCAAAAGCCTTGCTAAAATCAAGGTATATCACATCAACAGTTCTTCCTGCATCCAGAAAACCAGTCATCTGCTCATAGAAGGAAATGAGATTGGTCAGGCATGATTTACCCTTGGTAAATCCATGCTGACTGTTCCTGATCACTTTATTTTCCTCTAAGTGTTTGGTGATGGATTATTTGAGAATCTGCTCCATAATTTTTCCAGGGATTGAGGTGAGGCTGACTGGTCTGTAATTCCCCGGATCCTCCTTTTTCCCTTTCTTGTAAATAGGCACTACATTTGCTTTTTTCCAATCCTCTGGCACCTCCTCCGTTCTCCATGAGTTTTGAAAGATAATGGCCAGCGGTGCTGCTTTTTCATCGGCCAGTACCCTTAGCACCCTCGGATGCAGTTTGTCCGGCCCCATGGACTTGTGCACATCCAGCTTCTTTAAGCAGTCCCTAAACTGACCTTCCATCACCAAGGGCCTCTCTTCTTCTCTCCAATCTGCCACACCCATGGTAGTGGGCTGGAAGCTGACCCTGCCTGTGAAAACTGAAGCAAAAAATGCATTGAGCACTTCAGCTTTTTCCTCATCTTCTGTCACAAGGATGCCTACCCTATTCAGCAATGGACCTACACCATCCCTGATCCTCTTCTTGTTTTTAACATACTTGTAGAACCCCTTCTTGTTATCCTTTACATCTCTCGCTAGGCACAACTCCATTTGTCCTTTGGCCTTTCTGATTTTATCCCTGCAGTCCCTAGCAATATCTTTATGTGCCTCCTTGGTCATCTGACCGAGCTTCCACTTCCTGTAAGCTTCCTTTTTGTGTTTTAAGCTCAGAGCAGAGTTCTGGGTGCCTTACATGTTTGTTCTTTCTCTTAATTGGGATGGCAACTTCCTGTGCCCTTAGCAGGGTTTCTTTAAAATATAACCAACTCTCTTGGACTCCTTTCCCCTTCAGATTAGCTTCCCAAGGGAGGCTGCCCATCAGTTCCCTGAGGGAGCCAAAATCTGTAGCTCATTCTCATCCTGCACCCTCAATGGCATCTGAGCCGTGTGATGTTTTAAAATATGTTTATCTAGACCTAACATCCCACACAACCATCTATTCCCTCATAGGCTAATGAAGGGGAAGTAATTCAGGTTTAAAACTATTTAAAAAATTTAATATTTTTACACTTTAGGCCAAATGTTACACTTAGTTATTTGCTTCAGAAGGAATTACACCTGTATAATGAAAAATGGGCCAGAGAACAGGACACCAGTCTATAAGTAGGAATCCTGGGTACTCAACCATACCTCCATAGTTATGATTTTTGCCAATCACTTAAGACCACTCTTTAACTTCTGTTAATTTGGTCCATACAACTAAAAGCAGAATTTGGGGGCTTAACTATTTTATGAGTTGAACTGCAAATGGGAGGATATTGTCCAGTGATCTGCCTAATGAGGAACATCTGTAGGTTTTATGTTTAAGTGCATGGTGGCTTCCATTTTACTATTGCACAACTGATGTGTGGATTCTAACCTTCAGGTCTCCCCTATTTAATTTCAAACAGTTGTATACATGTAGATACCCATTTCCAACTCCTCAGACACTAGGCACTTTCTGTATGGCATCATCTTGTGCAGTCTCCTGAATTTGATGAGCACAGTGACACAGATAGTATTTATATTAGCTGATACATTCTTTTAAAAGGTCCTGTTTCCAGTTGCTCATAAGTTTTCCAGATTTACGCCACTCAGATTAATGTCAGGCTGAAGTTTTCTTTGAAAGTTTCAACTAAAGCAGTTAAGCCTGTTTCTTATTTGTGATAAAAAAACCTGTTTTGCCCATGGTAAAAAAAAAAAAAAAAAAAAAAAAATGGACAGACGTTTCAAGTAGAAGGTCTGACACTTCCTTACTTTGGAGCAGGGACTTGCAATTTGGCATGGGAAAGAATTACCCAGACGTTAATGATGTCCTTTTTCTGTACTCATAAAAAAATAAAATGCACACATGCTTAGAGGAGTCTAAATTCTGTGAAGATTCTGGCTGCACTGACTGTGCTGTTACAGCTCTTACAGGCAAACCAACTTCACGTAGTGACAAACCATACTCCATTACCAGGCTTCAGGGACCAGAACAGAAACCTCCCCATAATAGTTTTTTTTTTTTTTTCCTGGCTTTTGTGGGCCACATTGGTGTGAGAAAATGGAAGCAAAAGAAAAAGATTATTCTTTGTGTTCTCAGGTCTCCCAATGCTAACACCCAGGCAGTTTGGAAGAGAAGGAAGTTTTCTAACTCAAATGCAGAAGGGTGAGGAGGGGAAAGGGGTGGGAGCAGAGAAAAGGGCAGAAATGGATTGAGAAGAAGGAGAACTTGATGATGGAGGGAGAGACAGGGAGCATTGTGGGAGGTAAGGAGCACTTGGATGAGAACAGAAGTGGGAACAAAGGATGAACAGGAGCCAGGGTGATAATACAGTGGGTGGAGTCAGGCACAAGTATCTGTAACTGAATATGCATTCCCTCTACAGAACCTAAAATTTAGCCTGTTGTGCCAGGATATCAACGTTCTTTTGATGTTTCACAATAGTTTGTAAAACACAGAAAATGTGTGTGTCTCCAAGACCCCTTTAGAGGCAGATTAATATAATAACCTTCTAATATTAGCAGTTACTAAGTTAGTTCAAGTAGTAGAAGAATATGCTATGGATTTAAAGAACTTAGCCACTTGCTGATGTCACAGATTGTGAGGTCTCAACATATTTCCAAATATCACAATTAAAAGAAATCACTGAGGTTACAAAATTAAAGTTAAATTTGCTAACTTTAAAGTTAAGAAAGTTAAGTGCATAGGTCTTCATAGTATCTGGATCCATTCTCTCCTTCCTTTACTAGTGCTATCTTCCTCCAATTCACACAAATACTTAATGATAAGAATGCTACCTACTGTGTTGTGTAAAAGTCCTAAGAAGTCTTCTGCTCTAAGAAAGGTTTTCTGCTCTTTAACGTATTTCAGATTTCACAAAAAAAAAAAATACAAAGCATTTGAAAACTGATTTCAGGTACACCAGTATAAATGCAGAACAATTTAACCTGAAGCCAGTGGTGTTAATTTGAAATTCAATGATGCAAGTGAAATCAGAGCACAATAATCTCATTGAATTCAGTGAAACTTTACTGATTTACATGATCTGAAGATGATATAGTCCCAAATCTGTATCTAAGTATGAAGAGTTCAAAACTAATTATATATATATGTGTGTATATATATATACTAGCTGTAACCAACCAAAAATGACAGGGGAAAATCATGGTTTCTTCCCAGAGTGAGCACCACATACAATTGTCTGAAGAGTCAATGTGAAATACTGGAACCAGCTAGAAGCTGTGAAAGGGGGCAGGGGCAGCAGATGGGGGCAGAAGAGGGGTGGGTGGGGGCAGAAAGTGGGATGCAACCACTTGTTAGTACCATATGCATTGGAGGGATAAGGAAGGATTGGGTTGGGGTGTGGCAGAAGTGAAGGTGCAGGGTGGGAGCATGGGGGGGAAGGATGAGGAACTATGGAATAGGGCCAGGAGGAGGGGGTGTTGAAGGGGTAGCTGGGGGCAGGGGCAGGAGATGAGGGCAGTGAAGGGAATGGCTGGAGAAGGGGATTATGGGCAGCAAATGGGGGCAGAGAAGGGGTGGGTGCGGGCAGAAGGTGGGGGGCAAGGGCAGGAGGTGCAGAGGTGAAGGAGGGCATGGGAAGGAGATGGGGCAGAGAAAGGTTGAGTGGGGGGAGAGGCATGAAGTAGGGGTGGTGAAGAGGGGCAGGAGATGAGGGCAGAGAAGGGGTGGGTCGGTGTACCATATGACAGGCCACTGTCACATCAGAAGTGACTCAACTAATTGCTCCTTTTATAGGAATTATATCTCTTAGGAAACATGGTATAATCCACTAGTTATCACAGAATTTCACAGATAAGCCTGTGAGATCTTACATAATAATTCTTATAATTACTATAGGTCTCTACTGTAGCATTCCAGCTTCACTCATTCATATAATTAAATAAATTCCTATTTATAGCATATATAATATTTCTACTCTTTCTGTAACACACGGCAATCTCTTACTAAGTTTCCTTTACATCAGAAAAGCATTTGGAAGCAACACGGGCCTTCTGGGATTTGCAAACCTATCATCTTATTCATTCTCCAGCTTGGTTTACACTGGCTGTGGATTTCTGTGGCAGTCAATGGGAGATAGGCAAGCAGCATACAGTAACTTGTGTTTCTCCAATTGACTTCCAAATATCTGCATACCACAGTGCCACCGTTGGTCTGCACTGATGAGAAATGCCTTCCCGTGGATGCAGCCCTATGATCCTTGTCAGGGTGCATTAATAGTCAACTTCTTGATTCAACTGAGTGAGCCTTCACTACCACTCAATCAAATCCTCAGTATTAAGCCTGCACTGCCAGCGGTGCTGTGCTCAGTGAAAACATCACCTTCTCATAGTAAAGGCTACAGTGCCCCAAGCAGTTAGCTCAAGGGACTTCAGTCTATGTTCCCAGCCCCCCAGTCCTCAACCACTGCAAAACACAACAGCTCTCCACACAACAGTAAATGTGTCACAAAGAACCAGGCTGGATTTGGCCTGGAGTGTGTAGGCTGGTGTGTCCTGTAGGGTCACAATATGTCACCAAGTGTGTTGTGACCCGCAAAAGATTAAGAAGCACTGTTCCAGCCAACAGGTTGCAGTAGAAAGTACTCCATGATAATACCACAGGCTGAATTTCACTTCCTTTCAATTAAATGGCAGCAAGCCAAAATATTCCAACTTTACATTTGAGTGGAATGAGGCATTTCATCCTAAATATCCAAGAGAACTTTCTCCAGCACATACCAAAAGCATGTGATAAAGAGAAGGCACTTCCACAGCCATACAGCAGATATTAATTCTTGAATAAGTGACAATATTAAAGACAATTGTAGTGAGCCAATGTGCTCTCTCAGTGACCAGTAAGTGAAGCTTTGGGTGTCTGTGACAACTGAAAAAAAGAACATTGGTAAATATCAGGTATGATTAGGCTCTAGTAGAAACCAATTCCTTAATATCACTAGAGTATAGATTATATCACAGAAGCACAGCACTGGATCTCTTGCTTCTAAAACCTGAAAATATAGAATTAACACTAATGTATTTGAGATTATTGCAATAGAAATATAGATTTTAATTTCCGTAGTACTGTTCCATATTGCATTGCTAAGTTTTGGAGTACTGCATGGGGCAGTTTGTATGTAAATGAGATCGGATATGTCTACCTTGTAAAAGCTAAGTCAAGTTTATTAAGTCGACTTAATAAAGTCTACTTAAAGTTGACTTTAAGTCAACCTTATTAATTCGACTTAGTGAGTCCACACTACATTAAGTCGACTTTATAAAGTCGACTTTGAATGGGTGCCCTGGCTTAAGTCAACTCTATAAAGTTGACTTAATGGCCCCACTGCACTATGTCGACTTTATAAGGTTGACATAGTGAGTCCACATTGCCTTAAGTCTACTTAATGAAGTTGAGTTAATGGTAAAGTCGACTTTATAAGTGGATCTTATAAAGTCGACTCTACTGGACCCTAAAGTCGACTTTATTGCCCTACTTTATTAAGTCGACTTAAACACATAGTGTAGACGTAACCATCAAATGCCTCAGAATCTCTAACTTGCTCTACAACTGATCAGATATGTGAGAGAAATGTAGGCTTTATGATAAAAGCATGAAAAATATGAGTGTCTTACGAAATGGCTTCATAAAGATTTTCTGGAATCGGGAACATTGCTAACTCACTCCATGTTGGCTGTGGCAGTCATTTTAAATTCTGAATTTCTTAGATGTCCAAAAAATGAAAGCAGTGAACTGTAATGGCTTGATATTATATTAAAATGAGCATGCCCTGTACCCGGCCTGATGTACACTTAACATCACCCAATCATTACAAAGTTTTCATGCAAACAAAAGAGCATGTGGGGGGAAAAAGAGAGGGAAATCTGTTAAATTTTTGAAGAGCACAATTACAATAAAAATTCATATAAATGTGTCTTTACATCATTTTTAATGCCACACAGCAGTGAAACCAGAAATACATCCCTTTTATGGCCAACTGTAACACATTGTTATACGCTGGTAATAACAAAGTTACTTAAAATGCCTGCTATAGCTACTATGACATGAGATAGCAATGCCCCTATATTTGAAAATCTTTCTTAGGTCATGCCCTAACTAAAACTGTGGTGAATTTCACTCTTTTTATCATAAAGTGTACAATTCCTTACTTTATTTTGGGCTGCTTGCTTTTTGCCCAAATTGGATCAGCTATTTTGTGGGAAGCACTTTGTCAATTTCTTGTGTGCATCTTTCTCTGTCCATCTCAAACCTGCCTTTCTGAGGTAATTCAGCTTATTAAAACAAGATGATCCAAAGTGAGATATGCAATCCCACAGGGAAAGCTGAGGAGAAAATAATGGACTGATAGTGAGATGATGGGCTACTTTAGCCTTCCCGGTCAATCAGGTTAGGGTACTTGTTGTGTAATTTGTTTCGTATGTAGAACATTCTCAAGCAAGAGACAAAAATATTTGAACAGAGTACTGAGTAATTAGGCTTTCAGCTGTTGGAAAATCCTTTACATAATAATGTAAGTTGAGATTGAAACTATTAATTGATTGCTGAGAAAGAAGTTATACAGACAGATCAGCAGACATAATTACAATCCAGTTTACCGCCAGTATTTGAATACTATGTGATGTTAATTACAAGAACATGTTAATATAGTTTTAAGAAAAATATTTTCTTAAGAACATTCCTGTTACAGAGGATCTATGCATCTCTTTTAGATCCTAAGTCTAAGGAAAAAAATGATGTCATTCTAAATAATAAGTTTTTGTGGGTTTCTTTTGGTAGGTTTTTAACTTTGAAGTTATTTTAATATAAATTTTCACGTATATAAATACAATGGGCTTACTGGTTAGGATGTAGATGTACAGTAACTGATATCTGTTATGTTAACTAGGATCATTTCACTGTTATTTTGTCCCTCACCTTATTTATTTGTTCTCTGTGACTGAAATTATGAGTTGCACCTCTATGAAGGACAACATAGAACTCGCAGGCCAATCAATCCTGGCCAAGATTCCAGGATCTCTATACTAGGAAAAACAATGGAATGATTGATACAGGACTAGATTAATAAAGAATTAAAGGAGAGTAATATAATTAATGCCAATCAATGGGAGTTTATCTTTTTTTGATGTGATTACAAATTGGATTGATGAAGGTAATAGTGTTGATGTAACATCCTTACATTTCTGGTTTGGTTAAGACACTAGTGTGATAGAAAATTAACTCAGCACATATTAAATAAATTAAAAGCTGGTCTCAAAAGGTCTCAAAATATATGTAAAATGGGATCATTGAACAGGTATGTTTCTGTTGCAGCTGAGCAAGTTATGGATCTCGCTGCATGGCAGTTTGTAAGGCTAGCTCCCCAGCTGTCCCAAGCCCTTCCTCTCACCCTAACCTGCCCACCCACTCTCCCGGTCACATTCCTCCAGCTGGCCTGACCCCATGTTCTCCCCATCTCTCTGTACCCTTTCACGGCCAGCTGCCCAACTATCCTGAACCCAAACACCACCCCCCCAGGGTCCTTTATCTGGCCACTGGAGCACTGCGGCCAGGACATGGACTGCTCCTCCCACCCAGAACAAGCTCTGTCTGAGCATGCTCAGAGCTTCTGAGCATGCTCATTCAAAGCATGCTCCAAGTGGGAGTTTTAAAAGCTCACGGCTCTGGGGAAGCGCTCAGTTGGCTGGAAGAATATGTCTTCCAGCTGGGTAGGGACCGCGCTGCATGACCAGCATTGTTACCTGTGTGGGTGAGTGGTGGGGGCTGTTCTCCCACCCACCCATGCACACAGCATAGAGGGAACACTGATCTCAATATATGCAACAGGAACTTAAAGTATGGGAGGCTGTATTCTGAGAAGCAGTGTCACTGGAAGATTTTGGGGCTATGGTAGCTAATCCACTGAATGAGTGCTTCTAATGTAACACTGTGGCCAGAAGAGTTATTGCCATCCTTAGAGTCACAAAGTAAGGAGCTCCAAGTAAAGTAGAGAGGTTATGTTTGGTCCTAGTGGAACTGCAGCTGGAATACCGTATTTCACAATGAAAAAGGAGGGAGATAAATTGGAACATGTTCAGAAAAGCTCCATGAAAATGATGAAAAGATTTTAAAACCTGCCTAAGAGTCATAAATTCAAGGAACTCAATTTATTTAGCTTAACAAAAATAAGGTGAAGGAGTCATTTGATTACAGTCTGTAAATTCCTGCACGGGAAACAAATATTTGACAGTGACTCATCAATCTACTAGAGAAAGGTAGAACAGGAAGCAGTGACTTGAAATTGAAGCAGGACACATTCGGACTGGAAATAAGGGACAAATATTAAACAGTGAGAATAATAAACCACTGGAAGAACTGGTGCTGGATTCTTCATCACTGGCAGTTTTTAAATCAAAGTTTGTTTGTTTGTTTGTTTTAAGATATACTCTAGGCTTTATTTTAGGGAAATTTTCTGGCTTGTGTTACACGGGAGGTCAAACTAGATGATCATTGAGGTACTTTCTGGCATTGAAATCTTTGATCTGTGAAAGGGATTCTGAGGATATGGGTGGCTGCAGTGCACTAAAGCCAACTTTGAACCTTCCCGATGCTGGGCTCTACCAGGTATTTCAGAATTTGGAGGAACCATAAAGAGTATGTCTATTCAGAGAATCTATGGTCAGACTAGGGTACCCCCAGCTAGCTTGAATCCACCAAAGAGGTACCATGAAAAAACAGCTACACACATGGTCTTGTGTGGTCCAGACAGACCAAGGGGACACATTTTGACATAATTGACGGGATCTATGATTTATCTCGGAGAGGTCCAACACTGTAGAAGCTGAAGTAGATGTGAGAAAAGTGGTTAGTAAAGACTCACTTCAGGCTGATGAGCTAGTAACGTCCCCTCTCTAGGCACTTCAGATGCTGGGTTCATGGACTGGTATTAGGCATGTGTTTTTAGATAGCTGTTATGTAAATAACAATAATGGTGAAGGTATTATAGCCTGCTCTAATAGCACACCACCAGGGAATATGCTGGGCTCGTACTATTGATATGAAGCTGCGCTGCACTTGCTGGATTCACGCTTACTCCGGCAATCTAACTTGCGTTCAGCTTTTGCTATGTAGATATATGATCATATACTCTGTTATGAGAGTCTCCAGGGCCATCCTATGAATCAGCATAGTGTTGCAAGTTGCTTCCCCACCCTGTCATGAACATGCCACCAGCCATTCCCCTACCCTGACTCCTCAGCCAGCCAAGACTTGTAAGATGGTTCTCGGAAGGTTGCCTTATGGCCTATTACTTGCCATAAAGGGACTAGTGCCGGATCTCTTGTCCTATTGTAAACTCTTTGAGGCAGGGACTTTTTTTTATTATTATTATTTACTTTTGAGCACTCTTTCTATGATAATGAACCTTTTAATATGATACAAATATATGATACTAATACACAAACATCTCTTATTGCCATGTGTGTGGGTGTGTTGTTGAATTCATTTTTTATTTAGGCCAGGATTTTGTTTTGACTCAGTGGAAATTTGCCAGAGTCAGAGTCAATAGACATTGTGCCAAACGGATTCCAGATTTGATCTCGTACTTTTCATTTTTGTTAATCAGAGCCAAACTATTTTTTGCCACATGCTGTTCTGGAGGTTTTTAAATAAATTTCTCACCCATGAGGTCTTTGCCTTTTCCTAATAGTAAAATTGTTCTCCATGAGGCAAAGATGATTCTAAATAGTAGAGAGCAGGATACATCCTGCACTATTGGAGTTAAATCTGAACTCTGATCCAATCAATTCTGAACCCATATCTGAGTCAAACTGTATTGAATAATGTCTATTTTGATGCCTTTGCTGATCACTACTGTAAGCATCTTATCAAGTACTGTGCTCTTATCAAGTTTTCAATATGCATGTTTAAACAAGTTTGAAGAAAAGGAATTTGCTGGAGGATAGTCTTCTTGCCAGCAGTCTAAAGAATTGGTCTTTTGTTAGTACGTGCCAGTATGTTGGCTTTCCTTGCAGAAATTGTTTCTATGGATATTTTTTTTAACAGGGCTGAATAAGAGGGAAAGTTTTTAGGTCTGAGCAGATGTCAAAACCGTCTGACAACTGCATTCCATGTTTCAAAAATCACAAAATGCTACTTGTGTGGTATGAGGAAAACGGGTTTCAATCACACACAATATGGAAAAAAAAGTGAAAGTTGGTTACTTTATGACAGAATTATGTGTTTTTTGTTTCTCTACTCTATAGGTTATCATGCCTTCCATTTCATTTTATGAGTATTCTTATGTGATGTCCATTTACACATTACAGATATATGAATTTAAGTATTTACAACTTTCCCTGTTGCTAACTAGAGATAGTAACACCATTTCATCAGTATTTTCCAAGTGGGGTTTGCTATCAGTCATGACTGCATATTATTCTTTATTTCCAAGTATTTAAATGATCCCAAAGTACCAATAAAAATGGTCTTGAATCCTCAAAAAATCACAGGTTTTATCATGGAAATCAATTCATATCATATTTGTATCCAGTGTTGTTCCTGTTGATTATCATTTCTATTATGAAATTGCTTGTAGGCCTGGTTTGGATTGGCACCCATTGTGTTTTGTGCTGTATTAACACATTGGGAAAGAGACTCTCTTCCCCCTAAGAGTTCACTATTTAAATAGATAAGACAGACAGACATAGTAGTAGTATTATCCTTATTGTGCAGCTGAGGAACCAAGGTGTAGAGTGATCAAATGATTTGCTCTAAATCATTCAGGAAGGGATTAAGATCATTAAAGCTAGATTTTGGCTGCTCCTAGCTGAGTGTAGGACAGAGGTCCCATGAACTAAATCTATGTAAATAAATTCCTTTTACAATTATTTAATTTATTTAATTCAGAGATGGGATGTCGTTTTTCCTTTAGTTTAACGCAGCACAGCTAGCTGTTAGAATGCTGCTGCTTCTGATAGCTGAATATCCATAGAATATTTTTAAAAACAATAAATGGAAAAGCTTCCTTTTTATTTTAGTACATGTTGCCGGCCCAAATAAAGGCTCTTCGGAAATTAATATCTTTTTTTTTTTTACTCATTTATTTATTTTGATTAAATTGAGAGGATTCAATCAACCATTAAAGGAAAATAAATGGAAGCTGATATGCTAAGCTAGAGGAACTTGTATTTAATGGATCCACTTCAGTAACTTCATCAAGATTTCTTTAGAAAAAAGGTACATAGAATTAGAAAGATAAACTTTCTATGACTCTGGAAGGAAAAAAAAGACACTAATGTCTACTGTAGTAAGCTTTATTACATTTGCAAAGTGCTTTGAAAATTGCACTAATAAATACAAAAGACTTGCACTACCCAGCTAGTTTTAGCACTATGCATGTGCATTTTCATCTCATTTGAAAGTTAGTTAGGTTTCTAAAATGAAATAGCTGGATTTACTGTGCAGCAATACAGGGCAAATTGCTAAATGCTATGACAGGGTAATTTATAAACAAACACAATATTAATTGGCTCTTCATCCCTTTACGTTTATGAAGCTTCCTTCCCTAAATGAAATAGCTCCCAGGGAAATGGTTTTCAAACTCTTTTTTCCTTGGGACCCAGTTGAAAAAAATCATTTTTACCCTCAACCCAATAATTATATCTTTCAGCAAAGTATTCCAGTCTTGTGGCAGTAAGGGATCCCATGACCCCGTACCTGAGGGTTTGCAACCCAGTATGGGGTCCTAACCCATTGTTTGAAAACCACTGTACTATAATATGGGTGTTTGGATATTGCAGACTAAATGTTCTAGCATGCAGTTGTTAGCTTGAATCAAGAGGGATCATTGAAGAATACCACCAGTGAATTGCACGGCCATATTAAAGATAAGGCTGCTTTTGGTCAGTTTCATCATATAAAAATTATTCAGTCCTCAGTTTCTCTACAAGCTGCTAACTTGGGTATCATCTAGTCCAATCCCTACTAGAAAATCATTATTTCATATAATATATTCTTCCAGGATTCTGTTCAGTATGCCTCAGTGAAAATTTTTGATGCTACATTTTATTGGAACAACTCTAAATAGTGAACAGTGATGGTGCAAAACAGGTTCTTTTGTGTTTTCAGTAGATGTGCTACTGGAAAATAACTGGAATCCATACTTTTGCCAGGTGTGTTAGTCTTGGCTGTCTTTCTGAGCAGGATTTCCTGGTGACTTCTGCTATTCCCACATCTCATCCCCCATCCTGGATGTAAGAAAGAACAATCTTTTTCAGGAGGAGTTTGTCTGTACTGACCTTTGGGAAGATTCAGTAAATGAAAGAAGACATATGAAATTGAATGAGATGGATTTATAGTGTTTCTGGCAGTATAGGTTAAGCAAATAGTGAACAAACTCAAAACAGAGCTGTCCAAACTTTAACACTCCAGCCCTGTGAACTCATGGGGATAGTATGGGGTGTATTTATTTACTGTGATTAGAACTATGAATCATGCCAAGAGATACTGAATAGCAAAAGGCTAGCTACGTGTGCATGTAATGAGTGTCCCTTTGCAAGCTCATGGCAGGGTCCGTATTTTGACATTGACATTCAGTATGTTAAATGTTATCATTATGTGATAACTTACCTTCAGCAGAAACAGAAACACAGAGGGAAGAATTAGGGAGCTGGGTGAAGCCATGATCTTTATTGTAAAAGCAGTATCTTCATATTAATTAGTCAGACCAAGGTGATGGTATTCAGTTATGTCTCTGGACTAGATGTTAAAATCTGGGTTTTTGGCAAAACCTAGTTTATAAATCAGTTTTGGGTTCTAAGTCATTGGAATCAAGTAGGCTGTTCTGATGATCTGTTTCTAAAACTGCAAAAATACCTCAAAAGCAGTTGTTTCCATAAGATTTTAATCATGTTCAGCTATATCAAACTAGATCTGAAAAATATACAGTTCCTGGTTTTGGATCTAACTCAAAACTCAGATTCTAAGGTAGTGTTATATTCTGGAATTCAATCTGAACTGTACTACATGGCTATGTCTGCATGAGGATCGTATCTAAGGCTCTGATTTGGAACCACTTCTATAATCTTGGAATATAATAAAAATGATATATCAGTGGTTCCCTACTTGTGGCCTGGGAGTCAGAAGTGTCTCATGCCTCCTCTCCTGGGCTATGTCTATACCATGGGCTTAAGTGAACTTAATCAAAGCCCTGGCCACATTTGCAGTTCATTAAGTTGACTAAAGGGCTTCCTTAAGTTGACTTTAAGGGTTCAGTTGACTTTATTAAGTAGATTTAACACAATGTGGCCATTAAAATTGACTTAATAAAGTAAACTTAGTGCAGTGGGGCCATTTAAGGCAACTTTATAAAGTTGACATAAGCCAGGGGACCCATTTAAAGTCGACTTTATTAAGTCGACTTAACTGAGCCCTGTAGTGTAGACATAGCCCTGCTGGCCGCAGTAGGCAGCCTCTGTCTAAGGATCCAGGTGGAGTGTGTCCCTGTGGTACAGGCTCCTTCCTGTGGCTAACAGGATGGACAATCAGCACTCCTCCTTCTGGCTGTAGCAGAGACTAGGGGAAAGTGCTCCACATAGGTCCATAGGTCCTCTCTGGACTCAGAGCAAGGGGAGCACTGATCCTTCATCCGTACCTGGCTGCAGAAGGAAGCCACTGCCTAGGGACCCAGATAGCACTCACAGGAGCTACAGGACCCATGTGGTTTTCCAGCTGCAGTCAGAGAGATGGGAGATAAGCAAGGAGGCAGACTGCTTTCCAGGAGGCAGAAGGGAACAGGACCTGCTGGTGGCCCTTCAGGGTGTAAAAATGATATCTATGGCCCTTGAGCCAAAAAAGATTGGGAATCTCTGTAATAGATAGTATCTTAAGAGCTTATTTCCCCAAATGGCCCACATACACAGGGAAACTCTTATAATACCTCTAAGGCTGTCTGTCTACGGGCAATACGCAAGCTATATAATGGAGCTTGCATATCTCCCTTCCACTTATTTATGTTGCCACACCATACTGTCTCCACTGCACTGTGTCAATGGGAGATGCCCTTCAGTCAACACAGGCTTAATCCTTTAGGGGGGATGGATTAACAGAAAGGACTTCTGGGATTGATTGAGCAGGACACCACAGCCTTTTCAGTTGATCCCATGTGTTGATCTGTGCAGCCCTGCAGTATACACATATAGAATCAGAGGGTTGGAAGGGACCTCATAGGTCATCTAGTCCAACCCCAGGCAGGACCACTCTCACTAAACCATCCCAGTCATGGTTTTGTCCAGCCAGGCCTTAAACACCTCCAAAGATGGAGATTTCACCACCTCCCTCCTGAATAATAGTTTAGGACGGGGACTGAAGAATAATATATTTATTGTATATGGCAGGAATAATTTTAGATAGAATGTAGTTTCCTAAATGAACATTTATCTAGGCTATTAGGGAGAGTGGCTTTATTCTTACAAAAACTTCTATAGAATCTTTACTGAGCACAGGTGGCAAGGACTTTGGTATCCTATGACAAAGATGAAAATTATGGAGCTCCTGATAACTAAAACATTTGCACAAAAAACAATATAGCTGAGGAAAATTGCTTCTAATTAATGTAATACTTAAGGTCAAACTGCACCCATCTCATGATGACAAACTTCTGGACATGAAACTGTTGCTTGTATTTACTCTAGAAGCTAGCAGGGGGCATGAAGAGTGTTTACATTTTCTTGCAGTAAGTCATTCAGTGTAAGGAACATGTGCTCAGCCTTTTGTGCCAGTGGCATATTTGTGACTGAAGGTCAAATGAAAAGCTTCTCAGAGAACAACCACATTAGTGTTGGACATTCTCTCATTCTATTTCAGCCGCTTTCTGAGCTGTAACAGTATCTCACATGATGAGAGGCACTGTTATGGGCTAACACAAGCTTCTTATTTCAGTGCCTGTTTTTTTGGAATTTCAGTGGATTCTCTTGGGGAGTGGACTGTGAGTCTATGTACAGCTCTGAGCCAGAAGAGATACATAAACTTCACCATTCCAGCAGAAACTCCTTGCGACATCATGACTGTTAAGATGGATTTCTCTTGCACAATTCCATGCATGTTGCCACCTTTCTCCAAGGACAGGTAGGAATTTCTGCTGGGATACTGATTTGCTGATAACCTATTCCACTATGAATTACACCACCTGCAGTGCCAGCTCAGCTGTGATTGGGTGAGCAGTGATGAAACCAAGGATCCATCCATTTCCTTCCTTGGTCAATCCACCTGTTTCAACATCATCTTATACCCATGGTTCCCAGATTTATTTTTTGGGTAGCTTGTGTAGGGAAGGGATAATACTGAGGGAACCAGGAATTTTTTATCAACATTTTTTTTTCAGTTTCTGACTGAAATTAAAACATTGGCAGAATACATTCTTTTGACTTGAAGTATTTCAATTTTTCAAACAAAAAATAAAGCTCAAAAATTATTTTCCTTTTTGCTTCTTTCCCATTGATAGCTTTATTGAAGTGGGAACTCTATATCCTAGAAAAGAAGATAGGAAAGGATATGTTTATTAATGGGCAAACATGGGCTACCTATGATTAAATGAGATATTAACTGTTTTCTGGAAGATAATTCTTTTTAATTGGTTTTCACTATAGAGGATATGGGAGAGAGCCTCACACTTGAGTCATTATTTGGGGTCACAAATCTGAAGAAGCATCCCAAATTAAGGAGTCTGTGAGGAGGATTTTAGAACAAAATCTGGAACAAATTGATAACTGAAATAGTAGTATGCCACCAGGACCAAATGATATTTACATAAGAGTCCTGAAGAACTCAAAAAAGAAATGGCAGAACTATTAACAGTGGTGTGTAACTGGTTGTTTAAATCAGCCTCAGCACCACATGACTGTAAGGTTCCTAATATAATTTTAAAATAGATAGCCGTGTTAGTCTAGTCCAGTGAAAAAACAACAAGGAGTTGTGTGGCACTTGAAGACTAACAGATTTATTTATTTATTTATTTATTTGCATGAGCATCCTAATATAATGCCAATTTTTAAAAAAAGTCTCCAAAGGTAATTCTTGCAATTACAGTCTTGTAAGTCTAACTTCTGTATTAGGAAAATTGGTTATAGTAAATATAGTAAAGAACAGAATTATCAGACATTTAGGTAAATACAGTGTATTGGAGAAGAGTCAACACCCTTTTTGTAAAGGGAAATCATGCCTCACCAGTCTATTATAATTCTTTGAAAAGGTCAATAGGCATGTGACAAGGGTCATCCAGTTGACATAGTGTGTGTAGAATTTAAGAAAGCCTTGGACAAAATCTTTCACCAAAGGCTCTTAGGCAAACCAAGCAGTCCTGGGATAAGACAGAAGGTCTTTTCTTGGGTGAGAAAGCAGTTAGAAGACAGAGGAAAAAAGGGTAGGAAAAACTAAATTTTCCCAGTCAAAAGAAGATCATAGTGGAGTTCCCAAGGATTTCGACTGAGATGTGCACTGTTCAACATATTCATAAATGGTCACTAATAGTGAGGTGGGAAAAATTGCAGATTATACAAAATTTCTCAGAATAGTTAAGTCTGAAGATTACTGTGAAGCACTACAATGATATCTCACAAAATTGGATGACTAGGCAACAAAATGACATAAAATTCTGTGTTGGTAAAGACAGGCAGTATGCATTGGAAAAATTATTTGAACTATCCATACCATGAGATTGGGTCTAAATTAGCAATTACCACTTAAGAAAGAGAGTTGTTATGGATATTTCTCTGAACACATCAGCTCAGCATTACAGCAGAAGTCAGAAAAAAAAACACTAATAGAATGTTAGGAGCAATTAGGAAAAGGATAGATAATAAAAGACAAACATAATGTCACTATATAAACCCATGTTATGCAGCCCCATCTCACTCTCACACACACACACGCACATATGTGCAGACACAAATACATATTAGAATTAGGAAAGTTACAGATAAGTGCCACAAAAATATTAGGAATATGAAACAGTTTCCATATGAGAAAAGATTAGAAAGCCTGGGACTCTAGCTTAGAGAAGAGAGGGCTAAGTGGGGACATGGTAGAAGTCTATAGAACTGTGAAGAGTGTGAACAAAGTAGTGGTATTAAATCCCTCGCATAACACAAAAACCCAGAGGTTATCCAATGAAATTAATAGCAGATTTAAAACAAAGGAAATACTTCACACAATACACAGTCAAGCTGTGAAACTCTTGTCTGGGAAAGCTGTGAAAGCCAAAAGTATAAATGGCTATGTCTAGATCACTTTTTTAGGTCAGATTTGCTAATCTGACCTAAAAAAGTCTGAATTTAGTCCCAGGTTAGTCCACAGCTTTTTAGTTCAAACTAGCCATGCATCCTAGTTCAAATTAACTTTTGAGTTTGGGCTAGTTCGAAGTAATGGCTTAGTTCAAACTTTTTAAGTTTGAATCAGCCATTCTTTCATGTCATGCATGTGGTTAGTTCGAACTAAAGTTTGAATGAAGCCAGTTAGTCCAGACTAAGCAAGGGGTTTTACTAGTCCAGACTAAGCTATGGCTAGTGTAGACACAGGCCAAAGTAGTCCAGACTAACTTTTCTTAGTCTGGACTAATTTGGAATTGTAGACATAGCTAATGGGTTCAAAAACAGTTAGATAAGTTCATGGACGACAAGTTCATCAACAGCTATTAGCCAAAATAATCAGGAATCCATCCATATTCTCTGGATGTTCTTAAATTTCCAAATGAAGAATCGGGGACTGGATGCCAAGTTGTGGATCACTCAGAATTGCCCTGGTCTCTTCATTCCCTCTTATGCATCTGGCACTGGCCTGGTCAGAAGGAAGAATATTGAATTAGCTGGAGCATTGATTTGTCTCGGTATGTCTATCAGTATGTTCTCATAAATTTCTCTTATTGGCAATCTAAATATTCTTCATCCTTAATTTTAATAGTAGAATCATAGGGTTGGAAGTGACCTCATAGGACATCTAGTCCAACCCCCTGCCAGAGGCAGGACCAATCCCACTAAACCATCCCAGTCATGGTTTTGTCCAGCCGGGCCTTAAACACCTCCAAAGATGGAGGCTGCACCACCTCCTTGGCAGCTCATTCCAATGCTTCACCACTCTCCTAGTAAAAAAGTTTTTTCTAATATCCAGCCTCGACCTCCCTAACTGTAACTTGAGACCATTGCTCCTTGTTCTGTCCTCCGTTTACTACCGAGAACAGTCGAGCTCCATCTTCCTTGGTGCATCCCTTCAAGTAGTTGAAGGTTGCTATCAAATCCCCCCTCAATCTTCTCTTCTGCAGACTAACTAAGCCTAATGCTTTCAGTCTTTCCTCATAGGGCTTGTGCTCCAGCGCTTTAATCATTTTGGTTGCCCTCCGCTGGACTCTCTCTAGCATGTCCCTGTCCTTTTTGTAGTGGGGAGCCCAAAACTGAACACAGTATTCTAGATGTGGCCTCACCAGTGCAGAATAGAGGGGAAGGATCACATCCCTTGATCTGCTGGTAATACTTCATTTGATGCAGCCCAGTATGCCATTGGCCTTTTTGGCCGCAAGAGCACACTGCTGACTCTCATCCAGCTTCCCATCCACCATGACCCCCAGGTCCTTCTCTATAGTGCTGCTACTTAGCTGAATGTTCCCCAGCCTGTAGCAGTGCATGGGGTTTTTTTGTCCCAAGTGCAGGATTTTACACTTGTCCTTGTTGAACCTCATAAGATTTCTATTGGCCCACTGTTCCAATTTATCTAGGTCTCCCTAAATCCTGTCCTTGCCCTCCAATGTGTCTACTGGTCCCCCCAGCTTGGTGTCATCCATGAACTTACTAGGAGTCCATCATCCAGATCATTGATGAAAATGTTGAACAGAACTGGCCCCAGGACCGACCCCTGGGGCACACCACTCGTGACTGGTTGCCAGCTAGACATGGATCCATTGATTCCTACACGCTGAAACCATTGATCTAGCCAGTTTTCTATCTACCCTATAGTCCACCTATCTAACCCATTCTCCCTTAATTTGCCAATGAGAATGCTGCGGGAAACTGTATCAAAAGCCTTGCTAAAATCAAGGTATATCACATCAGCGGATCTTCCTGCATCCAGAAAACCAGTCATCTGATCATAGAAGAAAATGAGATTGGTCAGGCATGATTTACCCTTGGTAAATCCATGCTGACTGTTCCTGATCACTTTATTTTCCTCTAAGTGTTTGAGGATGGATTCTTTGAGAACCTGCTCCATAATTTTTCCAGAGATTGAGGTGAGGCTGACAGGTTTGTAATTCCTCAGATCCTCCTTTTTCCCTTTCTTGAAAATAGGTACTAGTTGTTGTCATCATCTATGATCAAAAAAAGAGGTAGAATGGTTGGTTTTCTGACTGAAAAATTACTTGTTTGAGAAAATGTATTAATTGGGACTGTAAGAAGAGGAAATATTGTTTGACTGGAAATACGTAAATGACTTGGTAGTGAAAAGGCACAGCATCTGAATATTGTTTCTGTCATTGAGGTTTGGTTTTTCTGGTTCTTAAGCATGCAAAAACTCTTATCTATACAGCCTCAAATCAGGAAAAAATCAAAATAGATTGTGATAAGAGCAGATAAATAATTGTATCCTCTCTTGTGAATTGCTGGATTTGTCTATCCCTACTTAACTGAGTTGGAGCTCCATGGTGTAAAATAGAAAGGGTCATATCAGAATGGAACAGTTGTTTTCCACTTCTGGAACAAGCAAGTGCCCAGATGAAGGTGGATGATGGTCCTTAGAATCCCCAAGCTTTGGAGGCTCTAACCACTGCCTCTTCCAGAGCTGCCTAAGATCTCCCCCTTGAATGGGAACACTTCGACATTTTTTTCTAGACCTCCTGTCATCTTGCCAGGACTTTTATCATGGAATGATACATAGGAACCACATGGGCTATTTATTACTACCAGTTAACATGTTACTCTCTCACCTCTTTCCTATTTGTTGTCAATAATCATTTATATATTGTGACAAAGTCAAGGCAGAAGGCTATAAATGAGTGCCTGAGGGCAGGTATGTGAGCCTCAGGATGGTAAAGGCCCTTTTCCCCTGCAGGCAAGCGGGCAGTGCTTACAGCCTAATTGGGCACAGATGAGGCAAGACAAAGGCTACACCACCCTATTAAAAGCCCCACCTGTGCTTAGGGGGCAGAGGGGAAGAAGGACAGACAAGTGAGTCTGAAGGCTCATGAAAGTTGTATCTCTTCCTTGGGAGAAGAAAAAAAGAAACAAACTCAGCCAGCAGCTTGTGAAGAGGGATGCAGGTGGCAAACCCCACCATACAACACCACTTCAGTTGCACCATGGCTTGGAAAGCCAGACACAGGTACTGGCTAGGCGGGGCCTTACAGAATTACCCACTCCCTTGCAAAGCACTGCCACTGAGAGATGCTGAGCATTGGGGAGTAAAGAGGACTTGTTTTGAAGGGGCAGATTGACAAAAGGCCTAATTTTGCCAGGAGAGACTGCTATTACCTGGCATAACTGGGGGGCTGCTTTGCCACAAAATATAGATATATAAAGAAAGCTGCATTATACAGTGAATAGAAATGGTTTAAAGATTTTTAAGAATTTTTCTGATTTCATGTTCCTAAGATTACTGGAATGGCTAAGAGAGAAATGGTTGAACTGTTAACAGAGTTGAGCCTGTTAACAGGAAAAATAAATATTTTTGACCTTGCTACAGACCTTTAGATGAGAATGTTAAAAAATTGTATCCTCCATCAAATGGGGTCACATACCAAAGGATAATCAGCAAACCTATCGACTCAGGTTTTTATCCTGCTGAAGATTGATGCTTTCATGATAACATTAGAGCGCATTGTCGACAGTCTCTTAGACTAGCATTCATCTCTTGGGCCTTCGGTCAACCTTTAAAAACTAAATCCAATGAGAAACTGCACAGTTAGGAGTAATCCTCTGGCTAGATGATGAGGTACTTCAATAATGGATTATTGGCTAAGTCTATAATTAAATGCCAGCCTTCCAGAAATTGTCCTCCTTGTTTTCATGCTTCAAGCAATCTGAAACAGAACCCTAGAAATGTGTAAAGTATAAATCTCATAATATACCTGTAATCCTTCTGGGGTAATTCTATCTGCTGCTATATAAATGGCAAAATGTTCCCTTTTTAGAAACCCTTAAGGTGAAGATGTGGTAAGGTTTCGGCTATAAGTAAGGCATTGATCTCACTTGGGTGTGCTTGAACTTCAAGTGGTCAACTCTTCCATCACTTTTTAGCCTCATTATCAATATTAGAGCATTTCCACTCTAGGCTGAATTGTGATTTAAGATATCCCTGCTGAATGGGAGAAATGTGAAAAGGAATGGTGTAAGCAACAGATGCCATAGGTAGGAAAAATAAGAGCAAGATTTTTTTTTTTTTTTTAATGATTAAGACTTGGGGCTCACCATATCTGGCTTCAGTTCCCAGTTCCTTTATTACCTTGAACAAGTAACTTGGGGCAGATTTTAAACGACATATAGGTGTCTAAACTAAGTGCAGAAGTCCGAACTAACATTGGTACTTACTGATTTGAACGAAGCTTTGCCTAGTTCAAACTAAGAAATTTCTTAGTTTGAACTAGGCAAAGCCTAGTATAGCAAATTAGTTTGAACTAAGCTTCCTTAGTCCAGACTAATTTGGCAGTGTAGACATAGCCTTGCTGAGTTACTGAAGTCCTTACAATTGTGATTTAAAGACTTCAACTTAAATAAAATTTGCTCTAGTTTAAACCATGCTGCAGAGGCAGGGGAAAAAACTCACTGCTCTTAGTAAATATTCTGAAGGGTTAGGTAGGCCAAATTTTGTAGTATGAGTATAATTAGAAATCCATAGAGTTGCAGCTTTCAACTTCTGTACAGTGTTTGAATATTAATACTCAAATCAGATCTACTTTTCCATTTATTTCTTTATATAGCAACTGTTTGAAACATCTGGACTCGATAGATAGCTGCACATGGAACTGCTATTGAGCCTCATGGATGTAACTATAGGATTAAAAACACAGCCTCATGCTTTGGCAACTTCCCTTCCCAAAACAATTACTATGGTGCATGTTTTAGTTGATACAATTAGGCAAACATTTAAAAATGCCTGCAGCCCCGCCACACCTGAGCAAACTCTGCAATAGCCGCCAAATGTGCATAAATGACAGAGATGAGATTATTGTTTCAGACTTTGAAAGTGTTAATATGAAGACAAGTGAGCAACTAGTGATAGAGCTGGTTGGGAATTGAAGTTTCCACTCCATAGAAAATTATGATTTTTGTTCTGATCGAAAATGAAAAGTAAAAATTTACCACACAATGAACATTAAAAAAAAAATTGCAACTCAGGACTACCAAATGTCATTTTGATTCATCTCTGTTTTGACATTTTTATTATATTAAATGTCTATGGACCTAATAGCAAGCATAATATATGGACATGGATCATATAATAAAATTAATATTTAATATAATATAAAATTGAAATAAAATTTATCAGTAAGAGACTGTAGAAATAAAACATTTTAGCTTTTGTCCTTAACAATTTTTTGTTGAAATCTATACATTTCCACAAAAGAGCCCCCCCCCATTTCAATCAATTCTAATTAACAGCTTCAAAATGGACAGCGCCTCACAAAACTTTGGTTCAATTCCTCAGCTCAACAACAAGTGGTTTCAGTGTGAATTTGGACAATTCACTTTAATTCAACCTGTGCCTCAGTTCTCCATCTATTAAATGGGGAAAATATTTTCTTGCTTCACAACGGTATAATACATTAATAGTTGTAAGGTACTCAGAGGTTACAGTTTGAAGGCTATATAAATGGATAGACTAGCATGTTTCTTTAAATTGTGCAGAATTCAGGTCTAGATAGTCTGATGTGGCAAATTTCAGAAGTCCAAATTGTTAGGGGACTGGTAGCTCAGGAGTTTACTAGCAGGCTAATATAATCTTTCACCTCTAGGTCATCAGTTTGACTCTGCTTCAGTCCAGAAATATTGAAAATTGTTACCATCTGCAGGCTGCATGATGGCTTGTGTGCAAATAGTTGGTGGTCTCAGTCTCTTTCTTAATGGGCAGGTGTTCACATAATTAAAAGTCACCTTCACAATTAGTAGTAATTACCACCAGTGGCAGGAATCTGCAAAAAGAGTAACAGATCAGACTTTGAGAATCAACTTAATCCTACAAGTGATTCCTCTGAAATTGAGGTGAACAATAATGGGTAGGTCAGTGTGGGCAATTTTGACCTGTTCTTAAGACATATAAAGGACTTCAGTCTCCATCATGAATGGATTGAATTTTATTCCAGAGCTCTTACTCCTCAGAAAACCATTTACATTCAAATTTTGAATCAAAATGCAAACTGTCAAAAATGCTTTCCATGGTTCCAGTGAATCTTGGTAGTGACCACATAACGTGTTTCATATTCCTCTGCTTAGTGAGGAGAGGCAGGTTAGACAACTAGTCCACATGTGCGAGTGCACAAGTGCAGATACATGCACTAACGTCTTCCTACTGGGACCAGGAATTACTCTACCTAGATGCTGTTACTATTTCATATGGGATGTGTATTATGCATGTGGAGATGGGACAGGCTACCAAAAACAGTGACGCAGTCATAAGCTATATCGGAATTATATTTATGTGCTTTCCTACAAGAATCTCCACAACTTGTCATCAGAGAGCTATAGGGTTTTGTCTCTTTGGCCTTCAGTGGTAGGAAGACAATCTTTTGCAAGTAGTTCCATCCTTCAAGGGCTTTAATGGTCAGAAAAGGGTGCCTGTGCTTTTGCTGGTCTGGCCACTTTTTTGTCAGTATTTAGTAACTTTCTGATACAATCTAAGTAAGGCTTTTTTTGTTTTTTTAATCAATCTGATGTTTTGCTATGTCCCATTGCAACTTGGGTGTTGCCATTTGGGCAATTGTGTGCTATTAATGAATAGAAGAGTCTATTCATCTGGTAATGCTAATGCAGTGCTTAAGTTTCATTTATATGGTTATAGCATGCAATTGAACATGAATGATAATCATTCCATGGTTGGGTTTTAATAAATGTCTTCCATTTACAAAGTGTGCTCTGGAAAATGATATTCCACCATTTCCTTTCCTTGGTGCATTGATTCTCAAACAACACTATCAACCTCAGAAAATGTCTGAGAAGTAAATTGTGTTGCCATATAAACATTTATGACAGCTACTGTATCATCCCAAATCATTAGTCAGTTAATTTATTACATTGAGAATCCACTGCATCTGGTGCTAATTTTTCTGAGAAATATTTAGTCATGCTTAATTTTTTTTAAGAAAGTACATGTCACCACTTCCATGTCACTAAAATTATCTGTAAGCCTTTAATGAGAACACTGTGGCCCTGATTCTCCATTAGCTTGCACCTTGCATAATTATTTACATCAGTGTGAAATGAACACAACTGAGTGTATAATGTTACTATTCAGTTCCTGTAACATTTTACACTCACCTTACTCTGATGTAAATGACTATGTAGTGTGTAGGTAATGAAGAACCTCAGCATATTTGCTTAGGGTTTTGTGTCAATGAAGTCCAAAATAACACTGTTGAGAAAAATAATTCTCTTGTATTCAGGGGAAGGGGGAGAGATCTAGTGATTAAGGAGGACACCTGGATTCTATTACTAACTGACACCGACTGGCTGTGTGACTTTGGATATTTAACCTTTCTGTCAAATGATACCTACTTTGCAGGGATGATGTAAGAATTAATCTTTAGAAGGTTGTTTGATCCTGCAGAGAAAGGAGCTAGGAGGTGTAAATGTAAATCATTGTTTAATATGTTTTTCATCTGTGTTAGCAAACACAGCCCCTTGGGTGTTGCTAATGCATTCGTACAATCTGTTTTGCAGACACATGACGGATTCTGACATTTTTTCCAGTGTCCTTTTGTAAAAGCGGGTGGGAGGGGATTATTTTAGCTCCTTGGTTTGATTCAATAAGGACAAAACCAGTCAGTCTATTATGCTCAGTTTATTGTCAAACTAGAGAAGTGTAATCAGTTTGTTAAAAATAAGAAGAGGAAACCTAATCTTCAGAGAGGCAGAGTTTGCTATAGTCAGCCTTGCTGTTATGATGGGACTGGATTCATACAAGGCACAAGGTTACAACTGAATAGCACTTGGAAACTGAACCTGGTACAGAATCTGACAGCCAGTATATAAAAGTATTAACTGCAAGGATCATATTGCATGAATGGTCCAAAAACTGCACTGACTTCATCAATTTGGGGTGTTGATTTGAATTGTTGAGGGCCTATGTCTACACTTATGGCACCATGCAGAGTAAAGGTTGTACACGTGTACCTACATGCTGCCATCAAAGGCAGGCAGCGTCCACACTCGTCACAGCAGCATGGAGCTAGAATTTGCAGGGAAAGACTGAGGCAGCAAGGAAAGGCTCCATCTGCTCCATGATGCCAAAGTTTCTCCCCATTTTCTCCCCCCAGAAGGAGGGTTTCACTGCTCCCAGGGCTTTTCAATGTGGTTAGTAAAGTTTCTGGTGTGGAAGCGTGGAGTAATGCAATGCAATGCTGTTAAAAATAGAAGTATAGATGTGGAAGCCATTCCTTGGGCATGTAGCTCTATGTGGTGTATAACCTGAGTGTGCAGACATGTAGGGCACGTTACTTGCCTGAGCTGTGTCTGCCTTGCTGTTTCTACCTGTGCTAGCTGTGGGTTCATCTATGCTTGCTAGTTATTTCAAATTAAGGAGGCTTAATTCAAAATAACTTACTCCCTGGCCATGGAGGCATTTTTATTATAATGAATTAAGTCTTTCCCTAATCCGAAATAAGGAAAGGCTAATTTGATATACTAAAACTTCCTTTTCCTTTGAATTAAATTTGATTTTATTAAGTCAAATTAACCCAGTGCTGGCAGCTCTAAGTTGACTAGTCAACCTAAGGCCGGGCACAATGGAGTTCATGTGACTCCCTAGAAGAAGACATTGCCTGTGGCTCCCTTTTGGTTGGGAGACACACATGGCTCCTGCAGCTTCCTTCTGCCCGGACCCGTGATCCCAGCAAGAAGGGAGCCGCCAGGGTTTCTCTGTCCAGGGAGCCCTGAGGAGTGGCCACTGGGGCTCCCCAGGTAAGGAAGACCCTGGCCAGTGGGGCACCTTCCCCGCTGCCAGGCAAGGTTCCCCCATGGGGTGTTTTCCCCGCTGGCCAGCAAGAGGTCCCACAGGGAGCTTTGCCTGCCAGCTGGCATGCCAGCTGTTGGAGAAAGCACACATGGGGGAACATGTCTTATACTTCATTACATCTATTTTCATCCCATTCTGTAAATTCCCCCATCTTCAAAGCATCTGAAGAGGTGGGATTTTCTCATGTGATAAATAAATATGTTAGTCTTTTAAGTGCCATAGAGTCTAATGTAGAGACTCTAAATCTAATTATTAAATCCTACTTTAATTTGAATTAGGAGTTTTCTGGAGACTCCCTAATTTGAATTAATATCTTCAACTTAAAGTCAAATTAGTTAGTTCAAATTAATTAATTCAAACTAACTTTTGTAGCATAGACATAGCCTGTGGGTGTTGAGTCAGTATTCTGCATCCCACTGTGAGGATGGATGTGGGCTTAGAAATTACCTTTCTGTCTATGTGTTTCTGTAGTAGGAGAGGTGAAAGGATGTGTTACACATACTCCCTTGCTATGTCTTCACCTAAAACCTCAGTTGGACTTGGTTAGTCCAAACTAAGTAGCTTGAAAGTTAGTTCAAATGAAGCAGGTATTTTAAAAGCATGGCTGGTTTGAACTAAGAATTAGTCTGAACTGAAACAAAAGTGCTTAGTTCAAACTAACCACGAGTTAAAATTTATTTAGTTCAAACTAGCATGTCTCCATTAGACTAGTTCAAACTAAAAATGCAAATTAGTTTGAACTAAGCAGTTAGTTCACACTAACCAGCCGAACTAACTAGTTCGAACTAAGCTTTGCTTAGTTTGGAATAAAAAAAAAAAAATTAGTTTGAACTAGGCAAAGCCTAGCGTAGACAGGATTCAAATTAGTTTGGACTAAGCTCGCTTAGTTTGAACTAAGGTGCTATGTCTACACTAGCAAATAAGATTAGCAGAGGGTCAAGTCCTTAAAGAAGACTCAACTTTGGACCTTCCTATACTGGGCATGCAGCTTCTGAGCCCTGGTTTATAACGTGGTGTGAGTTCAGCAGCAACTGAAGGGAGATGCACAAAGTACTTGAAATATCTCATGAGGTCCCTTCCAACCCTATGATTTGATTCTATTCTATTCTATCTTGTGTATCTCCCTCTGACTGCCTACAGCCTGTTTGCCGTGGTGTTTTCAGTAGCCTGAGTCAGAAGGAAACACCTTCCCTCTGACTCATCACTATTCCTTCTGCATGCATAGTTTTACTGGATCAGCTTGCTGATCAACAGAGTGGGTCTTCACAGACCCACTCAGTCAACCATGGAGATCGATCTGACGGTGG
Organism: Podocnemis expansa; assembly: GCA_007922195.1. Lineage (NCBI taxonomy): Eukaryota > Metazoa > Chordata > Testudines > Podocnemididae > Podocnemis > Podocnemis expansa. The sequence continues at coordinate 3,161,125 of ML682008.1, forward strand.
CAAGTTGCCACCGTCAGTAAAGACAAGCCCTGAGTTTGCTGATCTTAGCCCACCTACTTACTTGGGCTTTCTCAAGAGGAGGACTATAAGCAGGATAATTAGTTGCACCTTAATAGCTGGGGGTAGGGTTAGGTTTTTAGTTGAAGCTGATGTTGATTAACTTGTGTTTCTGTAGTATTGTAATACTTTGGTATTGCTTTCATAAGACTGGTATGGATCCCATGGATAGGGCCCTGGATTGGGAGTCAGGAGATCTGGGTTCTACTTCTGACTCAATTATTAAACTTCTGTGTGACTTTAGACTAGTCACTTCCTCTCTCTGTGCCTCTGTTTCCTCTCCCACTCTTTGTCTATCACAACTTGTTTAGATTCTAAGCATTTTGAGTGCAGGGATTGTCACTCAATATTTGTACAGCACTGTGCACAATGGTACCAAAATGATGGATGGGGGTATGTCATCACTACTGTAATACACGTGTCGAATGATGATAAGCTATAGTACAAAGTTAACAGAGTTAACTTTGTTTTATTGTTAATCTGATGAATTTGCTATATTGAAATGAAAGGTACATCTTTCCAGGAGTTTGTAGCTTCCATTGGGATAGCAATGCTGTAGCTCTGCCACAAGATACTTTGCTAATGGTGGAATTTATCTGGAGTTTTGAGTACTATTCATAGTTTAACTGAGGAGTAACAAAAGGATTGTGGTGTCCTTCATTTTTCGACTATAGATGTTTTTGATGGAGCAGCACATTCTGGAAGACAAAGAGAGAGACTAGTTTGGACTTCTTTTGTGAAAGGTTTAGTTCAGGATGTAAGTGTGGTTAAGATACTAAATAGCAGCGAGCATAATATAATCAAATCTGACATGCACTCAGGTGGCATGAGACCAAGAGGCAGGATTGTGACACTGAACTTCAAAAAGAGGGATTTTAACAGAAAAGAGGAAGTTAGAAAAAGCCTTAAGGGAAAAGTTAGGAAATTAAAATCCAGAGAATCAGCATGGAAGCTTCTTAAAGACTTAGATTAGATTAAAATCCATGAATATCCCTGAACCAAAAATGAAACAAAGTGCAAAGGGAAAACTGCTCTGGTCAAATGGCAAGATTTGAGAGTTTACTGAGGGCAAAGCAACTAAACCATCCCAGGAAGGGCTTTGGCAAGGTGGAACTTAAAAATGTCAAAGTATGGAGATTCTACCATCTCCCCAGGTTACTGTAAATTAGTACATCTCCATGGAAGATAATATCATGGACAGCCAACTCAAATGATGCTAATACAAACAGGCATGTAAACTTAAGAAAGGAAGAAATAAAATGGAAATTAAGGAAGCTAAGAGGAAATTTGGAAAAAAACACACACAAAGATACAGTGAAAAATAAATCCTCTCTAAAACTATCTCAGTACATCAGAAGTAGCCCACAGAGGTCAGTGGGTCTGCTTAAACCACCAGAGTGCAAAGAGGCCAACCAAAAGAAGATTGTAGGACAGAGAAATGGTTTCTTTGCATATGTCTTCACCACAGTGGGTGATGATAAAATCTCTGCATCATAGCTACTCTTTACAATTATTTGATACTTCGGTGTCAAACTCAAAGCAATGGAACAAAGCAAGAAGTGACGTCATTACAATAACTCACCAGAGGCCAGTCCTTACTACAGTTTTTTATATAGTAATCATTCCCCTCTGCTAGAACACAATTCTAGCATGTTGTATATTGATCTATTACTTTAAACTACTGAACTGTGTTACAACTGTTACTGTGTTGTTATGTGTGGCATGAATGGGAAGGAAATGATAGTAAAAAGAGGCAATGATTTCCCTTAGAGTATAAAAACATAAAGAGAAATGGAATGGAAATCAAAGTGTTTATTGACTGGCTCATCTACTCTCAGATCAGTAAGAAACATCCTGCTTGCCCAGTGTCTTCCCATTGAATCTTCTTAAGCTCTTGTCTGAATGAGGCGTTCCTAGAAGTTACCGTAGACTACACTATGTTTTCAAAGCGGTGAAGGACTGGGGAGCAATGACTTGATAAGATGCTGTCCCTTTCTTCCTGGGAGCAACTCTGAAAACCCCTCGTCAGGGATGCTGCGGGTTTGGTGGTGGATATTAAAATGGAGCTGGCCAGAGAACTACAATTCCATTTACAACAACTCTTGAGGTTTCTACATTTGTTTTCATTCTGCATTGAACTGAACCAAAACCTTTTGAATGTTTTTGCAAGAGGAAATTGTACCATCTAAAGGTCAAATTTCTGATTCAGGTCTCTCACTAAAAGTGCCTACTTTGGACCTTGGGAACACTCCTGTCCAAAGCTTCTTTTAATTCAGTACATTTCCATGGACAGTTTTGCCTTCAACAAAACAGCTGGTTTTGATGAAATATATTTATTGGAAAATGTTCCAAGCAGCTCTATTTATAAAACACATAGCTGAGTAGGAGATGATAGAGAGAGCCTGGTATGGCTCCTCTAAGCCATGGGTCTCAAACTCAAATCACCACAAGGGCTGCATGAGGACTAGTAGAGGGCCTCATGAGGATTAGTTCGGTAGCCCGAGGGCTGCGCCACCGAAACCTTTCCATACAATGATATTGCAAATATCGGTAACAATCGTGTCATTGTGGGCTGCAGGAAATAGCTTTAGGGGCCGCATGTGGCCCACAGGCGACATGTTTGAGACCCTGCTCTAAGCCTAAATCTATATTTGGAGTTAGGCATGTGATTCCCAGTTTGTGTAGATACATTCATGCTAGACCTTATTGAGCTAGCATATTAAAAATAGTAATGTAGCTGTGATAATATTGGCAGTCATGGTATGGGCTAGACATCCCTGAGTACATACTTGTGTGTCCACCCAGGGTTGTACTTGTCAGCTGACCCATGCAGTTGCCTATGCTACCAAGGGTACACTATTTTTAGCATGCTAAATCAATGAGAGCTGGTGCAAGTGTCTCTCCTAAGGCTGAGACGTGTCCCCATGCTAACAGAACACTATGCCTCACTGATTCTTTTAAAAGTCAGATAACACAGTGAAGAACCAGTAAGCTTAATTATTCAAGCTTTCAAAACAAATGAACAAAGTCCCTCGTAGAACGTGAATAAGGAAACTTGGTATGCACAAAATGAGAGTTAAAGGCCTGGGATAAATTAAGAACTTGGTAAGAAGATTGGAAACAAAGGGTAGGAATGATTGATACTTTTTACTTTGGTACCATCTCTTTTACTTTGTTTTTCAAGATGACTCTCACAATACTTCCAGGAACTTTTGGTTTGTTTGCTTTGATTCAGTTTCTCAACAACTGATTCTATTTTATAATAGGGAGGTCTGAATGGAAAATGATGGTTCCCTCTGGGAGGAAGCTGTTGAGAGGATACCTGAAACAACTTAAGATCTGTTGTTATTCACTTTTAATTTTGTGATTTGAGATCATTGAAAAATATGGCCCAATAGTAAAGTGCTGTCACAGGACCATAGAAAATTATATTTGGAAGGGACCTCAGGAAGTCGTTCATTTCAATCCTCCATTCAAAGCAGAACCAGCCCCAATTAAACCATCCCAGCCAGGGTTTTATCAAAGTGCACCTTAAAAACCTCAAATTATGGTGATTCCACTACCTCCACAGATTACTGTAAATTAGTGCATCTCTGTGGAAGTTTACTGTCCTAGCCAAGGATCTGGACAATGTATGTGTAGTTGTTAAATGAATATGGGAATCCACCCTTGCCAATAGATGGCACAAGGCCACTGTCTACATTTCTGAGTAAGAAGGCATCTTATACTCTGGCAGAATTTTGGGTGAACAAGTCAAGTCTCCCTTGTAAAGTGGGTGCTCAGCCATCTTTTGCACGGTACAACTCTGTTGGCAATGTCTCCAGGCCTCACTTTTCCTATCCTTTCTGTGGCTTGGCTTTACGCAAAGGCACAAAGCTAGGGGTGTGGATCAAGTTCTTTGTACATTCCCTCCAATCTTGCAAATTAGTGGATGTGCAGAAAAGGACTGATGCACAGCAGAGGGGATTCTTTGCCCATCTGAAATAACTTAGGGCAATGATTGTGCAGTTCTGTCTGGCTTTGGTCTGTAAGCAGTATGTGTTATTGTTACACTGTGTGTCTGATCTTTATTTTGCAAAGATCCTGTAGAAAGCAGTGCAGTAAAACCCATTTTGCAGTCTTTCCTCTGCACATGGCTTAGCGTTGCGTATTCCATGGGGCTCCAAATAACATGTACTGACTCTTTGCCTTTTGTTTCTAAGTTAGGACACCACCCCAGGGCATATATTAACGCACATTAATGAATGGATTATGGGCTTGTCAGAGCTTCCGGTGATGAATTTAGGCCCATTAAAGACTAGGCATTGATTGCGCTCGAGACTGTAGCTCACTGTTTAATCCTTAGCAGGTGGGCACCGATGCAGGCCTCACCATCTTGCATCGGCAGTGAACCTCGAACGTGACCTCTCAAGAGGGAGAAGGGTAATTCATTTGCCATGTTTACTTTATCCTTTACTCCTTTTTAGAAGGAGGCCTCTAACTGTGCTGAATTGTTCTAAGTTAAGAGTGGCAGATGTGTGATGTGGCTCGCGTTCTTGAAGGATTCCATAACAATTGCTGCTGTGTGTGTTTGACCTTCAGCCAGTTTTTAAGCCAAGTCTCCATAGCTAAAAAATAAGTGTGTTATGAGCTCGGTTACATTAACTGTAGCCTTCTTGGTGGATTTTCACTGTCAGGGCATATACAATAGATAATGCATTACCCTCCACCCACTTTAATTTCTAGCCAGCCATATCACTGTTTGACTTTTATGAAGCAAAACCACAACTTTCACAAAATAAAATGTAATAGTAAAGATGAAAGCAAATGAAATCAGGATAAATCTGAAATTGAGACATTTAGGAACATTCCTGATTATCTGGGTGTAGTCAAGTCTCAATGTAATTTGGAAAACCCCAGTTTTTCTTTTGAAATGTCTGTTGCTAATCAATGCAAGTAATATAAATGATAGACAGAAATGCAGAGCTGTCTTGTCTTGTCTGTCTGCCTATCTTTCAAACATTAATTATTTATTTAGGAGAGTTGTTCTAGTGGGTTGTTTTTTGCAATCCCACCATCCTGTCTTCCCGCTACCAAAAGCAAACAGGAAAGTTGTAGTTAATTTTTTTTTGTTTTCTTTTTTTTTTTTTATTTTCAGTTTTTAAAAAAAAGTGTCCAAGGTGTCCCAAAGGCAGAAATCACACGTGACATGCTTAAAAATTTGTTGCATTTGAAACTTTAGTATTTTCCCTTTCTTCTTCAATCCTGCTACATGTAGTTTTCAGTTCTGGCTGCATTCTCTCCATATGCCTTGTCTTGTCTCTCTCTCCCTGACTAACAACTCAAGAGTATGCAGATAGGCTTACCTTTTTTCTACACTCCATCGGAAAGAGGTTAATAGGATTTCAGTATGTCATGCTTTCTACCATCCAACCATCACAGGGAGCCCATAGGTGAGGAAGAAGAGAGGAGGGACTAACATGGATGTTCCTTTCAGATAACACCCCTTCCTTGGCTAAGAGTACTGTGTGTGAACATCGTGAATCTTTCTAACCCTGAAGGTTTAGGATAGAGGATGTATGACAACATGAAAACATTGTCATTTATTCTTTAGTTGTTGTTTGTGTTATAATAGTGTCCATAAGCCTCAGCAGGATAGAGATCCCATTGTGCTAGGCTCTGTGAAACCTAGAGTAGAAAGTACCACCTGGAAGAGCATACAATTTCCAGCTGCTAAGCTGACTTCCAAGCTTGTTCTGCTTAGGACCTGTTCTAAAGCACTTTGACAGAAGGACTGTCATTGTCTTCCATGAACAATGAAGTGGGAACTCAGGGATGACCCTAGCAAAGCTAGGTTAAACTTTAGGCCACTTGTCTTGAAGACTCTGGGGAGAAATAGAAGCTAAACAAACCTGCTATTTCTCTTGCTTCCTCTCCTTTCTCTTGACATTGACCTTTCTCCTCCCTTCTCTCCAGGTTCCCAATAATACCCCAGTAAGCAGAAACGATGTGTTTTCCTGATATCATCTATGCTCGCCTGTGGCTAGTATTTTCCAAATTCATAACACCCATTCCAGATTAGTTATGTTGTAAAAGATATCCTTTAGTACAAAACAAACAAGGAATCCTGTGGTGCATTTAAGGACTAACAAATTTATTTATCACATAAACTTTCATGGCACAGAAGCTCATGCAATAAAAAAAGTGTTAGTCTTTAAACATGTCACAGGACTCCTTGTTTGTTTTTTCTGAACGAGGTTAAAATGGGTACCCCTTTGAAACTCTTCAGTACAAACATACTAGTTTAATTTGCACACATAGCTGTGAGCATCGTGCTGGACTGCCAAAATGAACTACCTGTCGAGAATCAGTGCAGTGTCATACCTGTGCCCGCAAAAATCATTGTTTTCCTTGAACAAGGTTATGTATCTTGAGGAGATTAAGCTCCATTTCTCCATCTAGTGGAAGGAACTAAGCACAGAAGTCTGCTGGTAAAACAGGTGCAGTGTATACATATGGGAACACACACACTAAAAACCAGAAGATATGCTCTGAATTGAGGGTGGGATTCATTTATTTACATTACAAATTGCCCATAACTTCAATTTCAGGTTCCAGAGGGAGCAGCAAGAAGAAATTAGCTGAAATGTGTGTTTGGACAAAAAACTCTTTAAGGATGTATGGTATCTTAGCGGTCTGCCCTTCTGCCTCTTTTAGTATTGCAGGTTAATGATATTAAGAAATATCGTGTGCTAAATCCAGATACACTTTTCCTGATTCCCTTCAAAACTCATTTTGCTTACAGCAATTGCTATTGTTCAGAAACTTTCCATTTCAGTGATTTCACTGTTGTAGCCTATGAAATTTCACTGTTACTTTGTCCTCCACTCATTTGTTTAAGATCTTCTTGCCTCTTACTGTGTGATAGATTATCACAGGGATCAGGGGATCATCTCTTTGTTTCAGTGCCCGGCAGAATGGGGCTCTGATATCCCATTAGGACTCCAAAATGCTATTGCAGTTCAATTTACTAAAAACAATAATAATAAAATTACAATATTTCATAGAATAGTGAGAGAGGTGTAAAGTGTCTCCCTGGATTAAAATTCAAAGTGGCCACAGTTCCTTAAAAAATATAATGATTTAAGGTGATGTGGAAATATTTCTTTATTGCAGCATCCCAGAACGTCGATAACTCCTTCTTTGTCTTGTAGTTCTCTTTGGGCCCAGTTTTGCCACCTTCACTCACATTGTGTATTTTCCACTTCTTGACTGGAAAGATCCTCAGGACTGTGTATCAGCTATTTCTTGACTAGAAAGACTCACAGGAGTCCTGCTTGGGCAAAGAATCTAAGATTTGGCCCATTCACTTCAATTATATTTTTGTCTGAGTGAAGGATTGAGTCAAAATGTTGTAAAGATTTCGGAGTATGTCCTCACATAAAGCTGGTTGATTTGTTTATTTCAAATAGGATTTGGTGAAAATTTAATCCATGTTTCTGTTCACAAGTCACTAATGAGCCAGTTCTGACTTCAGCACACTTATTAACTGCCTTTTTGTTTTAATCTCCCTAGTTTTAACCCCCCAGTGCAGTCTCCCTAGAATGTGCTATTTGAAGCAAAATCATCTGTAGTCTCTCCCCTCCCCATCAGTTACCTTAGTCTGGGAGTTATTTAGTGGAAGTCAGATATGAATATTTCAATAGAGTGTGACGAGAAGTTTGATTTGATTTTTTTTTTTCACTTAAAGATTTTTAGATTCTTCTAACTCCCTGTGTGTTCTTTAGGTCTCCTTTTTTAAAAACCAGTGTAAATCTAGAATACATGTATTTTCTGCAGTGATTTCAGTGGGATTACTCCAGATTCATACTGGAGTAAATGAGAGCAACATTTGCTCTTGTATATACAAAATTGGGAACAGATTCTCCACTGTGCTGATTTATAGCAACGGAGAGGATCTGGCCATTTAATTTGTAGACCCTAGAAGCAGGTTTAACATATAAAGTCCATAGGGCTGCTAAAAGATGTGGGAATGAAAACACAAACTCTCTTTTTTTCAAAGCATTTGTGCTCTTTGTCTTTACTTGTCTTGCTCTTTACTCATACCAAAGCAAAGAATAGTTTCACTATCTAGGTAAATCAAGGTTCAACACTGGCTAATGGGCCCCCACCACAGACAAAAAGCTATCAGCAGTAATTTGACTAGCCATGGGGTGCTGGGTGAAACCAATGACACCTGTGTGTGGTTGTGGTCCTTTGTGAGCTGCAAAGAGAAATGTTCAGGATTGTAAATGACTAAACAATTGTACACATAAATAAAATGTAAACTCTGAGGCCAATAGTCAAGAGCTCATTATAGAAATAAAAATTCTCTAAATCCAACACCTAGAAGCAAAGCATTTCTTGGCCTTAGGTCACAGGAGAAAGAGAAACACTGCAAGCTTCTTCCCTTTTTTGCTGTCCTTGATTTAGCACACACACATTTCTAATTCTTAGATGTTAGCTCATGATTTATTAGGTGTCCAGAAGCAAGCCTGAGAGCCACAAGACATATAGAAAACAGTCCTCAAATGGTCAGTCCAGATTTCCTGCTAGGCATGAAGGCTGTTACACTCATTAGGGAATCGAACAAAGAGAAACATTACAAGTTTCAAAAAACATGTCTGAACTGAAAGCTGTAAAGTAGAGTGTAAGATACTCTAAAATGCCTGATTTGTTTAACATTTGTGTTACCTGCATGACATTGTGTAATCTCGGTGACACACTTTAGAATGATAACTCTAAAGATCAAACTGACCAATTAGCCTCATGCTGGTTTTCCCATCCAGTGCTAATTACAATGTTTGTCTTTGTGGAGCTTTCATGCTTTTGGCATTCAAATGTCTTTTCCACTTGTGGCTCCAGCTGGAGCAGTGATACTTTAGGGAGAAGGTATGAGGCTGTGTTGTTTTTATTTCCATGTTTGTCCCTTCTACACTTTCACCTACTTGCCAGAGGTTCACTATTTTCTCAGAAATGCCAGAATAATTCCCATTACTTCAGTGGACAAGCACTCAAAGACAGTTGTATCCCTTGCTTTTTCCTCACACACGTGTTGCAAACTTTATTCGTTACTGCCTGTAAAATTCTTTGACATTTTGAGATAAAAGATGACATGGAGGTGCAATGTGCTAAAAAGTATATTTTTAAAATTATCACAGGTTCATGAAACAGCTCAGGATCTGGCTCTGTTGAATCATACGCAAACACACCGCAGGTGAAATCCATTGATTTCAGTGGGGCCAGGGTCTGATTCTGCTGTTTTTGGTGGACGGTAAACCCAGGACCTCTGGCATGGAAAACACAGGCCTCCACTACCACCTGAAATTAAAAGAGGGAGCTCTTCAAGTCAAGAAAGAAGTTGGCTTTTATAGAGGGCTAATCACTGGAGGGCCCACAAGATCATATGTCCTAATCCACCATATTACTGTCTTCCTCTGAAGAGGCAAGGTGGGTGAAGGGAAATCTTTTATTTAATCAACTTTTGTTGGTGAGAGAAACACAGAGCTCTTCTTCGCATCAACAGAAGTTGGTTCAATAAAACATATTATCTCACACACCGTGTTCTCTCATATCCTCAGACTGTCACAGCTACACCTACACTGCGCACAGTCTTCCTCTGGTTCATTTTTATGCTTATGTGCATCTCTAAAATTCCTAACGAACAGCTCAAGAATGTCATTTCTCATGGATGGACTCTGTGAGCCTTGGATTTGATCTCATCAGATCTTGCCTTTGACCACTGTTAGCCTCCTCAGTTCTTTTATGGAGGGCATTAAAGAGAAGATAGAAGGAAGTGGGGCTGGAAAATTAGTATGGAACTCTTTCCTCCAAACTAGTAACCTAGCATGTTTCTCAAGGGTGGGTTTTGGAGTTCATATAAGTAAGTAGTAAAAATTTGGTCAATCCACTGTCAATCATGAAATGCCATGTGGCACTTGTCACAACAGTAGGGCACTCTGCCCTGGCAGACGTGATTTTATCTACTAATAGATGTTGTCATGATTCTTTTAGCACTTTGGGATGCTTTGGAATGAAAGCAAATGTATAAATGTAATCTTATTGCTATTTCATTGTAAATATTTTGGAGAGTTCACTGTTATGACCTGCCCTGGTCATAAAGTTGCTATCAACACTCGGTCATTCACCCTAAAGAAAACAAGGCAGCATTTATTTGAATAGCATAAATTATTATAATTCTTGGTTCTGTAAAACATTATCTACTGTGAGTGTCCATTATTTCTCAAGAAAGGTACAGTATTGGCTACAAAGACATGGCTCAGTAAGTAAAATTCTAAACACCCTTACCTTCCCTTTGTCAACAGAAATGACAAATTTTCAGAGGGGTAGCCATGTTAGTCTGTGTATAGCAAAAACAACGAGAGTCCTGTGGCACGTTAAAGACAAACAGATTTCTTTGGGCAGAAGCTTTCATGGGCTCCAACCCACTCTGTCAGATGCCTTCTTTCATCTCGCAAAGTAGGTTGGATGCCACGAAAGCTTCTGCCCAAAGAAATCTGTTTGTCTTTAATGTGCCACAGGACTCTTCTTGTTTTTGCTATAAATTTTTAGCATCACATAGGTGGCATTCAGCACCTTCAGTCTTTGGAACATACTATGCATATAATTTATCTCAGGCTAACTGCTGACTCTGTGACAGCAGAACATAATTCAGCTAGCAAATAAGATTGGGGAGAGGTGGGAAAGGGATAGGGATGCCCTTGAAAACTTGCACGGAGATTTCAGCAATTTCCACTCCACAAACTAACAATCTGGAACACTCCACACAGGATATCCACTTTCTGGATACTACCATACAAATTAGGAATGGACACATAAGTACCACACTATATCGCAAACCTACTGATCAGTATAGTTACTACATACCTCGAGCTTTCATCCTAAACACACCACACGATCCATTGTCTAAAGCCAAGCCCTAAGATACAACCACATTTGCTCTGATCCCTCAGATAGAGACAGGAGCCTTCAGGATTTCTGTCAACCAATCTTAAAAATACAGTACCCACCTATGGAAATGAAGAAACAGATTAACAGAGCCAGGTGGGTACCCCAAAGGTATCTACTACAGGAGAAGCCCAAAAAAGAAAACAACATCACACTGCTAGTTATCATCTACAACTCCCAGGTCAGACCTCTACAGCACATCCTCAGGGATCCACAGGCTACTCTATAAGACAATCCCTCACTCTCTCAAACCTTGGGAGACGGACCTCTCCTGGCTTCCAGACAGCCCCCCAACCTTAAGAAGATACTTACCAGCAACTACAGACCTAACAACAGAAATATTAAAGCAGGCACATATCCCTGCAACAAGTCACACTGCCAACTTTCCCCACATATCTGCACAAAAGACACCATTACAGGGCCTAATAAAACCAGCCACTCCATCAAAGGATCATCCACCAATGTGAGTGATGCCATCATGTGCTAGAAATGGCCCCCTGCCTTATATATTGGACAGATGGGCACAAATCTGACTCAGAAATCGCAACATTCTGAAACCAGTGGGTGAGCATTTCAATCTTCATGATCACTCCATTGACAATTTACTAATTGCAGTGCGCAGACAGATGAATACCAGACCAAGGCTTCAAAGAGAAGCTGCTGAGATCAAATTGATTTGCAAATTTGATTGCATTGCTTCAGGGCTTAATAGGGACATTGGATTTTATTCTCATTATAACAAGTGATTTGACCTCATCTTCCTCTATATACTGTTCTCCAGTGTTTGAATCTTTACAACTGTTTTGATTTGCTTTTACAGTGACATGTTCCCATGACTTAAACTTTCCTGCATTTATTTTTTCCCATTCTGTAAGTTCCCCCATCTTCAAAGTGTCTGACAAAAGGGGATTTTCTCCCACAAAAGTTCATTAAATATATTAATTCGTTAATCTTTAAGTGCCACAGGACTCCTTGCTTGTTTTAAATATTACTAATTATACATTAATGCTGAAGCCTGAAATCCTCATTCCTGAATCTGTGTGCTGCTGCATCTCATAGTCTCATTCCATAGAGAGCTGAATAGCACCAGGTTACACTGGATTTTACCTTTTAAATTCAGGAATCATTTCACTTCATGAGTCTGTATTGTTGATCAAGTCTTGTGTGTGTCTGATTAGCCAGGTTGCTGCTTTGTATGACCACATTTCCTTTTGGGAGAATGTGGAAAGGAAGCATTGATAGACCAACTGCTAAAATTGCCGTGGATCCCATAAATGCACAGATCCATTTCCTTGCATCTTTCGTATTTAACTTTAAAAGTCTAGGTCATCCTGTCATGTAGTTTTCATGATTCAAAAAATATTTCCGTAGCTGGTACAGGATATCCTAGACACTTTCCAAGGAAATATCCTAATTATATGTTGATACAATACATTAATGTATATTTTTGTTGCTGGACAAACTTTTTCCTTTAAACTTTAACCAACTTTTTCTCTCCTTAGGAAAGTTCTTTCCTACTGGTAAACTATGGTGTAGAAAAGCATGGTCTTTTCTGAGATGATTACAATAATTAATTACTCGTTGTTAAAGAGTACTTGACATTCATACTCTTAAAGTACTTTAGTGATGTCACTGAATTAAGCGGCAGTCCACCTCTGTCAGCTAAATGTTATGAGGAGAACTGAGCCACAGAGAGGATAAATCACAGAAAAAATCAGCAGAACATTTAGAAATAAAATAAGAATTCTGGTGCCTAGTCCTGTATTTCAACCACAGTGCCATTATTCAATACTTATTGGATGTCACAATGCAATGCTGAATGAAGTGTAACATAGAATGAGTAAAAATGTAAAAGGAAATTCTAAAGTTTCTTTATAGTCCCCTTTTGTTCTACTGTCCCTTGTCAGCCACACTTCATTTGCCAATATCCTTGTTACAAATCAGTGGAAACCACTAATATGTTTTATAGACTAAGAGGGGCCCTCTGTAACTATACTGCTGCAAACGTTGCCCTTTGTATCATTTTGAACAATGCCCATTGTAATTGATGCCACTCCCTATACTATAATATATATGTTTTCTTTACTTCTAAAAACTGGTGGCACCACGAAATAAAAAAGGCTAATGACACAAGATGAGATTTAATTAGGAGTACACAAAGCTCCCTGTTTTGTTTAAATGTACCAGAAACAAATGAACCCCTTCTGGTTAAGTCCTAGGTTTGTTTCATGAAATTCTAAAGAATCCGAGGTTCTTTATTTATACAATGCCGTAGGTGAGGACATTGCTTTAGAATCAAGCATATCCAAAGCCTCTCACTACTGAAGGGCTAGATGATCACATCTGTCTCTGTGTAATTTCCTCAGGAGCAGCCCATGGACTGAATTATGTCTCATGACTAATAGGAATTGGGTATCCAAAACTGTCATGTGGTTTTTGGAAACCTCTGTCCAACGGAATCAGGAAGAACCCTACTTTGTTGAAACTTTACCATTTCAGCAGCAGCTAGTTGCCTTGATGTCTGAAATACTAGTGAATTTTAAAAATCTGTGTTAAATTAAAAAGAAAAAAGAGACATATTTTCAGAGATTTGTATGGCTACTTTCTCAATTCACATACTTTTTTCACTTAATTTTACTCGAGAACGATATTAAAGATGAAAATGGAGGCTTAATATCCTTTTGCTTTCTTAGTGCTGGATAGAAAAATTACACAATTAGAATTCAAGTTCCAAAGAGGCAGCTGTGTTAGTCTGGTAAAGCAAAAAAGCAAGGAGTCTTGTGGCACTTAAAGACTAACAGATAGCAACTGGTATCCCTATAAAACAATTCTAATCATTTTTAACACTGAAAGATGAAGGATAATTCTAGGGGACTGTATGCTCATTTGTTAACAGATCAGGTACACTGAAGACATGTGTAATGTATTATGCCTCATATTACTTCACTAATCCAACAGAAATTAAAGCAAAAAGAATGTTTCAGTCTTCATTTGTATTCAGTCTTGGACTATTAGAGCAGAACACAACAGTGTCCGTTACATAATGGCACTTAGCTCAAGTATCTGCTCACAAATATGGAAAATAATGGCATTCATAACATCATAGCTGCAGACCTCCCTAACAAATGTTACCTTCAGGACAACGAAAAAAAATAACAAGTATGTGGCATATTGACTGCAAGAAACAAGTGTGTATACTGGAGATGATATGCCCTTGAAAATATGGCTTCAAAGGACTGACTGGATATTTTAGTATTCTCAGATTTTTTTTTCACTCTTCCTTTCCTTATGCTTAGCCCATCAAGTACGGGTGTACTGTTTTCATCCCCACCTGAAATTCATGGACCTAGTGGTTCTCAACAACTGTGTCATGACACACACACTGGCAAGTGTGTCACGGAGAGCCAGGGTGGGGAGGGCGGTTGGATTTGGCCTGGGGTGGGTGGGCTGCTGTGTCCTGTAGAGTCACAATATGCTGCAAAGTGTGCCATGACCCACAAAAGGTTGAGAACCATAGGCCTAGACAACAGTGCAAGCTGTTAACATCTGAAAGTGGGCTGGCAACATTGACATCTAAAGGGGCGATCCATCAGAATCAATAACATAACAGATTAGAGCCAGAATAATTGATGTTTACCTGTCATGGAGAGCCATTAGTGATGCAGTGTTTTTATTTACCAGAAAATATCAGAGAAATGAAATTGCAAAGCAATTTTGCCTGTGTGAAATCAAGCAATGAATGTCCATCTATACTGGGAATTGTTATATTTATGGCTACATTACAGCGTGTATGGGATATTTTCCAGATACTGTAAATTAAATGTGTGTGTGTATAAGTTAGTTCTAACAAAAAAAATGGAAAATAAAATAAAACAAAAGCTAATGAATAATAACCTATACTATGAGACTAATTACTACAGAACTGCCACAGAGAGAAGAAAGCAATGCCCCTATTAATTTGTGGAAGCCTCTGGCAGAAAGGCAAGTAACTAGCAATACTTCTTTTTCTCATTTAGCTATGCCATCGGAGTCAATAATGGCTTCAGAAATGAATGTATATATTAGCAGCAGCTGTAAGTTCTCTGTATGTCATTTGTACAGATGCATTTCCAGATGCATTGGGCTGGCACAGGGTTTGAGGCTTGGAGTTTGAAAACTTTTCCCACTTGAGGTGTGCCCATGCTGCATAGTCTGAATCTGGAGTTTCATTTTCCAAAAGTTTGATAATGTTGAGCTTAAGAATTTAGGGGTAAGCGCTATCTCTACTTCCTACATGCAAAGAATGTCATGAATGCAGCCATCATTCGTCCAGATTTAGAGGTAACAACACTATGTAATTTACACGTCTGTTGTAACTCAACAAGTGAGTGAATTATTGAACATAGTAATGATGGACGAATAGCGTTTTCCTAGCTATGATTAAAGCAGGCAGGTGATGCACCAATGTTCCTAACTGTTCCGAATCCACTTCTGGGCTTCCTGTGTACAGAGGTTGACCTCTATAGCAAATTCTGTCTTACGGAGTGGTGATTTTTTTGACAGCTCTTAAATGAGGTCAGCTAACACATTTTTCTGGGATCTAATTGAGAGTCCAAATCCAGTGTTTCAAAACTGAAAGGCCAATAATAATTTCTTTCACTTCTATGGATCTCAGAGTTACATATCCATTAAGTAATTACATTTCAAAATACTTCTCTGTGGTAGCTAATACACAGAGAGAGAATTCTTCATCACAAACGAAATGCAGCCCTCTCTTGAGTGGAACACAATAGTTCAAGACAGAAGGTGTACCCAGCTGAAAGAGTTATCTCAGGCAGCAAGCTACCAGTCTGTGGCAGACAAGAGGCAGACTGTGGGTGATGCCTATTTTGATTGTGTCAAACACAGCACCAAAGGACACAGGTCAGCCTCTTATGTATATCTGGAGTATAAGGAGGAATTGAACCGTATTTTCATTTACAAAATCTTAACATATGATTCTAAAGCATTAGGGAGATATTCAAAACACAACATTTTATTGGTGTATCTGCTAGCACAGGGGTCGGCAACCCAAAAAATAAGAAGAATCATTTTAAAAAATTCCTTCAATAACCAAGTGTGTTGAGAGCTGCAGTGGGTGTAGCCTCCTGGCAGGGGAAGCTGGGCCAGGGTGTCTGTCCCAGGGTCCCTTGATGGGGGAGACCAGAACTGGGAGCGAGTCCCCTCCAGTGGCAGGAGGGGACCTGGAGCTGCAAGAGGGCAGCCAAAGAGCCACATGTGGCTCCAGAGCCACAAGTTGCAGACTCCTGTGCTAGCAGATTCCTTTAGGGGACCAGATTCTGCTACATCGTACAGTTTTGAATTACATTGTAGCCACAAAAATATGTTTTACTGCATGTTCACTTTATGGTTAGTCACTGTTGCCAAGGGGACAATGATTCTGAATAAAATGGACTGACCTGATATTGCATGAAAATAAGTGAGATCTCATGATGACTCAAAAGTAAAGTAATGGGTATTATCAGCAGAGCACATACAAACCACCGAGTCAATGCTCTTTTGAGAATTTAGGTTTTTTAACTGAGTATATGGAGAAGTTTGTGCTTTGGTCAAACTGTTGTGTTAAAGAAATAAAAGGGGTGACTTACAGCATAGCATGTCTCCTTCTTCCCTTCAGTCAGATCTTTCAGCTCTTTCTGTTGGTGTATGTGCTACAAACCACAGAAGTCACAGTAAAGTTTCCAATGGAATAATTTACAGCACAATTCAGAAACAGAAGATTGAGCCACCGAGAAGGGAGTTGTGCTTTTGTTTAAATTCGTTTAAGTGGCTGGCTGAATACAGGCAGGCACAGTGATGGAGTAGATGGGTTTGAAACCTATGGAACATTCTAACACAGCCACAAATGAACGAAGAATGTGTCAGGAAGGATTAGAGATCAAAGAAGATGTTGTGTCTTTCTGGTCAAAAGTCTATGTTGACAAATAAATGAAGACTAGAGCAGATTTTTCAAATTCTAATTTTCCTTTAGTACCCATCCTATCCATTTTAAGACTCCATCATTCTGCTCTGTAAGGCCCTACTATCACCACAAAGACACAGAAATGTTAATGGATTTATCCTCACAATAACACTGTGAGATAGGAAACTGAGGCACAAAGACACTGTTTCAGTAATGACTAGTGATTTCTGCATTCTCAGGTTCACAATTTCCCATATCAGCCACTGTAAAATAACAAGATGGGGGGAGGTGAGGAGAATCAACACCTTCCCAAGAAAAACAAGCCCCTTTTCAGGTGTTTTAAATTGGGCACCCAAAATCATTAGTTTCTATTAAAAAATTGTTCTTAAATGACTTGCTGGAAATCACGGAACGCTCTATGGCAAAGCCAGCAATTATATCAAGATTTTCTAAATCCCAATCCAGACTCAACTACAAGATCATCTTTCGTCTCTGTGACAGCTTGGATCAGAATCACTGCAGCTGAGATCTAGTTTCCTCATTAAGGAGGCTTTCATTAGCATCTAAGGAACTAGTAACCACCCAGCAATCACTCATCACCATTTATCTGTGTCTATCCTCTGAAAGGCAAATCTGATCATCAAGTAGAAATCAAACTTTATGTTCCGGGTTAACTCCCATGATGTTTGCTGAGATCTCCTATGAACTTTAGAAGAAACTTCACTAAAATAATTTAAGCAAATTGTAGATGAGTTCCCACATCTGGCTTGAACTCATCTATCATTCATTGTAACACGAATAAATGAAGACATTCATCACAAAGCACGCAACAGAAATTGTGTTCTCCTATTGATATAATTAAATACTCATAGAAGGCTAAATACATAATAGCTTCCAGACCCTTTATTTCATGCCAGAATTCAATGGCTCCATACTCATATGTTCCTAGTCAGAACCATTGTGAACCCTCTCCAGTTTCTAAACATTTATTGCTGCTGCAGTAATAATAAACATCTTGCATTTATAAAATGTAATGTTGCCTAGAATTTTTCATTTTTCAAGAATGTAGATCACACTGTCTAATGGCTCTCATATGTCCAGCATGCCCACGAACAATTTGTCTTCTGAGTGGAGTGTTAATCTGACACCTCAAGGACAGAGCCGGTTTCAAGAGGACTCAAAGAAAAGCTGGAAAGTTTTATATTTTGCAGTAACTACTGAAATTCCAAGGGAGCTAGGTTGCATTACCTCTGATTTGTAATATTGCTTAAATGGGAAAGAATTAAGATAAAATTTTAAATTTGGTAGTGATATTTATTGTTCATTTCTTTACTGGAGTTAGAGGTGAATTGGAGAGGAGTGGCTGATTCTTTGATCTGATTAGAGAGACAAAGGCAAAAAAAAATCACCCCAAACTCTAAAACCCGAGGTAAAGTCTCCTCTTAGGTAAAGGTATATATGCAAGATTCCTTCTGCAAATCAAGGTCTTTGTTTCCACAGGAGGGAGAGGTTATTAAAGATGGTACTTGGTCCTGCCATGAGTGCAGAGCACCAGACTCAGTGGCTTCTCATGGTCCCTTCCAGTTTCTGATTCTGTGAACTGGATAATCTATGAGCACTCCCTATGGCCTCAATAATATAAAAATACCTTGCAAATAGGGTTGGTATGCTTCCCCTGCAACTTCCATTAATATCATTGGAGATATTACCATTGATTTCAGTAGAGATTTGATTGGGCCACCTAGCTCCATTGAAAGAACTCTATCAGCTTCAAGGAGCTCTATTATGCTTCCAGAAGAAGAAACTAAAGAAGAAAATTGTAGAATTTACAGGTACTTTGTCAATCTTTAATATTTACATGGGAAGAATTATAAATGAAGAGAAAACAAAGATATCAGATCCTTACCCATTTATTGTCTTTATATATTACAGAAAGGCAGTAAGTGAAAGGCACACAACAGAAAACAGCAGATGTTTGAAATGATATGGTTAAATTTGCATAAAATATTTCAAAATTTTGGTTCACTGAAATTCTCAAATATGTTGTCAGAACTGTCATCATAAGGACAATCAGTAATGTTTTGCTTACAAAACCCAGGTTTTCTGTAAATTAAACATTTTGATAAGCATTTCAATAAAGTTTTTAAATGAAAATCATCCCTGAAATGTTACAAAAATACTTGTAAGCCATTGACAGTTTTAGTGTAAATGTTTTCTAAAAGGCCATTTTTCAATAAGAAATGCCACACTTTTTTTTTATTTAAAACATTACAGCTAGCTAAACCGTTTTATTTAGAATTAATCTTATAACTTAGGCTATGTTTACATGTAAACGCTTATTTCAAAATAAGTTATTTCAAAATAAAATCCTTAATTTGAAATAACTTAAACTGAAATAAGCAAATATTAAATCAAAATAAGGGAAAACCTCAAATCGAAATAGCAAGTCCCGGACACAGGACTTGCTATTTCGATTAAGGAGAGGGGCACAATGGGAGGTGTGGCAATATGGCCCCCTCTCTGGGCCATGCCCCCACCCAATATATAGAAAAAGGAAGTCATCCTGGGAAGGAGAACGGCAAAAGTGTTAATTCGAAATAACACGTCTGAATGGCGTTATTTCAAAACAACCGTTTCAAAACAATGGCTATTTCAATTTCAGCCTAGGTTTTATTGTTCCAAAATAATGGGGGCTCATCATTTCAAAATAAAGAAACATCATTCGGCTATCTCAACTTTTATTTCAAAACAACAGTGGTTGTTTTGAATTAAAAGCCTTGTGTAGACATAGCCTTAGAGTGCATACCCACACAGGAGAGTAAGAACACTGGTATGACTGTGCGAACAACGCCAACCTAGGCTTTGGATGTGAACGAGTGAGCAGGCTCCCTCTCCTCCCAGAACCAATAGGGCTGAAGAAGTTTTGACTCCACGTATAGGGTGCCTGCATAGCTGGGCAAAGGTGGTATACCTTCGTGCTGTTTTAGGCCAATAGAAAATTACCAGTCTCCCCTCACCACTAAAGCTAAGCAACTAGGAAGCAGTAAAGAAATTGTACTTCACAGTTCCTGGTGTCATGCAGGGTTCATGCTATCCTTTGTTCAGGGATATATCTAAACAGATAAAATACCCATACAAAGTCATTTGAAACTTAAAAAAATATTGAGCTAAAAATCTCAGGGCAAGGGCTTTTCAGGTCTTATTCTAGTGACTGACCAGTTATATTCCTATGGTAACAAGACTGAAACTGGATTTGATAGAGTATGTCCTGAGTCCACGAAAAAGACTAGGATCAGAAGTGGCATACAAGGTCACCTGAAAGCATGAGTAGTTAGTTCTTGGGCTATCTATGCAAAGGATATAATAAAGACTGTGCTGAGTGGTTTCAGTGTCCCCTGAGTGACTATTCACACAGTTTGATCAATTTTATCCATGATTTTGTGGTGGGACTGAAACTAATTGAGAGTGAAAATTATGTCCTTTTCAAGAAGCACACTCTTATACAAACAAATCTGAAATAATATTTTTATTAAAAGCAAATACTACCATATTCAAATATTTTTACAGATTTTGGGGAATTGAGACTTCCTGTAAGTGAAATAACATATCTATGGATACGTAAAGGATACACATTATTATTTAGTGTTGTTTGCATTGCAGTATAGCCTGGACCCCTCAATCAAGATTGTGCTAGACGTTGTACAAACAAATGCTAAGAAAGATGTCTTGACTCAAAGAACTTGCTATTTAAATAGACAGCATAAAATATTGCACCCACTTTACATATGGGGAACTGAGACATAGAGATTCAGGGTAACAATTTCCAAAGTGATTTAGAAGTTCAAATCCCATATTTAAAGGGACAGGTCAAGGGGCTTAGGCTTCTAAGTCACTTTAAAAATGGGAGCTAGGTTTCTAGGAGCTGTAGGGATAAAGTCACACACAGGCTTGGGCAGGGAAATGCTGAACATTGCACTGTCGGCCTCTAAGATGCCTTGCTGCCAGGTGGGATTCATGGACTTGGGTGACCATGGTCTCCACATAATGCATAGGGGAGAGTTAGGGTCCTAATAATGGGAAATTCAGAACCCCTCAAGTTGGGTATGGAGTTGCCTAAACCATACAAAAATAAAATACTGATGGAAGGGCTCAAATCCATCAACAGATTTAGATCCTTAAATCTCATTGTTCAAGGCATTAGGTGCCTGATTGCCAGGCTGGAGGGAGGTGACTGTCTGCATTTGAGATTGTTAGATATAAAAAATCTTGTGGAGTTAGGGTTGACCTGGCTTAAGGCAACTTTCTCATGAAGACAGAAAGGAGAGAGGTTTTCCAGCTCATTATAGCAAATATCCTAGTGGTTAGGGCACATATCAAGTATACGGGAGATGTAATTTTCAAATCCTTGCTCTGCCTGTGCTCTTCCTGTGTCCTGTGCTGTACAGTAGGTCAGTCTAGATGATTGCAATGGTACTTCTTGGTCTTGAACTGTGTGAATTTGATTTTGAGCTAGGACTTGAATTCATGGCTTCCTCTGTCCTATGTTAGTGCCTGTTTTATTAATTTGTATATAAATTATATAATGTTGTATAGGCCTAAAGAGTTAAAGCAGTTCATAGAATTCAGTTATAACCTAATATTACCCAAGTTTTAAATGAGGTTCACGGTTTGGAACACTGAAGCTTTAACATGCTTAGTTCAATGGCAAAAGTCATTTAAAAATTGTTAAAATCTTTTATTAAAGATAGAGAAAAAGAAGAAGAAACAGGTACTGTGTCTGATATGAAACATATTAAGCTTTTCATTTTAACAACCCCTTTATTCCATTTCCCTTTAGGTGGGGACAGTTTTTAGAAGGAACGACAGCCTGTCAAATGGTAGGACAGGGGATAACTGTCCTTTTTGGTGAAAAGAGAGAATGTTAGCTGAGATAAGCTGGAGATGCTGTTGCTGTTTTAAAGTCTGATCCCATTTCCAGTAAAGACAAAACAAGGTAGAAACCCAAAAGTGGGGAGAGAAGAAGGAGACAATACAGCTTCTGTCTCTGGTGAGGACTTTCAGGTGCAACCAGAGCCGGCTCAAGAGGTGGTGGTGCCCCAAGCCAACTTTTGCTTTTGCATCTCCCAGCAGCAGGGGTTGGGGTGCAGAACTAGCCTCCACTCTGGGCCAGCTCACCTCACGTCCAGGAGCAGAGCAGGCCAGCCCAGAGGCCAGACTCCACTCTCTCCTCCCTCCCCTGGGCTGGCTGTTCTGCCCTAAGGGCAGTGAGGGAGTCTCCAGAGGTGGGGTGAGAAAGCAGAGTGGCTGGCTTGGGGAGGGGCAAGAGTGCAGGGTGCAGCTTCTGGGTCAGCCCACTGTGCCACCCCTAAGCTGTGGCACCCTGAGCCAG
This sequence comes from Podocnemis expansa, assembly GCA_007922195.1. Taxonomy (NCBI): domain Eukaryota; kingdom Metazoa; phylum Chordata; order Testudines; family Podocnemididae; genus Podocnemis; species Podocnemis expansa. The sequence goes on from ML682008.1 coordinate 3,183,498, forward strand.
GGCCTCAGCAGCTCATGGGTAGAGCTGGCCCTTGGTGCAACCTCACTGCTGAAGAAACAGACACAGCACTGGATCTTATCAGCCACTCTGAGACCCAGCAAATTGAAACCCGCTTGGGGCTATTTCAGGCATTGTTTTTAACTGCTCTTTCTGGTCACAGGTTTACCAGCAGAGTTGCCAAGTTTAGTCTTGGCTAGTTGAACATGCCGTCTATTAGACAATGGAAAATGAAGAAATAATGTAGAAAAGAAAAAAAAACACAAATGGGGGGGTTTGCAGGGGAGAGAGAGAGTCTTGTATACAAGATCATGGTTGGGATTCAGATAAAGCTGGTGGAGATGACGATATCATTTAGCCAAGTTCCAAAGGGGCATCCATGTTAGTCTAGTTAAAGCAAAAAAAGCACTTAAAGCACTTGTGACACTTAAAGACTAACAGTTTTGGTCATGCGATATCATTTAGCTCCATCTCTCTGACCTGGTTTAGTCAGGCCATCTTTTAGGGTCAGAATGAAGAAGCTTCTGGGTCTCAGGAAACAGTGGAAGGGGTGTCAGTCATGATGGTGAAGCTTGCTCCAGTAACCAGTTTTTATCCCTGTATCTCTTTGCAAATGACCCACAAAAGGAGTGGTGAGAAAAATAGTCCATCTCTTCATTTATTTGTCCACCAGTTAGGTCTAATTTCCAGCACACCAATTCTGGTTCATTGGCTTCTGGTTCCACAGTTCTCTTGTTTATCATTCATGATCTTAATACAGTCTGTGGGTTTGATTAGTAGTTCTTTTTATTTGGGGAATTCAGTCTTTCTATTGCATTTTTGCATTCTTTTCATTTTTATTGTTGTATGTTATTCTACCATGTTATAAACTTTCATGTACTTTTGACATATGAGCTCACAATTAGGGCAAATTTGTTGTACCAGCTATCACAACATGACTGATTCATCAGGTTATTGTGTATTTTGGAATGGGTCCCACATAATCTCTTCTGTTAGAACTATTCCCCTTTGTGTTACTAAAAAGTAATGCAGCCAGAGCTAGGGATGAATTGAATCTATAGACTGGTGGTTAGGATGCTCACCTGGGCTGTGGGAGAGTCAGGTTCAGGTGCTCCAATAAATATTTGATTGATTAGTTATATTAAATTGAACAGCTCCAAAAGAGAAATTGAGAGGTATCATTCCAGAATACCCAATGACTTGGTGGTTAGAGTACTGCCCTGAGATTTCAGGGAGACAGTTTCAAATCCCTGCTCCAAATCAGGGAAACAAAGATCTGCATTTGGGTCTCCCAAATCCCAGTTGAGTGTCCTAACCTCTGGGCTATTAGGTGGACTAGGACACACTTAGAGCAGCCAGGACACAAAATTTCTGATCTTCTCTTTGTTGGGGGGGGGGCATGAACCCATAAGTATGCACAGAGCAAGTCATCTGAATTGGACCCCACAGGAGTGAGAAGTTAGGAATCTCTTATTTTGAGAGTCCTACTAAGGCATGAGTAAAGGCTCTGAGCAACCCCTTAGCTCTCAGGCATAGGCAGGACTTAGACTGCTTTGTACCTAAACGTCTGGGTTAGGCAACCACTGAACAAGGGTGTTGCCTAAATAGCAGTTAGTGACCTAAACTCTCTTCTTCACTAAAGAGTTAGATCAATCCAGCTGTGTCACTGAAAGGTGTGAAATGCAATGCACTCCCACTGTAGACAGTGCTAGGTCAATAGAGGAATCCTTTTGCTGACCTACTTACCACCTCTTGGACAGGTGGATTGTCAGTGCACATAGGGCAGGGGTACTCAAACTTTTTGCGAGCCGGTCCACATTCAGCCTTCCACCATTCATCGGGGTCCACAAGCAACTAGGGTAGGCCTACTGCCCTACCGTGCTACAAGATTTGGTGAAATCTCTGTGTGTCTGTGTATCTGATTGGGGAGGTGTCTGTCTGTCTGGGGGTGCCTGTGTGTGTGTGTGTGTGACTGTGTGTCTAGCTGTCTGGGGTGGCTGTGTGTGTGGGGGGGTCTGTCTGGGGTGGCTCTGTGTGTGTTTCTGTGTCTATCTGTCTGGAGATAGCTCTGTGTGTGTGTCTGTCTGGGGGTACCTGTGTCTGTTTGGGGGGGGGTGTCTGTTTGGCAGTGCCTCTGTGTTTGTGTGTCTGTCTGTCTGTTTGGGGTGTCTCTGTGTGTGTGTCTGGGGGTGATTATTGGGTGGCCCACCCGCGCGGGGGGGGCACCTGTGCTGGAGGGCTCCGGGGCCAGCAAACTACACTCTAACTCCTGCAGCAGCGGTAGTTTATGCAACTCCTGGCCAAGAGCCTTCCCTGTCCATGCGCCAGTTTCTCCAGCCAATCTGCGGTCAGGCTCCTTTTCCACCCGCTTCCCTGAGTCCCGGGCGCCTTCCCAGCCAACCCTACTGCCACACTTCCCCCGCTGCTCACTCTGACCCTGCTAAAATCCCCCCTTCCTGCTTGCCTGGTCACTGGAGCTGCTCCCTGGCCACAAGCTGCTGCTGCCCCAACCATCATCAGGGTGGGAAGATTCAAACCAACGCAGCCACCTGCCAGCTGGAAGAAAGCATCTTCCAGTTCGCTAAGGTCCATGGCTGGGCTGTGCGCTGCCGGCAGTGATCTGTGCGCCGGAGAGTAATTATAGCTGTGCGCACACGCGCAGCTTACAGGGAACATTGCTTCAGGTTTGGATTTTTCATGCAAATAGGCCACTGTTCTGGTCCACCAGAAACGTCTTTGCGGTCCAGATTGTGGACCGCGGGCCACCGTTTGAGTACCCCTGGCATAGGGAGTGTCCACGTTCAGGTGCAGACAAGCTCTAAGTTTCTTTGTGAAGCTGGTTCCTAAGAATCTCTATTAAATTTAACCTAAGCCAGACAAGAAATCTGCAGCAGAACTAGGAATTTAACCCAGGTCCCTGGAGTACCACTCCACTGCTTTAACCACAAGACTATTTTTCCTCCTCATGTATAAATGTTTACTCTTAGATAATTGTGAAACCCATTGCACAGCCACTTTTCTGCACTTCACATTTTATTTCATCGTTGTTTCCTTGCCAAGAAAACCGTTCTTCAGTTGTAAAGAAAGCATTTAACTGTTGTTCACATTTTGTTATGATGATGCAACAAATCCATCTTTTTCATCAGATATTATAGAATCCAGAATAGCTTCACTCATTTGGCTTTTGGGTGTGTAGTACCTACAGCTCCTCTTAAAATGGTAGGTTATAAAGGTAAGCTCATCTAACTGACTGCTACAAATATAGTCATGTTCTTCAGGAAAATGTCAAGGATTACAACTGATGAAAGCATATGTACATTTTACTATGATCTTTCCAATTGACGACATTTTTTGTCTACGTATCAAGATTCTCATTTGGCTCTTTTCCTTGAAATGTCTTACACGCCTGGTAGGGTTGAAACAGTTCTGTCTGTGACTAGCAGCAGTTTCCAACTATTTACATTTGATAAAAGGCATAGAAAGCACATACAAAGTTGGGACTGATATTCACTAGAGGTTTTGCATAAGTAGATAGATAATCACAACTCTTTGGAAATTTTTGAGTATGACTTAGACACTACTTGCATTCATAAAGACACTCTGTGGAATATATTGTACTTAGCAAAGTCTGATAGGATTGTCAAAGGCCTGTGCAGTTATATTTACACCTCAGTAGAGGAGGGGGAAATATGCATGATGACTGAGGATGTCATATGCTTCAGAAATAATTGTATAAACTCTGTTTTGGTTATGTCATTCTCTTATCACCTCTTTAAAATCATTAAATGCAAATCCTTGGCTGTGGTCAAGGGATGCTTTGCACAGCTCTGATGGAGAGTGTGCAACAGCGATGACAGGCTACCCATACGCTCCCCCACTCCTAAGATTGGCCTTCCTCAGGGACCTTTTATGACAGGGATGCTTTGTCCACACCCTTTTCCCCAGATACATACCCTTTTCCTCTAGAGGGATGGAGGATATTTGTGTAGAAGCTAGTCTATACTACCTAAACACCACCCAATGCAATGATCTTCCTCTGGCCAGCTACACTATCTTAAGGAATTTTCCCAGTTTTGTGTCCATATATACTGCTATATGAGGTTTTCCTGAAAATTTAGAGGTGGTGAACCAGCAACTAATAATTCATCATCATTGTTGTTATTACTGTCCTGCAACTGTGAGTACAATGGAGCATTGGAACCTTTTTTCTATTTGCATAACCCAGCTTTACATTCTGGTTACTCCTGATTTACACCAGCATGAATTCAGACTCCAACCTTTGGCATAAAAGAGGCAGGGCATTCCTAACTTGCCTGAAATTGTAATAAGCAAGCCCTTTTGAGAATTAGGTTTTTAAGTCAGGCAGTCTCAGAGTTGATTCTTCCCTTCCTGATTGTGGTTCTCTGCTCATCTGTTTTTAGAAATCACAAATTTTCAAGTGTCAGATGTAATGTTAGCATCTTTAAGCAACTGTCTCTTTAAAATTAAGACCATGGGCTGAGTTTGTCAATAGTACACCACCATAAAAATTAGTGAATTTACACTAATGATGAGTTTGGTCTGTTGGTACTGACAGTTATTAGATTGATCTCTGACTGCTGTCGTATGATATATTACCATGGTGAAAAGACTATAACATTGAGAAGCACAGTTGGTTGATCTTTTGGCTCAGAAGCTTGACAATGATGAGACAGCTTGTAGGCTAAAAACAAAGTCTACCGATATTATCTCATTGTTTTTGAGCTCCCCCATCTTTCTTTCAGTATCCACCTGTTGTCTCTTGTGTTTTCCTTAAACTGTACTTGACAGTGTAGTTTTATCATAGGATATTAGAGAGACAAGGTGGGTGAGGTAATGTCTTTTATTGGAACAACTGCTGTTCGTGAAAGGGGCAAGCTCTTGAGCTTACATGAGCTCTCCTTTAAGTCTTTATCACATAAATTGTGAGCTCTTTGGGATAGCACAATAGACTACACATAATTATATCTGGCTTAACAATGTTTCTAATGATTTAAATTGAATATATAGTATTTAAATAAGTAAAAATCAGCAATGCCTACAAAATATCAGCTTTCCAGTGTTAGAACATTTTATTGCTAAAACCGCACACACAATTGAAGCCATACGTAACTATTTATTTTGCAGTACCATAATATAAAATTGGCTTAATAAAGATTTGGAAAAGGATAAAAGGCATCCCACATGTTGAAAATGTGTGCACAGATTGAATATTTATGCAATCACTTTATAAATCCATGAGAAACATAGCACACTATATTCAGAATCAAGGTGTGAATTGCATTCACAGTACACCTGTTTATGTGTTTGTAAAGAACTGTTATAGATTTTTCTGAATTTTTTAAAATTTAATATTTGAAATTTAAAAATAGAAACATTCTGATGATGTTTTAGCATAATGTTCTTCCCATTGTTTTGGTGAATTAGAGAGTTGATTGAATTTTTTTAGAGTTTAAAACATTTGATTAACTTTCAATTTTTAAAAGGGACAAGTGGGTTGAGAGAGGTCTTTGAAAGAGTAATATTTTTTCTTCAGACCATCTCTAAATTTTTTTTTAAAGAGATGTGCATCAGCACAGTAGTGTGCCAGGCAAGTCATTGGGTTGAAGAAGGAGAGAGAGAGAGAAATATCGTACTCCTACCTTCACTCATGGTTCAAGCATTTACTCGGTTTTAGCTGCATTCTGAAGAAATTACCAGCCTCAAAAGTTCCAAACCCTCTGCACTTAAAGTGCTTACCTTATTTAATGTAGTCCCATTATTTTTCAGTTACATACAGAAACAACTGCTGATGAAAGGTAAATTTGCAGCATGGTGCATCGGGAATAATGGATAGAGTTTCTGTATAGTTCTGTGTATACAAAGCCCATGAGTTCTCAAATCTTGGATGGTTCAGGAAAAGGATCTACAAAGATTAATTTTGGAAGGATCCTTGGTATTGGAAAGGATAGAAAGCTTCAAAACTCCCACTCCCCTACTCTGCGTCATTGGTTCTGTTTAAATTTTGACTTGTATGTCTTATTACTTTGACCTTATACTTTGTCACACATCATTGTGTTACACAGTTGAACCAAAACCTTGGATGTGAACAGGCCCCAAAACTTGAATTTAAAGGCAGACTTTGAAGATAGGCCTCTTCAATGAACTGATGCACCCCCCCCCCAAAAAAAAGTTTCAAACACTCAAATTTAGGCTCTTTGTTCCTCCTCTTTATCATCATCAGTAATCCCACAGTGCTATAACCTCCTGCCAGATCTCTAGCTACCTCAAATCCATCTTTGATATATCATCTAAAGTATAATTAATCGGCAAACCCCTGGATTTAGACTGGAATTCACCTCCATGCAGAAAGGCTGCACCGGGCCCTTATGTTCCACTTAAGCACTTAATAGAGGGTTTAAATGGTGTATTGGACCTAATATTCTACCTCAGTAAGCCTTCTATAAAAATATTTTAAGCATGGTAATAATTCACACCATGTGGATTCAGAGAAAGCTCCTTATAACAATAATAAAGTAACCTTGTCTCTGTTTCACTGGATATATGCAGTAGCGAAATAAGTAAGCCTGTTTCTAATTGTAACTTTTAAAAACAAGGAAAAAGCAGATGAGGTAAACTAATGAAATCAATACATTTTGGAACAGTGTGCTGCTTTCAGCTGAGATTTCCAAATGTGTTGATTTGGTTAGTGGTATTCACTATATTATTTAATCTTTTGATTTTATCATTCTTAGGTGATCCATATTGATCTATCTTTGTGTTTATTTCAGAAAACCAAATTCTGACACAGAGAATGCCAGCATAATAGTCACTGACTTCAGTAGAAGTCTGGAGTGTCTGAATGAAGACACAATTTGGCCTATTTATATTTTGAGGAGGAGAAGGAAATAGAAGTGTTGGAATTTTGTAATTTTTTTAAAAATTCCACATCCAACCCTTCTGCCATGTGTTAGTGGTAGTACCAAGATTGAACTCAATAACACATCAGCTGACCCCTTTCTCAAATAATAAAGAGCTTGTTGCTTGAGCATTCCCCCCCCACCCCACGCCTTATAACTTCAGGACTAAATTATATAACTTCTATAGATGTTTCTTGCCCACATGCAAACCTATGGGGATACTTGGGAATGTGTAACTGCAAATATATTTTATTTGGGAAGCATAATAATGAGCAAAACTCACACAGTGTATTAAGGGTTAAGTTAACCCCACAAATCCAATTACTTCTTTATCTTTTCTACTAGATCTTTCCACTACTTGGTCCCTGGTTCAAAAAAGTCATTTTCACAGAAAATATAGGAACAGAAAATGAGAATGACCATGCTTGGTCAGGCCAATGGCCCACCAAGTCCAGTATCCTGTCTTCCAGCAGTGACTGATGGCAGATTCTTTAAAAAATAATGAACAGAATAGGTCAATCATCAGGTGACCCATCTTCTATTGTCTAGTCCCAGCATCTGGCAGTAAAAAGTATAGGGATACCCAAAGCAAAGGGTTGCACAGAATCATAGAAACTGGAAGGAACCAAGAGAGGTCATCAAGTCCAGTCACCTGCACTCATGGCAGGAGCACATATTCTCTTAAGCCATCCCTGACAGGTGTTTGCCTAACCTGCTCTTAAAAACTTCCAGTGATGGAGATTCCACAACTTACTCTAGTGGTTAATCACCCTAACAGTTAGAATTTTTTTCCTAACATCCAACCTATACCTCCTTTGCTGCAATTAAACCCATTTCTTCTTGTTCTATTACTGATGATTGAGAAGAAAAAAATTTCTCCCTCTTCATGACAACTTTTAGGTACTTGAAAACTGTTATGCCTCCTTTCAGTCTCCTCTTTCCCAGACTAAACAAACTCAGCTCTTTCAATCTTCCCTTATAAGTCAAGTTCCAGACCTTTAATCATTCTTGTTGCTCTGCTCTGGACTTCCTTCAATTTGTTCACATCTTTCCTACAATGAAGCATCCAGAACTGGACACAATACTCCAGTTGAGGCCTAGACACCGTGGTGTAGAGCAGAAGAATTACTTACTTACAATATTCCTGTTAATACATCCCAGAATGGTGTTTGCTGTTTTTTTTTTTTTTTGCAACAGTGTTAAACTGTTGACTCATATTTAGCTTGTGATTTACTATGACACCCAGATCCCTTTCTTTAGTACTCCTTCCTAGGCAGTCATTGCCCTGACCATGTTGACTAGCACCCATTGATGGACTTCCACAACTTACCTAATTTTTTTTTTTAAACCCAGTTATAGTTTTGGCCTTAACTGCATCCCCTGGCAATGTGTTCTACCAGTTCACTGTGTATTGTATGAAGTGCTTCTTTGTGTTAATTTTAAACTGCTACCTGTTTAATTTCATTGTATAACCCCTAGTTTTGTTTTATGTGAAGGGGTAAATAACATCTCCTTATTCAGTTTCTCCACACCATTCACAATGTTAGAGACCTCTACTAAATCTCTCCTTAATTCTCTTTTTCAAGCTGAATATTCCCATTCTTTTTTAATCCCTCCAGTTCAGCTACTGTCCATATTGAAGAACACAAGGAAATGATGAGGCAATATTGGTTGATTGGATAGCAATAATAGAAAATATAATCATTTACTTTGTTTTACAACAAACTGCTAAAAGAAATTTTTTGTAGACCAAGCATAATTGGCCTATAACTTTGCCTATTACAATATAATATTACGGTTAAGAATTTTTTTTTAAACAGACATTTATATGAATAATAGAAATATCTGTGGTTACAATAGCTAGAAAAAATTTAGGTAGCAGATAACAATCATCATGTATTGGCCCATTAACTCACAATTAATTGTTTGGGGTTAGGAAGAAACTTACTCCATGATTGTTAATACTGCGTAGCTGACCACTATGGCAGTTTTGCATCTTCCCTTGATGTGTCTGGTACAGGTCACAGTTGGAGACTGAATCACTGATCTGATCTAGCATGGCAATGTGGAAGGGATAAACATCATGTTACTGGCATTTTCTGTATACTGCTATACTAAATTGAGAGGTGCTGTGAACATCAGTGAGGACATGAAAATACCAGCAAGGGACGTCGAGAAGATAGAAATATTGGGGAGGAAACAGAGGGCATCAGCCAGAGAAAAAATTGTGTGTTGACACACACAGACATGTTGATGCAAGCTAACCTTCTATTACAGATCAGGGCTAAAGTCAGAGAGGAGAAATGAATACTAAAGAACTAATACAAGAACTGAAGTTTTCATATGTATTGCCTACAAAGAGCTCTTAAATGTTACAGTAATGAGAACAGGAGATGCACTGATTCTCCACCCTAAAATAATATTCCACACAGATGTGGAAAATAGTATCAAAGTTTGCAGTGGCTCTGATATGAGAGACAGAAGAGTTAAATGGCTGAGACAGTGGAGAGCATCACTCAGTCATTTTGGCCTTTCATCGAAGTCTGCCAACAATTTCACGGCTAAAGTTGATCTATAGTACTAATTCCCTTTGCACACTTTGCACTCTGCTTAGGCTCTTCAGCAACTCTGTGATGCTCTAGCCTAAAGAAAAATGCTGCAACATTTGGTTTTATATGACTGATGCTACTGTTCATACCCAGGCCATCTCAAAGTACTAGACAAAGGAATATATTAAATATTGCTCATGCAGCATCCTAGTCGGCAAATACAACACATCTCTTGTGGTAACAGTAATGGATCAACACTGCCTTGGATACTAAAACCTGCATGATTTGGAAGAGTAAATTTGTCTGGATATTGTAGTGATTTCATGCTCTTTTACAAAAGTGTGCTGAGTTCTTTAACTTTCATCTGGGCAGAGATCAGAAACAGGCAGAAGTGACTTTGGTTTTGTCACAGTATGATCTTAAGTAGTCTGCAATATCTGGATTGGTGCTCAAAGACTAACTCTATTATTCAGCTCCAACTTCACACCAATCTTCAACCGCAGTCTACTACCTGGCTCCAGCGTCACACCAATTCATCATGAAAAATGCAGGACTGTGCATTTACAATCTGTGCTGTGTTTTTTAATGCCAAAATATATTTCCTTTATTAGAAGAATCACAAGATTCACTTAGTTTTACCTGCAAGTTCCTGGATCTGAATTATTAGAGCACTGTGCCAACATCAGACCCCACTGAAAGCCTGTTGAAATCAATGGAAGTCTCTTTACTGACTTCACTGGATTTTGGACCAGTTCTCCTGTGCGCACACATGCCTTTGCTTTGAACACATAAGCCTAGTCATGAATAGTTTACTCACTGCTGCCTTTGGTATTGAAATCTGTCAAGAGGTTGAGGGTGCTTGTAAAACCTGTGGTCACCATTCTGTCAAAGGCAAAGCCAGGAAAATCCTGAACTAGCTCCAGGAAGAGAACAATTTGCCAAGACACTAGCTGAAGCAGAAGGTTCCAATTTGTTTGGACACTGTGTAATGTGTGAAAGGCTTCTGAGAGAACACAAAAGTCAAAATTGTACAGTATATCATAGGAAATGCAGATGTAGTGCTCACCTCTATCAAGTTGAATTGTGCTGCCTGTTTAGATTGTAAGTCAGATCCTTTTAAAACAGTTACTGGAGATGTCATTGGTGGTAATGCAGTGAGCAGTCATAAGTGGTCCCGTATCAGGTATCTTCATGCTGTGCCTGAAGAAGGAGAATACAGCTGTAGTCATATTTGTACAAAGGTTAGGTTCCAGAATGAGACTAGGAAAAAACTCATTTAGGGGCTGAGTCACCCTGGGTGGGAAGGAGTTTAGACAACCACACCTGTTTGTCCAGGAGGCACTGGGCTTGCTGCATATTCAAGGAATACTGAAAGGCTGGAAGCATACCACTCTGAGAGATGTACAGAATATGCTGGTTTTTCCACCCAGCCAGCTTTTCTGGACAAATTTTCTCAGCCCACTGGACTTAGTTATTGCACCCTCTAAGTCTGGTCACTATGTGGAGGGCATAAGAGTGGAGGAGAGTACACCCCTTGTATACAGTGTAGGGGAGGCATGGGGGCCCTACATGTTGGCAGCATTATTGTTTAAAACATTTATGTGACAGCAGCATCCAAAGACCCAGCCAAGCCTGCTTCGAGTGCCATATGCATGCATGTGAAAATGTTGTCCATTCTCTAAGACCTTGGCAGTGAGGAAGCATTGCTCCAGCTGCCTCCGAAAAGTCCTGTTTCAAACAGTATTGTCACCATGTGCAGTATTGTCACCATGTGCACCATGGTCCTGTGGTGACTATGCTCACTTTGGAGATCTAAGCTCATTTCTCTGCACAGACTTCCTGCATGACTTTGAGCCAGCCAGTGAGGGCAGGTTGACATTGTATTTTAAAAGCCATGAAAGCATGGCTCAGAGATCTAGTCTGCAGACTCAAGTTTTTGAGGCTGACCCTGTGGCACTCAAAACAGCATTGACAATGTTTGAGCTTGGTCTGGAGCCTGGGGAGACACACTGCTGCTTTTTTGTTTGTTTGTTTGTTTTTGTTTTTGTTTTGTTTTTTGTTTTTTTTAACACCGTAGCCTGTAACAAGAAGTCAGATGCCGTGAGGTCTGAGCCTTGCCTTCATAAAATTTATAATGCAGCTAACACATACAGTAAGTATCTGTATGCCTCAGTTCCCATCTCTAAAATGGGGGAATACCACATCACTGTCTCACAGAAGTGTAAAAATAGATAAAAGGTTGCAAGATACTGGGGTAATGGGGGTCAGAGGGTGCATATGATCTAAGATAGACAGATAGATCACTGCACATCAATCCCATTTTATCCTCCTTATGTCCAAACTCCCACAGGCTGGGAATGTAACTTCTATGAATTCCAGTTGACAGCAGGAAGGGCAGAAGATATGACTGCAGTAACAACAGCCAGGACATAGGAAATAGTACAAAATTTTCTTCTGTATTCATTTCTGTATTTAGATCATTCTTCTGTATTCTGATGATGAAAGAACTGTAGAAAACACTCTTCATTATTGGCTAGATATAGCCATTCTTTCTTACTTTGAGAGGTACCTTTCTCCTTGAATATTCTTGTTAAAAACCATTGGGGCCAAATGCACAGTCTGGGCATAATGAATGGGCCCTCATCTGTAGCACTGCAGAGAGTAAAACATGGCTTGTTGCAAAAATGTTTATTTCACTTTCTGCTTTTTGCAAAAAACAAAACCGCAAAACTATTTTCTGTACATGTTGCTTTTCTATTATTAAAAAAAAAATCATTTTAAAATGGCAGAGAAATCTTTTATCCTTCTGATTTTGGGTTTGAGGTTTTTTTATGAAAATGTTACTGGAAATTTAAAAAACAAAACCAAACCCTGAATTTCTCATGAAAAACAGTTGACAATTTTTATCAGCACTTGTAAATTGGCAGACAGAATTAAGAACTAGCAAAAAGTGCTGTAGCTGAACTCTCATCATGAGCTAAGTAAATGAAGTCTCTGCTTTTTGAGCTAGCATGGAGTTTCTTGAAAAGGAATCTGGCTATCCCGGTTTATATCCATTATTTGCCTCTTTGATTTACATCATGACTATAATCCTGAACCAGGAAGGAAATGAGAAGGGCTGATAAACTCTCTCTGCACCATCTGTGGGTGATCTTCCTCAAACCTCAGGCCTCTTTGTGCTGATTCAGTAGGTGTGCTTCACAGCTGTGGGTTTGTCATCCCCGAGGCATGGTCACTATTTGCCATATGTCAGTTTCTTTATGTAAAATGGATTTATGAGGCTGTGATAGGAGAGGAAGAGGGAAGGGCCTAAAAAGAGAAAATCCACTGCACAGTAAGGAAGTACTCTTTCCCCCCTCATCCCCTTACTGATTACTTTGTAGTTGTTCTCCTTTGAATTTCATTGTTCTACATGTTATGAAAAGTTTCAAGCCTGGGCATGCAAATAATTAGACTGGACATCAGACATCTGAGACATTTTTTCTCCATTCTGTTGTTTATATCTGATTACCCATGTTTGTTTTAGGAACAACTTCCAGCAGACATTACAACTCTTGTCTCTGTGTGTATGGGGAAGTATGTGTGTGTAATGTTTCCAATAAACCCTTTATTTTAGTTTATCCTTGATCCCTTTACACAGCTTTTGTATTCCACTTATCTATCCCTAATGAATCTCGTACTAAAAGGGACAGACCCTGCAGAAATATAAATTTTTACAAACTCAAAGTAAAATATGCACAGTCAAGTTTGCAATGAACTGTCATTTTCAGGAGAGTTAAGAACAGTGCTTAAGGTTAAGATTTTTATGACTTCTGGCAATATATAGCAGTGATGTTTTTCTCAATGGGGATGATAGACCAGTGAGATATTGTGTACTGTATGTTCATTTTGGGGAGCTTTAAAACAGCTTGTATCAATTTACATGTGGAAAGATGTAGCAGCAGTATAGTAAAATGTTGCAGCGGATCACTTGAGACATAGAAAGAGCCTTTTATAATATTAGGTAACCTACTGGAAATGTTTTTCTTGCACCAACTTTGCTGACTCTTTGATAAACTGAAAAGACTTAAATCCCAGTGCAGTGAAAATTGATATAAACAAAAACTATGCACAGGTTTCCAAAGCTTCAGCAACTATTTTGGAAAGCATGTTCATTTTTCAAAAACATCTATCATTTCAGTGCTATTCTCGATAAATGCAGTAGCAGCATTGGGCTGTGCATTAGTGTGAATTATGCTATATAAATATGAGACATAGATATAAATTATATATTTATAATTATTATTTTGTGGATTATGCTATATAAATATACTATGCAATGTGAAATGTGCTCATAGAAACTTATGAAAGTCAGCCAGATGCTACAGTGACAAGTATGATATAAATGCAGAGACGGAAGTTTTAACACCAGAGAAACCGCACACGATCTGTCAGTCGGGGGTGGCAAGCTTCCAGATGTGATTGCAACACACTTTTGCAGACATAGGGAAGCTCTCATGTTAATGTGCCGCAGCTTTGGGGTGCATATCTCCAGGAAAGTGGTCTTTGCCATCCTAAAATCCTGCATGAGCTGCAGGACATCCCAGGTCTGTGGTACTATTTTCTCACCACTCAACAAGGCCAGAAATGGTGCTACATCAACTCAGTCTGTTCCAAAAGAAGTTCACTCATAAGCAGTCCTTGATATTCACCCCCTTCTGCAGGCTCTAGCTGAGGTCCCAAACCACGAGCCAAGATAATGACGAGATTTCTAATACATCCTGAAAAGTCTCTGAAAATTAGGGGTAGTCAGGCTCACATCATGAAGAACTGTTCTGTCCTTATTTGTTCACATCAGTCAGAAAATGGCATAGGCCTCATAAAAAGCTGAAAAATCCTTGGGGTGGGTGTAGAGAAGAGTCGTGTGAATTATGGTTGCGTGTGGCTGGCATATATTATGTATCTCGCAATGCACTGTGATAAAAGTCCAAGAATGCACAGAGCTCTATAGTGAGGCAAAGGACAATGAGATAGCAACCCAGAACACTGCGTGCTTACTCCAGAGAGTCCTTGCCATTTGGATACAATGGTCCAATTGAAGTGGGAGACATCTGGCTATGTGCATGCAGTTATGGCAAAATATCTAATCTGCAACAGTTAACATGTAAGAGCTCAGTACAAAATAACTAGTCTCTCCCCATGTGGATGAGGGCTATCTCTCATATTCCCACCTTCATGATATCTCAGTACCAGACACTTTGTTCTTTTAACAGTGAATTTACTACATTTAAATGACAGAATAGAAATTTATAAAACATATTCCATCTTCAGAACACTTTATAAGTGTTGATGAAATAATCTCAACCAATTAGACTGCAAAATCGTCAGGAAAGAGACTGCCACTCCTCTACTTATGCTACATTGATGACTTCATCATCTTTTATCACCTGGACCCGTGGAAAGGAGGCTCTTGAGAAACTGCACCAAGATTTTGACCATTTCCACCCCACCATCAGCCTCTGACTGGGCCAGTCTACATGGGAGACCCACTTTCTGGATACTACAGTAAAACTAAATGATGGTCACATAACCACCACACTATACGAGAAACCTACTTACATCCCTCCAGTTTTCATCCAGGATACATCACATGATCCATTGTGTACAGCCAAGCCCTAAAATGCAACCACATTTGCTCTCATCCTCAGACAGAGATCAACACCTTCAGGATCTCTATCAAGCATTCTTAAAACTAAAGTACCCTCCTGGGGAAGTTTAAAAAAAAAAATCAGATTCACAGAACCAGATGGGTACCTAGAAGTCTCTTGTTACAGGACAAGCCCAACAGAATGCCACTGGACATTACCTACAGCCCCCAAATCAAACCTCTCCACTACATTATCAACGATCTACCACCTACTCTACAAGACGACCCCTCACTCTCTCAAGCCCTGGGAGGTAAGCTGCTGCTCACTTAAGAGAGCCCTGCAACCTTAAGCAAATACTCACCAGCAACAGGAACACTAAGCCAGATACCTTTCCCTGCACCAAACCATATTTCCAAATCTGCCCACATACGTGCTCAAGTGACAACATCATAGCACCTAATCAAATCAGCCACTCCATCAAGTGCTTATTCACCTGCTCGCATACCAATATTAGATATGCCATCATGTGCCAACAATTCCCCTCTGCCTTATACATTGGCCAAACTGAACAGTCTACACAACAAGGAATAAATGGACACAAATCAGACATCAAGAATGGTAACACTAAAAAAAAAAGAAGGAAAAGAAAAAACAGTAGGTGAACATTTCAGTCTACTTGGACATTCTGTAAAAAAACAAAAAAAACCAAACACACACACATGCACATACACACTAGTTATAGTGTTTCAGGGGGCAAAAAACTTCAAAACCAGATCGCTACATAAAACTGTGGAATTGGAATTCATATGCAAACTAGATGCCCTCACATTGGATGTGAACAGAACTCTTGAATGGCTAAGTCATTAAAAAAAAGATGATTTTTCCTCTATTACCCTTCTCAGGCCTTGCTTTACCTCTTCAACCTGGTGTTTACTTTGCAGAGGTAGGTTAGCAGTCTATCCCTTTGGAAGTCTTTGCATTGACTTTGTCACCCACTCTTCTCTGCTCGCGCGTGCGTGTGTTTATATATATTTATTTTTACAGCTCACATGCTACATTTTCCATTTCATTTATTTAATGGAAGTGGAATTGTGCCCATAAAAGCTTAATGTGATAAATAAGTGTGTTAACCTTTAAAAGTGCCACAGGACTCCTTGCTTGTTTTGCTGACATAGACTAAGACAGCTACTCCTCTGGAACATGCTTTATAGTGACGCAGTCAAGGAACTTACTGTATTTATCTTAATAAAGAGACAGGTAAGAGGTGACTTGATTGCAGAGTGTAACTATGTACATGGGTAACATTTTTATAGTGGGGTTTTTAATCTAACAGAGAAGGTGTAATGATTCAGTGTTTGGAAGTTGAAGATGGACAAATTCAGGCCTAAATTTTTAATAGTGAGGGTAGTTAACTATTGGAACAATGTATTTATCTTGAGGGATGGATTCTCTATCACTGATACCTTTTTTAATTAAAATTTGTTTTCCCCCCACCCCCAAAATATATGATCTAGAAATTATTTTGGAGAAATTCTATGGCAGTATGACTGGATGATCATGATATTCCCTTCAGCCCCTTGAATCTGACTACTTCTTCAGCTGAAAGTCAGTCACAGATTTAAATAAGAAGTTCTCTGGATGGCATCAGAGCCAGATTTATACATGGTAGAGAACAAAAAGGCCAACAAGTGTCATGTAAGTATGTTCTGTACATTGTTGCTGCTCTGCCTTACAGACAAAGAACTTTCTTTTTGTTCAGCTTTCTGTAGTCAACCATTTGTGGCATTCTCAGAGTACAAGCTCTGTCTTTCACTACAGGCTGCTTTAGAGGCTAGCTCATTAAATATATGTCTGCCAGTTACTTATAGCTAAAATAGTAGCACATTAAGCTCCAGTTGATGAGGCCTTATTGGTCTGAAGGTTCTGACAAGCTGGTTCATGGGAAAATAATCCACAGGCAGGAACATGTGGAAACATTATTGGTGTGGGGATCAATGTATGAAAGAAGGGTGTTTTGTGGCACAGAGAGTCTCAGGTGATCATGGGTGTATTAGACAGAGGCTATGTCTACACTGCCACAGATATTGTGAAATAGTTATTTTGAAATAAATAATTATTTCAAAATAGCATTATTTCAAATGTATTATTTCAAAATGGGAGTCTAGTGAAGACTATTTAGAAATAAGGTAGGAGTTCTTACTTCAAAATAAAAAGTCCTTGCTAGACTTTATGTTTTGAAATAAGGAAAACAATATGAAGTTTAGAACTATTATTTCGAGACAAGCCAACTCTGCAGCTTGGAATGGCCTTTTTCAAAATAGCTATTTTGAAAGAATCAGTGTTTCAAAATAAATCCACGTTTTAGTATTTCAAAATAGCCCCTCATTATTTCAAAATAACAAAGCGCTTATTTTGAAATACCAAAATACCAGCATGGACAGGCATAAAGATTTTTCAAAATAAGCTTCCTTATTTCAAAAAAAAAAAAAATCTTTGTAGTGTAGACATAGCAAGAGGAGGAGAGAGGGAATTGGGAAAGAGAAATGAAACAGTGCTTGGAGCACAACTAGAGGGAGGCTGCCTCAGTTCTATTAAACACGAGAGAAGACAGTTCTGAGTTAAGAATGGGAGAAGAGGTGGCTGGAACAATTAAGAGGTAAACGAACTGGAGGTGCAAGGCCGAAAGATGAGTGTAGGATCAAATGAGATCAAAGACATAAGCAGGGATAACAATATGAAGATGAGGATATAGTTTGAAGCAGAAGTCTAGAGCATTGACCTGAGGCAGGGTTGATATGATCAGAGCGAAAGAGAAAGGGGATTCCATAAGAGTGCTTTAGCATGGACTTTGGAAGGGCCAAAAATCATGTTCAGTCAAATGTCTGGGAGCTTTTGTGGTTAACAGAAAATTAACGCTGGATCCAAACTATGGGCTTTTGGATTTGGTTCCAAAATGTAGTTTTGCAATGTTCGAGCCATTTTCCTCTCTACACCAGATGAAGGAGAAGTAAGAAGTGAGGAGGCCAGAGGGAACAAGGCTGAAGTGGCCAAGATGAGTAAGCAGACAGAACAAATTTGAGATGATTGAGGAGGAGCGTAAATAGCAGGCAGCAACCAACCATTTTCATAGTAGCACTTTGTCAGAATGGTTCAGCTGGCAGGGGTCAGATTAGGAAACCTCTGTGGAAACCTAGGTAATAACACACCACTAAATTATGAATGGACAGAGAGGTTGATGTTAAGTTAAAGTAATGGAACTTCCTGTACTTTTAAGTTGTGCTCATAGCGAAATCTGGACTTACTAAATTGGTTGTATTTACCTTGTGTCGCTCCATGGCATAAATAAAATGACACGTGTAATATGCCACTGTGAAATATGGAATTATTGTAGAATGAAAATTTGGACAATGAAAAACAGCTTCCATTTCCATTGAAACTTCCTGTCTGAAAGGGCCTCAACATTTGCTTTAGTTTTTCCATCTTCCTTCAGGCTCCTATGGAAATGCTGCCAAACAATCGTAATCAAAGTTCTCTGGTCTGGTTGCAAAACTTAGAGAGTGTCATAGTTACAAAAAAGCAGAGTTTTAAAGGAATTTTAATGTCTGACTTCCACTGTTTTCAAGACAATATAATTTGCTCTTATAACCAATGACAATTATTAATTCATAGACATCTTAATATACTATTTTAGGTTAGACTCATCACAGTCTTTCCTTGATCTTTTCAAAGAGGCAGGTCTGAAAAGCCTTATACCAAACAGGAAGAGAGTTAACAATATGATTAATTTCCATAACTGTGTAAACAACTGAGAAGGGCCATTCCCATTTGTGGACCAAATCATCAGATGGTGCAATTCAGTGCAGTGCTGACTTCAGAGGAGGTGTGCCGATTTACATTATCTGAGAATTTTGCCTGTAAGTTTCCTCTCTCTGTAGCTCCCTGTATTCTTTTACCCAAGAGTTATATGACAAAGAAAATCACTGATGAAAAATACAGAAGTCCATTTTGAAAAATGTAAAATATAGTGGAATAGTTAGGTCTGACCAAAATAAAGTTTAAGTAAGGATGTGAGGAGAGATGTACCCTTATAACAGTATCCTTATAATGATGCCACACTATCACTATTCCAGTTTTACAGATGGGAAAATTTGAGGCACAGAGTGGTGATATGTGTTACCCAAGATAAACCAGTAGTGACTCAGCCACTGACTAGTAAAAGTAAGAATTACAGCCCAGGTCTCTTGAATTGCAGACCAGGGCGCTCTCCTCTAGTCTATACCACTTCCTTGGTTCTGTGATCACATCAGGATGTACATGCCAAACTTTATAATTTGCTGTGTTAGCAGTTAGGTAGAAGGGCCAGCTCCTCCAGTGTGCCTTGACTATGCTGCATCACACTTCTTAGGTAATCTAATGCTTAGCCCGGCCTCAGATAAGGGTAATTTGATCCCCCCAGTGGCAGCATAACGCTGGTGTGTGAGTTCTCATGTCAGGCCCCAGCCTGGTGGCTGATGCAGGAAGGAAAATATAGGTATGGTGAAGATGCTCTGTGGGACTCTTCAAGGATCTGCCACTTGGTGGGGAATCCATGAAAGGTCAACTGCCCTATTTAGTGGAAGAAAGTGAATTGGTGAGGTGGACCTTTTATTTTTGGCCAGCGCGTTGAGAGAGATGCTCTAAGTGACTCTTCCAACTGAGGTGTGGGGATATGTGTACATTTAACTGGTGAGTGGCTTCTAATGCACAGTGGGGGCAAGCTGGCCCCACCACTTATATTGAGCATCAGTCACCTACCACTGGAAATGAGAATAAGTTTAATGGATAAAACTGAAGCAGCAGAGGGATTAGACATCTAGCTTCTAGCAAATGTTAATCACTTTTGATTCCCTTTACTTTTTTCATTCTGGGATCTGCATTTTCTGATACAGTAACTTGTGTCAGGAACTTTGCAGCCCAAAGTTGCAAACATAAAAGCTAAAAAGCACAGTAATAAGTCACTACAGAGATGTTTATTACCTACCAGCAAATATTGGTGATTGTTGGACTATAAAAACCCCTCTTTTCATTGTCATGCTGGAACCTGTACACCATGAAGTAATTCCCTCAAGTACATCCACTAAAGACAGTGGTAAAGCCCGATGAAAATATTCCCTCTGGAAGCAATTTTTTTTTCCTTTTATCCTTTAATATTGCTGCAGAACAAAATAGTAATTTTCACCAGCAAATTCTCTAAAGAACCAAAATTAATGCTTTAGCATGTTCTCAGTAATGGCAAGGAAGATTTTGTAGGAAGAGCTAATGTTGTGCTTTCCAGGCACATCCAAAAGTATTTCTGTGTATTTCCCATTCATTGCCAACAGGTGTAATTTACACTTTTTTTTCATTTAGTATGGTAGAGTCATTAGAATAAAGTGGACTCCTGTTTTGCAGCTGCTGTGCATGTTAGAGTAACATCAGGATGGTGCCAATGTCAGGAGTCCAAAGGGTTACAATATAAAGTTCAAAATCAGTTTCTAATCAGCCTTCACTTCAAGCTCTAGCTGAACTCAGGAAATTTTTTGCAATATTAAGAACTGATTAAAACCCAGTATTTTGTCTACCATATGTTACTCAATGCTCCATTGTCCCATATTCATGTCACTGTCAGGAACGGAAGTCAGAATCAAGAAGAAAATATGTTCTGAATCCAGCGTCATTTCTATTCAGATTCTGTACTTCATGAATTATAAAATCATGTGCATAACAATACATCAAGCACAAAGAGGTATAATTCCAGGAAAGGTCTTGTGTGTTAAGGTACAGGACTGGGAGTCTCAAAATGTGGGTTTAATTCCTAACTCTGTTTGAAGGTTGCTGTACAAATACGTTACTTAAGTTTTTTAAGCATGAGTTCTCCATATGTAAAATAGAGATGGTACTTTCCTGCCTTGCAGAGGTATTAATTATTGTGAGATCCTCAGATAATATGGTGGTCAATATAAGTAGGCAGAGAATATTATAGGGTTAGTGTAAGGGATAGTGGCCAATACCGTTGATGCCTCAGTTAATAAACCATAAGGTCCCCTGCTAAGTAGCTTAAAAGCATCTGTTAGTGTGGGGGGGTTGTATGTTTTTGTGTTTTTTTTTGTTCTGTTTTGTTAATATTTTGCAAGCAACAAGAGAGAATTTTGTCAGCATTCTCAGTTTTGATCCAGGATGGCATTTTACCATTTATAGCAGCAGATAAAGATATTTTTTCCAGATGTAACTGATGTTATTTCATCTGTCTGGGACAAGTTATGAATTTTCTCAGCTGGAAATTTTACCATACACATGTAGTTGCATCCCTGAAGGAAATTCAGTCCTACAACCATTTACTAGGTATTCTTTTCTTCTGGTTGAGTAGCAACGTGCCTCTTCTCCTTTGTCTATTCTGCTGGTGCTGGCAGAAGCATCATCTCCAGATAAAAGAGACAGGGAGAGGGACATACAGTTAATATCATTGTGGATTGCAATGTGGCAACAATGCCTGTATGTTTAGATTCAGCACCATTTTTCTCTCTTGCATTAATGAGATTTAGTGGAAGTAGTAATGTGCATACATAAATTCAGGCATGGCAGCCACAACTATGATACGGTCTGGTCCTGGTGAGGCCCAAAAGCAAGTATCTGTAATTGTAGCTGAGCTCCTGGTTCTGCTCCTCCCTCTGCTTCTTCAGCACATGTGAAGGGTTGGGCTGCAGGTACCTCCCATACACAGCCTGGGGAGCCTGAGCATAGCTCAAAGGAATCCCACTGGTCACCTTGACACCCATGTAAAGAAGAGCCAGAGAGCAGGGTGGAAGGAGAGAGCAAAACAATTATGATAAAGATAAGAAAAAGAGAAACGAGGCAGGAAAAAAGAATATCAGCAAAATGGACAGAGAAAATGTGGCGGAGAATGAAGAAGTGAGAGAAGAAGGGTGTGCAAAGAAAAGAAGAAAGGAAAAGATGGGGAGAAAGAGGTGAAAGCAAAGAGGGTACGTACACTGGACTGAGAACACCCAACTGGAGTATGACACAGCCAGTGTTTCCTCTAATTTTTCATAGGCTATGTGCGCAAAAAATTTCTTTTGTGAAAATTTTTGGAATCAGTGTCCAAATTTGTTCGCACTTCAGTGAGTGTGGTCAAACTTGTGAGTGCAACACAGTAAGTGTGTATGATGCAAACAATGTCTAAATTTTTTTTTGATATGGTGATAGAAATGATTTTATAAATCACAAAACCTTATTTGAAACACGCTACTTGAAATTGGCTTCTTAAAGTAGCATAAAAATATTAGTGCTGTTGAATTTTTTTGTGCACACTTGATTTTGTTGTGTGCGTGGGTTTCACAACCTGTGTGTGCACACACATGCGCACAGCTTAGAGGGAACATAGGACACAGCTGAGCTAGGTGAGAGACCAGCTGATGGGGAACAAAAGAAGAGGTGAGAGAGGGGTGGTACAAAGAGCAAAGGAGGGTGTAAGCACCAGGGCAGGAGCAGCCCCCTACACCTTGAATGTGGTCAACATACAGATCAGTAGTGAAGATGTTGAGGTGTCGTCATTTATATAAACTGATGACAGGCCCTCACCTGAAAACTGTATTTGGTCCAGTCTTTGTAGTAAAAGTGGAAGGACTACAGAGGTGGTTATGGAAAATGACTAGAAACATGGACAGGCTTCCAAGTGAAAAGAGAAACTGAAAAGATTGGGCAACTTTACTTCAGAAAGGAGGCAAATGAGAAGACCATAATCAAAGTACATAAAATAGTGAATGGTACTGAAAAAGTAAATACGAAGATGCTCCTGTTGCCATTTCACGAAATAGATAACGCACTACAAGAACAATGGGACAGTTAACAAAATTGTCAACCACTGTATTTGTAACAAGTGTATTAGTAGCTGAATCATTCCAAGGTTATTAGAGAAACAAGATGTGTGTGAGGTAATATTTTGTCTCTTTTACCTGGAAAAGTTGGTCCAATAAACGATGATACTTCACCCAAATTTGGAATTCATGAAAGGAAATGCCTTTTTACATTGCATTAAATTGAATGGGAAACTCACTGCTAAAATACATCACTTAGAAAAAAAAGATTAGCAGAGAGAAAAAGAGATTAAATATGTAAAGGAGTAAGCATATCCTCCTTTACCTCAGCAAAGATAATAATTTATAAAGGACACCATTCCTCCTGTTTAAAAGCAAAAAAACATTTACTGAAGGCGGGTTGAAAGAAACTTTCCTTGTGGGCCACTTATTGCATTAATTGTGTTTCCTAAAATGCATCTACCATTGTTCTCTCTGAGAGAGAGGATGCTGGAGTAGTTGAGTTCCACAAAACGCCCAGGATGGAATCAGCCACATCAGTAACAGACACTACCTGAAATGCCATTGAGGGTTTTTCTAAAAGTTTATCCCTAATATATATTTTTCTAATTAGTTTTGAGTTTTGGAAGGCTGTCCATTGTCTTTAATAGTTGACTGTCCTCAATGTTAAAGTGGCAATAATGAATTGCTAAATGGATTTCTGAAAGTCTGGGCTAGTCTCCTCTTCTGGGTGGGCTAATGGGAAATTCTAACATTTTAAAATTTAATTTCATTCCTAACTGAAATGAAGAATCAAACTGTCTCACAGAATGGAAATTCCCCAAAACTATTAAATTGAATCATTTCATTTAGAGAGTGCCATGTTTCATTTTGATAATGTCAATGTTATACAATAAAATATTAAATATATTTATAAATATATTTAAATTAACAGTTTATTGTAAAATAAAATTCAAAACTATTAATCAAAACCTTAAATTCAAAACAAAATATTTGTACCATGTCTAAACTAACCAGTTTGACATTACCGAACAAGACTGCTGACATGCAAAGGATTGCTGTTAAAAGAGGTCTGAAAACTTGTCAAGGAATGGTCACAGTTACCTAAATAAATCATGATCAGCTCTACACCCCAGGCTCTGTTTGTATTTTGAAACAAGGAACTTCTGTTCTATGTTGGGTGGCCATGGAATGAGGCCAGAGCCTATACCTCCTTCCCCTTCAGGACTCAGGGAGGTATCAGGAGGAGACGGGGGCTGAAGTCAACAGAGCAGCACTGATATAATTGCTACGAGAAACAGACCCACTGGATCTGATAGGGTGTGCTTTCAGCAGACTGAGATACAGCCATGGGGAACCTAAAAGGGTCACATTCTGGGTGATGGAGCGTCAAGCTCACAGCTCCAGAATAGTTCCTTTCCTCACAAGGGAAAGTTTCTGTTTTAAAAGGTCAAGCTGGGACCCCATAACACCTCTGTAAGGTTTACAGCTCTGTGGCAGCATCAGTTGCTGCATGGGGAAATGAGGGAGACTCAGGATCTAAAGAGGTCTGTTCAGATGGACAGAGTGTGCTCTCCAAGTAATTCTGTGGTTCCTGAGTGAAAACGTTATGCGTGGTTTGCATACTCTCTACCCTTCATATGTGCAGCCCCTAGAGTTAATCATGGTGATATAGGGCTGGGATGAGATAACAATAGGGTAGAACAGGGCCAACCATTTGGATCTTTGTTATTAGAGAGGAAAAATTTCATATCAGTCCCCTGCTTATTAAAGAGTTCTAGGAGGTAATGAAAAATGCATTTGAAAGAAGAACATTCCTATAAAAAGAAATTTATTTGGCCAGTCGGCTCATTTTAATGTTCCCTTTGCTGTTCCAGCTATTCGGGCATGAAAGACCCTATTAAAAAATATAAGAAGATTTTTGTGGGAAGAAATATTCAGCGTCTTTTCTGTGCCCTTTCCACTACAAAAAGCCAGATCATGCAGCTGCTAGGTGTAAACAATGAGCACCCTTTGTATACAATAGCTAAATATATACTAGAGTACTCTACAATAATAGCCCTAGATACTGTAGTTACCCGTGATGGCCAGAGCAGTAGCTCGTGTAAATCAGTGTAGCTCTTGACTTTAATGAATTATACTGAGCATCTGTCTCAACAAAGAATGCAGCAATAAGGGTTCAGAAAAGGACAGAGTGGGAGTTCCACATTCATCTCTGTGCAGAAGACCAGCGCCAGATCTATATGCACCACTTAAGTCCCACTTAACCCCTCATAATAAGTGTTGGTGCCTAGCCTGTGCATGGGCCCTTTGCACAGGGTGAATTGCACTCAGAGCAGCTGAGGGTCATGCCTGCAATGGATGTTTGATTGCTCTCCAGCCTGGGTAGGAGTCACACATGTGAAATATTATAAAGCACTGTTGTCATAACAGGGGTCCTCAGGCAATCTGCACTTGCCAGGTTCATTATCCTTCTGTGGGAGACAGTAAGCCAAATTCTGCTGTAGCAGATATCAGTAGGTCTCCACCAGGGATGAATTTGACCCCGTGTATGTTGTACAGAAGTGTATAATAAGCATTCCTTTGTCCACTTCTTTGATGATCTACTTCAACCATTCTCAGAAATAAGTGCTAAATGCAGATTCTCTGCAACCGCTCTGCCTCCATTTGGCCTTTAAACTGAACCAGACCTGACAGTAGAGAACCTCTTGAAGCAGTTCTAGTCCACTTCCCGGTGACATCTCAAGTTATGCAGCAGCACAGGATCCTGTTCTGCATCAATTGCTAATACCGCCAGTAATGAAATCATTTTAACTGTGTGTACAAAAAAGTGCGGGAGGGACAAGAGGGTCACTTTTAATCATTCATGATGGTTACAGGATCGTGTAACTTGGTTTGTCTAAATTGCCACTCTGCTTTATCAGTTCTGGTTTGTTGTGTTTGCTTGTGACTGCACAATGCAATTTCTGGGAGCTTGAGTTCCTGGGAGCATTCATGCTACCCCATTTCTAGCTCTGTAGTACAGAGGCCTGCTGTTTTAATCACGCCTCCCTTTCTCAATGTTGTTTGCGCCCTGGTACAACCCATCTGCCTTGAATCTAGTGCTCCACTGGGGCTGCACACATCTGCCAGCCAGACTACCTTCGTACACAATTACTCAATCCACCGTAAGGCTCTTTAATAGGAAACAAGTGTGACAACAGCAAGCCCTTTTCGCTCGCTCGCTCACTCTCTTTCTCCCCTTAAACTACAGAGTCAAACCGCTCTAATAGAGATGAAGCTGAATAGATCTGCCCAGGTGTAGGTGAAATGGTAGAGCCTCGGGGATAATAGATGCCGTGCTCTTGTGCTGAAGTTCAGCATTGTGTCTTGAAGGGTTGTCTAGCAGCAGTGAGATGGGTTGCTCTTTGTACAGTTAAAAAGTCAGTGAGCTTCCTCCAGCTTGTATGTGTGACTAATTTAGAGTGCAACCTGGATCTAGGTGAGAGCTGCAGAACTGTCTCTTCTCCTCAGTGCATGGACAAAACACAGCATACAGTAAGTGGAAAATTTGCCTTTACTTATTTTACTTGGGAATTAATTACGGGTGTTTACTTTGGAAGGAAACCTCTAAGGACCGGTGCAGAAATGAACCAGAATAGTGCTTGCGTGCAGGTCCCCTGTGGCTCGTCTCCTGTTCATTCTACACTGTGCCCTGGCATTGCCACTGTAGCTTGAATGCTCACATTGAATTCCAGGTCTAAAGAAGACCTCTGATCTATGATGTTGTATTATTGATAATACTAATAATATATTTTAGTCCATTTCTTTAATCATGTAGCTCTCTAGATTATAATTTGATAACTAGTCAAAATTAATTATGTATTTTTATTACAAAAACTGCAAAAAATTGCTCTACATGGAGGAGTAAAACAAACAAACAAACAAATGCTTAAGCCCCTTATGGTCAGCCAGAGATTTTAGAAACTAAAAGATGAAAGTGGTTTATTTTGAAGAAAGCTATATTGTTTGTTTACCCAATTGTTCCTTCAAACACTGTCAAAACAACCCCAAATGCTCAAATTAATGTATTGCAGCAACCACACTGATAGTGAAGTTTAAAAAACAAAAAGAAGGTCACTTGTCTAAACTGCACGAAGAGGCATATTAAAACCAGATGTATGGAATCTCAACTTTGACTCTTTGGTCTTTCATGCTTGGTTTAAAGCCGCCTTAAAATTGCATTTATTTTGCATTTACAACTTTGGATTTGCTGTTAAACTGTGCTTGAACTTGAAGTTAAGATTTGATCTTAACACACACATATTCTTTGAGCTTCCTACCTCAGTTTTACTTTGCTATAGGGAGTCTATTTAACTACTGGACCATATATCCTTAAGCACGTTAACAAGCTTGCTGTGATGGTGTTTCAGGTGGGATATCAGACAGTGAAAAAGAATGTGTCTATTTCATGTAGAAAAACAATAAATAAATATAGAGGGGGGAAAAAAAGAACCTGCCAGAGTCGCCAGTAGATGATGAGACAGACAAAGAATGCAGACCAAAAAGTATCAAGGATATTGTTTTTTCTGGAAGATCACGTGAAATGACACTTCTCATGTTAGGCTCTATTCATTTTGAAATATTCTTCGGCTTGATGTCTGTTGTCATCACTAAAAATGGAACAAATGACTCAGCACAATTATGTTTATAAAGTTCCTTTCAATAGTTTTTCCTTTTTCAAGAGAATTATTTTCTTTTCACTTGGACAGCAGATGGTGTTTCAACTAACTACGGCTTTAGGCTAGCTAGGGGTTCTTTTGATCGTGACATTGGTTTACTTTTGCCAGGGTGAAAAGTCTTATTTAGCAATAGTTATGATGAGTTCCTGTACACAGCAATGTCATTTGAAATTGCTGAAGATGAGGGGATAGAGAGGTAAGACAGTATCCTACAAGAAATATTTAGACCTGTAATTGCTGGCATCAAATAGCGGTTAATGCCTACCCCCTACAGGGAGAGAATCTAATTTCACTAGTACATGAACTCTATATTGTAGTACGATTTACACATCTGAACGGTGCAAATACTGTCTAGCTCCAACAAAAGTCTCTTAATGAGGAGATCAGACTCTAATTAATAGGTAGTGCGCTTCAAAGGGCTGCAACTCTCTTCAGTACCACTGATAAATTACAATGGTCATTTTATTTCCCAGCAGTAAAACTCAGTGGGCAGGAGCATTTCAAATTTAAAAATCAGTAAGCAATACTCTTTTTATGTATGTAAAACTTAGATTTTAAATAAGCATACACAAGCTTTCAGATTTACTGTGTGTCAAATGCATAATAATTTAAGGGACAAATTGGCCACACTTCTGTATACTTGGATATTAACTTACTACAAAAGGCTGACCCACTGATTTCCATTAATAGTCTCAAGTGAAGGTGCTACTAAACATTAAGAAGTCTGATAAAAATTGGGCCCTTAATTATTAAGGTCAGATTCTGCCCACAGATTTTTGATCTGGGAGCATTCACATTGAAATCAGCTACTCTGAATCTTCAACCTTTACCCCCATCAGCTAGTATTTTACCCTTTGACTTCAGTGGGATCTCTTGTCAAGTAATGGCAGTACTCCATGAAAATATAGGGGTAAGAGGCTGGGCCAAAGATGCAGTTCGCAGATAAGATTCTTCTCAACAAGTGAAATTCTGAACTATCACATTTGTGAATAAACGCATTTTGATCAGTTCATAGTCAAAACAGAAAGATGATTTAATGAACCCTTTCTCTCACCATTAAATTATCAATATCAAGCATTTTCCACAGACATTTATTCTTCGCTGTTTTAAAGGAAACTTAAATTTATCTGCTTCCTTGGAAACCCTAAGGTCCAGATTCTACCTTCAGTTATAACTCATAGGGTATGTCTATACTGGCAAGTTAGTTCAAATTAAGGAGATTTAATTCGAACTAACTTTGCCCCTGTCTACACTAGGCTTTCATTAGTTTGAACTAAGAAATTCCTCAGTTCAAACTAATAGACACTTAGTTTGAATCAGTAAAACCTGCCAGTTAGTACAAACTAAGTACAGTGTAGAGTAAGACTGACCCTTAGTTTGAACTTAATAAGTTTGAACTAAGGGCATTTAGTGCGAACTAGTGAAGTGGACTAATTTGAATTAACATTGGTTTGAATTAGTCCATGCTGTTAATTCAAACTAATAAGTTTGAGGTTAGTTTGAACTAACCTCAAAGTTATTAGTTCAAACTAACAAATTTGAACTAACTTTCTGTGGTGTACATAGCCATAGTGTCTATTAGCTACCCATGCATTGACTTTGCTTGTTTTTATACAGCAACAGAGACCGGAATTTGACATTAGTTGTTTGGGATCCATGCCCAAAACTAACTGTATTCTACAGTGAGGAGCCTCAGTACAGCAAACCCTGGTCTGGTAAACAAGGAGTCCAGAACTAGTCATAAGTTCGAGTTTCATTTGTCAACTTTGATAACAACAATAGGATATATATTATGGTTTGGATCAAATAGGCTTTTCTCGTGACAAACTTCCCAAAAATGAGGGATCCAGATCCTTATTTCTCCAATAATTAAAAAAATTGAAATTGCTTAAATTTTAGTGCCCCACACACACAGGGGAAACGTGTGGAACGCCATTCCAGGGCCCACTATTTTTAGGGGCTCAGCATTCCGGGGCCCCTACAAGTAGAAAATAGTGCCAGAACTCTGTGTTCTGGGGCCCACCATTGACAAATATTGGTGGATATTGGGGACAGGGGAGTGGGTATTGCAGATGGGTATTGGGGGCTGGGATGGATTTTGGGAACATGGGAACAGATATTGGGGGCAGTAGCTGGGGTGCTTGAAGGGGGCCTAGATGTGTGGGAAGGGAGCCTGTCCATGCAGGAAGGGGGCCTGCCTGATTAGGGGGGTTCCAGGGCCCACCAAATTATACTTTAACCCCTGCAGACACACATTCATAACCATTTCTTACTTCCTTGTCCTATTTTGAAAAAAATGCTTTGGTTTCTTTAACATCTTGCCCACTGGCATCAATTTCAGTGCATTAATTTCTTTGAGAACTCAAAATTTGACACACCATCAGTAGGCATAAGGCAAAACTCTCCCCTCAGTTACACCTTTGTTGACATCAAGCAGGTTTCAAGGGTACAATTCAAGATACATATTGAGCAATAGAGATTGTCATTACCCTTGCTAAAAAAGTAGACTATCTAACAATGTATAGAATGATACTATTGTTGTTGTTGTTATAAGTATTTAGTAAGTATTTGACAATGTGCTTTTGAAATCAGCTACTGGCTACTGGGATTCATAACCCTTATACTCTTAAAGTTCTTATGGACATATGGGGGAAAAGAAGAAAAAAGAAAAAACTAAAAAGGGATTAAGAATAAAATTTTCAAAGCTGAGCACTTCAAATTAGCCACCTAAATCCATATTTAGTCTTCAAAGCAAATTACCTGATTTTTTTATCAGATGTCTGAGGTTTGTATATTACTTTTGTTTAGGCATGTAAATGTGGATTTAGGCATTCAAATTGAGCCACTTATATTTGACATTTCTGGCCTATATTTATTCTAGGAGGAAAGTTTCTCTGATCCAGTGTAATGTGGCAATGGCTTTCTTCTTTAGTAACTTTCGAGGAAGTATGATTCATAGGGAAAACAAAAACAAAAAAAAATGGCCAGAGGAATCCATTGTTATCCTATACTCTCACTTCCTATATAACAAACATCAGGGAACTTCCCAGAATTAATTCCTGCTTGAACTAAAGCATATAATTTAGAGAAACATCCAATATCTATTAAAAATTTCAAGTGATGGAGAAAAAAAATGCACCGCAGTCTTTGATAATATAATATATAGCTAAATTAGCAAGAACCATACAAAGTGAATCAGAAATCACTAGCAAATCTTTACTCATTATAAAATAGAAACCTTGTTAGTTCATTACAAAATCACTGGATCAAATTCTATGCTAATGTAAATATGTTATCCCAGAAGAGAATTTTCTCTGATGAATCTTATCTACACACGGCTTTAATTTTATTCCTATTTGCCGGTCATGTGGAAGCTGTAAGTATTGCATGACCTAATGAATCATATAATATCTCTTTTGGTATAGTTACTGCTTCTGCTAAAGATCTAATAAGTCTTAAACTGGACAAGATGTAGAAATGGTGCCTCTGCATACTGCAATGTATTACTAATAAGCATCAAAAGATTACTGGAATATTAGTGAAAAATATAAGGAAAAACTAAACCAATTTTCGGGTTTGAAATACTTGCCATATGAATTCAGAGGAAAGAATCTTCCATTCTTTGTGACAAAATATTTATATAGAACTTATACTAAGCAGGTTCAGGTCTTGCACACATGTTTAGAACTATTTTGTAAGTGCAGTCAACAAGCATGGCTAGTTTTATTCACACTGTAATCACAGCCATCATTATCTTTGCCATACTGCTGATTTTGTATAAACCTGTTTGCTATATTCCCATTTATTTATTGACGATAGTGGCATGAATAACTTGAGAATTATTTGATCCTTGTTCATTGTAGTTTATAGATAAACGCCATTCTGAGATGTGAACAGTGAGCTCAAAGATTATTTTACATGCCAGCATGGATCTTAAGTCTTTGATCCAAATTAAGGTACAGCAGTTATTTGGTTTGGGGATCCAAATATTTGACCCACAATTTTAAAAAAATAATGTTTTAATACCAAGATGATCAAATTAAAGGATTAAAAAAATATAGTTCCAGGAAAATAAGGACTTTTTACTCTCAAACTACTGTGTGGTGTTGGAACAGGGGTTAAAATATAACTTGGTGGGCCCTGGAACCCACCTAAATTGGTAGTCCCCCACTTACTCAGGTTCAAGCCCCCTTCATGCAGATTGGAGGACACCTCACCCACCCCAGCTACTGCCCCCTCTTGCCTACTCCCCACCCCAGCTACTACCACTCACCACCTCAGCTACTGCCCCCAGCCCAAGGCTTGCTGCTGGTCCCCTGAACCCTTCCCCAACCCCTTCTGGAACCTAACATGTCACTGATGGTCCCCCAACCCTTCCTCAACCCCCCTGTTATGCCATCTTCCCCTGTGCCCAGGGCCAACCCCCTCCTCCACACATATTCCCCAACAGGCTGGCTTGCCTGTCCCCAAAAACCAAGCCCCCAGATCCCCCTTATCTGGCTGCAATGAGGAGCAGCCACTTTGGCCTAGAGCCTACTCTAACTGAGCATCAGTAAGACCAGGCTTGGCGGATGGGGGGTTGAATTTTAAAAACTCCCTGCCCTGCTGGAATGCAGTAAAGCACCATTCCGGGACTTGCTATTTTGAGGGGCTCAGCGTTTGGGACCCTAAAAATAGAAGTTGGAGCCAGAACACAGCGTTCTGGGGCCCATTATTTTTAAATGGTTGGCCCTGAAATACAGTGTTCCGGCTTCATTTTCTAATTTGGTGGGCTCTGGAATGGCATTCCACTACATTCCAGCTTACTTTAACCCCTGTATTGGAACCAAAATAATATCAAACCAGAACTTTTACAGGATTCTGATAACTTTATATTACTTTTTTTTTTCTTTGTATTTGGGACTACAAGTAAGATTGCCTAAATACTATGAAACCATGAAGCTACTTTTTTTTCCTTCCAGCTAACTTTTACAGAGTTAAAAGGATACCAGTATTCTAGATAAACATTCAGTGCTTGTCTACACAGTGCCATGGTTCAGTTTACAGGGGTATAAATTGTAGAGTACTCTAACATGTTGTATTCTAACTACCTGCATAGATCCTTCTGGCAACTACCTAGCTTTCGTTAACATAATCCTCTTTCATACAGGATTATGGTAATATATAGACTACTGGATATTCACTCAGACTGTTAGACACTTTCATGATTTCATAGATTCCAAGGCCAGAAGGGATCATTGTGATCATCTAGTTTGATCTCTTTATCACACAGGCCATAGAACTTCCCCCAAAATAATTGCTAGATAGAGCATACCTTTGGCAAACAAATCAATTTTGATTTAAATATTGTCAACGATAGACAATCTTCATAGATTGTTTCAATGTTTAATTACACACCATTAAAAATTTGTACTTTATTTCCAGTTTGAATTTGTTTTACTTCAACTTTCATTGGATCATGTTATAACTTTCTCTAACAGATTGAAGAGCCCATTATGGAATATTTATTCCTGATTTAGGTATTTAAAGCCTGTAATTGTTACTCCATATCTTCCTCTTTGTTAAGCTAAACAAATTGAACTCTTCAAAGCGGCTGAGAAAGTGCTGTATTCTCCCATGAAAGCTTATGCGATAAATAAGTTAGTCTTTAAGTGCCACAAGACTCCTTGCTTTTTTTGCTTTACTAGACTAACACAGCTGCCCCTTTGAAACTGAACTCTTTGAGTCTATCACTATAAAGCATTTTAATGCATTTATCATTCTCATGACTCTTCCCTGAATCATCTTCAATTTCTCAACAAAACATACTTCTTGAAATGTAAACACAGAATTCTAATAGTAGTCACACAAGTGCCATATACAGAGGTAAAATGACCTCTCTACTTCTCCGTGAGAGTCTCTTGTTAGCTCTTTTGACCACAGTGTCACGCTGGGAGCTCACGTACAGCTGATTATCATCCACAACTCACAAATCTTTTTCAGAGTCACTGCTGGCCAGGACACAGTCTCCCATCCTGTAAGTTTGGCTGTTGTGTTTGTTCCTAGATTCATTCATTTATATTGGCCATATTAAAATGCACATTGTTTGCTAGTGCCCAGTTTGTCAACTGATGCAAATTGCTCCAAATCAGTGATATGTCCTCATCATTATTTGTCATTTCCTTGATTTTTTATTTTTATCATCTGGAAACTTTATCAGTAATGATTGTATGTTTTTCTTCCAAGTTATTGATCAAAAATTTAAATATCATAGGACCAATAACCGATCTCTGCAGTACCCCACTGAAAACACACCCCTTCGGAGACACACTCATTTATTGAAACCGAATCTGTTTGCAAAGGTTCTTAGATTCACTTATAGCATTACTAGGTGGATTTTTTTTTCTTTTTTAAATATGTTATAAGTCAAAGGTGGGCAACGGTTTCCACAGGTAGACTTGAGGAGGAGACCCAGCCAGGAGGGTGGTGCAGCAGTGGAGGGGCAGCCCCGGGGCCAACAGAGAGCCAGCTGGAGCGGGGAGGGAAGTGGAGATCTGGCTTTGGGGGATCAGCTGATGTGGCAACAGAGAGCTGGCCCTGGGGAGTCAGCTAATGTCACAGCAGAGAGCCAGCCAGGGCCTGGCAGAGCTCCTCACTGTGGTGGCAAAGCACCCACTGGGAGGCATGGAGGGCCGGACAGAGCTGTCAGACAGGCAGCCATATATTGCCCACTTGCTCTAGGTAGTTGAGCAGTTTAGCTGCCTGTGGCTTTAAGTAGACATAATCACAAGTAATGGGAAGAAGGAAGTAAGGTGGTATAAAGAGAATTCAAGCGGAAAGTTATTCTTGTTCTAAGGGTTGAGTGCACTTTTACTTTTCCCTAGCTAGGAAACATTATGAGCAAATGTTATAAAAACAATCAGCAATGGAAACAGTAAGAGCATTTAAAAAGTAACATTCTTATATATTTGCTATAAATGGAATGAGTTCAAGTGGAGTGATTAATTGGAAGTTAAAATTTTTTATGCTGTTATTTAATAAATGCTAAAGATATATGAACCTCATAACAGTACAAATACCATGCAAAGTGACTACATTCATCTGCTTATTCACTGGTGTAACACAATTGTAATTAGTTTCAGTACAGTGAAGTAATGCAAACGTGAATCTGGCCCTTCTTCTTTTTCAGATGTGAAAGCTACTTTTTTTTTTCACCTAGAAAAAGTGGGGGGGGGTGAAGAGGTGAAATTTTGCAAATAAGTTTTTGTTTTGTTTTGTTTTGTTTTTTAAAATCTTTCAGGTTCAATGAGCCAAATTCAATTCTGGTATAGTTCCAGTGACTTCATTCAAATTAATACCAGGGTTGAATTTGGCCAGCCATTTTTATTTGGAGCTGCTTTAAACTAACAGCCATTTATGAGTTCTGTTCCTGTGACAACTTTGAAATAAAAACCCTGTAAAATTTGGACAAATTGGCCAACAATCCTTCATGAAGCATTGGTTGAGGTAAAAAAATGTGTTTGTTAAACTTCCAGACAGTTGGGCTGGACTTTAAATGCTCCATAAATGTAAAACAGTCTTTGAAATATCAGCACAGCAAATTCACATAGTGCATGTCACAGATGTGCGTCATACCTGAGTAATAATATTAGTTTTACCATCAAATTTCCAGTTGAGCAAATGAAAGAATCATGTATGGTAGAAAATAATGAGTTTTCTACTAGAAGAGTTTTATCTCTAGCAATTTGTTCCATTTTGTCAGAATGCAAATAGACCCAACCATCTGAAGAACTGATATACTATATGCCATTACTAATATTATTTTTAAGTCATATGTAAAATATGCCTTGAATGTGCTCAGAAACACCTTTTTCAATGTTCCTTTACATTTTAATGTTATGATAATATGAGAAATAAATGGCCTATGTTTATAAATTACATAGTATATGTTCTCTGGCATTACAAGTATTGGTCAAACACTAAGGGCAGGTCTATGTTAATGATGGAAAATTCACCACCGTCAGTTTGATCTTTCCAGGTCGATTGAGCAGTCAGTAAAGACCTGCTTAACTGAGCCAGAAATCAGTCTTTCTCAAGAAGAATAGCGCTGAATTGATGGAGGGCATGTCCCACCAACTCAGTGCAGTGGAGATGTTGCAGTATGTAAGCATTAGGAAGTCAAAGGAAGATAAGCAAGTTATCTTTGACTGCCTCTGAAATCCACAGCCTATGTAGGCTTGCCCTAAGACTAGGGTTTTGGTATCATACATTACAATAAAATACAAGATTTATAAGCAGGCCCAAACCTCTTCCCATTCAAATAAGCTAAGAGTGTTTCCACTGATTCATTGGTAGCAGCATTGGGCCCATCATAGTCTATTAATACTGAGACTAGAACTCCAGCAGAACAGAGCAACTCACATCTAGGCACCTATTTAAGAAAGTAGTTGAATTTTCAGAAAAGCTTAGGGGACAGATTTTCAAAAGTATTCATCACTCTGCATTTCCTTTGTTTTCCTCAATGGGTCTGGTGGGTGATGAACACTTTTGAAAATCTGCCTATATCAGTGATGTGTCTAAAGGAGTCATGAATTCTTCTGAAAATCAGACCCTAATGTGGATGCTAAAACTTTTGAAAATCTGACCTGTAAGCCTGACTGCATGTCTTTCTTGATTTATCTGGCAGTTTATAGGATTCTCTATAAGAGATGTATTTGTAGGTACTTTTCTGTTTATTTTTCACGAACATTAACTTTTTCATGTTGTCAAAAATAGATGTGCACCTGTTTTCTGGTAGAAATGTAAATACTTTCTATTTTATAGGCTGAAGAAAGAACCAACCACAGATCACACATTGTTTAATGCACAACTAAAAGACACTCAGATGCTATGACCATGAGGTTGGCAAAAGAACCTGAATGGAGTAGGATAGAATGGAAAGGGATATATGTTACAGTGCTAACTTAGGCTATGTTTACACTACAAAAGCTAAGTCAACTTTATTAAGTCAACTTAATAAAGGCTACTTAAAGTTGATTTTAAGTAGACCTTTTAAGTCGACTTGGTGAGGCCACATTGCATTAAGTCGACTTGATAAAGTCAGGTCGACTTTAAATGGGTCACCTGGCTTAAGTCAACTTTATAAAGTCAACTTAAATGGCCCAACTGCACTAAGTCGACTTTATGAAGTCAACTTTAATGGCCACTTCATAAAGTCAACTTAACCCTTAAAGTTGACTTTAAGGGCAGAAGTTATTAAATCAACTTAAGGAAGCTCTTAAGTCAACTTAATAAACTGCAAATGTGGCCAGGGCTTTGCTTAAGTCAACTTAAGCCTCCTTAAGTCGACCTAAGCTCATAGTGTAGACCGGGGTCTCAAATTCAAATCACCACAAGGGCCACAGGAGGACTAGTAGAGGGCCGCATGAGGATTATTATAGTAGCCCAAGGGCCGCACCACTGAAACCTTTCCATTCAATGATATTTCAAATATCAAGGGTTGCAGAAATAGCTTTAGGGGCCCATGTGGCTTGCGGGCCACATGCTTGAGACCCCTGGTGTAGACATACCCTTACTTAATACAAACCTACAGCATAAATTACTTAGAGAAGAACCCTACCCTCTTCTGCCCTTTGTAGCCAAGAAAAGTCTCAGTGCAGTTGAAGAGGTGTGGGGTTCCACTTCAATAAACTGGGAAGGATTTGAGAAGACTGTGCAAGGCCTTGGCATTGCAGAGCACAGCTCTGCAGGGCTTCCTGTTCCTCAACCTGGAGTGCCAACTGTGTGGCTCCAGTGGTCAAATTTCCACAAGGTGGTGTCAGGGAACAATATGTCAAATAAATTTACACTGTTTATTCTCTTAACTTAATTTGGGAATCTGAATCCACATGTGCAGTTACATGAAACTGTGTCATAACCAACATTAATTGCCAGTCTGAGCCCAAAGAAGCCCAGAATGTGATGCTCATGAGAACTGAACTACCCTTTAACTATAATTAGAAATGTTCCCTCCAGGCCAGGTTGAAAGCATATGACAAGGTGTTATGTAAAACAATACACTAGGAACATTCATGCTCTAACTGTTCTGTGAATAAACAGGTGAGTTTACTCTCCAGGATTGAAATCATGTCAGCACTCACAATGACTTCACTGGGGCCAGGATTTCACCTCAGCTCTTAATTCAGCACCTTTCACAAGAATTAAATTCATGTATTTTCACTCACAAAAGTGTATGTCAACCACAATATTTTTATGCAGTTCTAGAGTAATGCCAAGCAATGAATTTACTCATTGCTTGAATTCAAGTGCTATTCATCAATACCTTAATGAGTCCTCACAAATTAGACGTAGGCTAAAAATACCAACAATTGCTTCACTTCATTTATGAAAGGCTGTTTTTTTTAAACCTGATAATCACAGGTGTTTTGAATTTGTTTCTGCTTCAAAAAGCCAGTGGTTTTTTGCCTTAAATCAAAATTGTTTGTAAGTTCTGCACCTGCAAAACAAGCACTTTCCCCACCCCCTTTCATGGACAGAGTCCAGGACAAATTTTAGAGCTGAGTTATAAACATTTGAAAAATTGAGTTTGTAATGAAAGAGCTGACACAGCTCTAATTGCAGCATGAATGCTTTTATTATAAACTATATACAGCATCTATACATAGATAGTACATGTTATAGTGTAAAGAAATGTTCCAGTTAGGCAAAAAGCAATTACTTAACAGCTGTCGAGAGCTAAATATAAACAGACTATGCAACACCTCTATGCTTTTTGAGAAACTATAGAGAAATGTTATTACCACATAAAAGGGTTTATACTTTAAAAGACTTAAAAGTACAGAGAACCAGACCCAGCTAAAGTAATAAACTGCTCTTGAGTATTTAATTAAAAAGCCTCAAGTTACTGATGTCTATTGAAAACCAGAAGCATTGATTCCTTGAGTTAATTTTGTCCTCCTCTTATCGGGTGTTAAAGAATTAAAATGCAGTCCCAGCATTTTAAATAAAGAATAATTTGTCTTCTTTCTGTTGAAAGCAGTTCTTTATCCTGTCAGCCTGTAGACACTGTAATAAAATAGAGAAGGTAGATGTAATTGGGTGACATAGCTGGATTTAATTTACCTTTAATTGAGCAAAATTGGAAAAGAACCTGGGAAATCAGTATAAAGGAATGTCAGTAAACTAGCATTGCACTGTCGCAGTATCTAATTATTCTTGCATAATGGCAAGTGTAAATCCTTGCAATGATTGTCATGGGAGTATGAGAAACTGACCAGAAAGTACTGATATATTATGCCCTCTGTTTAACACATATAGACTTCAGAGTCAATTTTGGCTTGAACAGTAGATACCAAAACCTTGGGTGTAGTTCTGTTTGTGAAGCCTTTGGAGTTTTGCATGATGTCAGATGCTATAAGAAAGTTATTCAGAAGTGGAGAATTTTGCTTTGGTTTTGTTTTGCTATTTGATCTCGGTGTTTTTCAGAACTTTGAAAAGAAAATTAGCTTTGTTTTTCTTCTCTTTCCCCTCTGTAAAATGCCATTGGTTGCTTCAGAAAATGCAACTTTGAAAGTAAAAGAAATGGCTTATTTTCTCAGTTGTACTGAGAAGATATTGGGCTCAGCTGAGTATCTGTGCATGTGGCTACAAAGGAGATGTTTGTGGCTCCCTGTTTCTGGGGCTAGTGCTACATCAGCTGTGGTGTAGTTTGCAATATTAAATTATGCTGGCAAAGTGTTGGCAGCACTCAGCAGAGCTTTGGTTTCTGCTCCCAAAGCTCCCATGCTAAGAATCGCAAAGATGCATAGGAATCATTGAGCCTGTGTCAGTATTTATGGTAGCACAGTGAGCATGGCTGGATCAATTCACCAGGATCAATTGAGTGGAAGTGCAAACCCGCTCAATAATCCGGAAGTTGAGGCCACTGCTCTCCCCTCTGCCCAGAGTAATGCTACATTGTCAGAAAGGCATTAGGAATGCACCAAAGTAGAGACATAGTGCTAAGTAGAAGTTAAAATGTCGAGAGATACACAGGCTACTGTAGGTAGCTTGTTTGAACTTCTATTTATTTTTTTATTAGTACCACATGCATGAATGTTATTTGCTAGGTTTATTCTTTGTCACACCTAGTTATAGATGTGTCTTGTGATCTCAGATATGTGCAGAACTAAAAACAAGAATCAGATAACCCACCTGTCCAGTCTGAAGGTACAAAGAGGTGCCAGAGTGACAAGTAGATATTATAACTTGGAGATCATAAAGAACAGGTAGAGATTTAGCAATGTGAAGCAAAGGGAAAGTGTTTGACCTCCGTTAATTGATTGTGCGGTTCTTGCATGGGAAGAGCTTGTCATGAGATTGAAGGCAAAATTTGGAAATGGGAAAAGAAGACAGGAGCAACAGTATAGAGAATAAGTTAAGCAGATCTTACAGAACAGGACTTGGTGGAAGAAGAATGAGATCTGAGATGTGGAGGACTACTATGAAAGTAAGAGAGAGACAATTATCAGAGTAGTCAATAGATCATGTACCAGCTGAGTATTAATCCTGTTTATCTAATCATGAGCTTGTTTATCCCAAATACATTACCACGAACCTACTTTTCAGCAGATATGAGGTAGGCAAACATCAGGTCCTGATAAGAGATCACCTAAAAATAGGAAAGTTTGTTTGTTTGATTAAGTAGCTCAAAATCTGCATGCAGCCAGTGGTGTGATCACTATTTTCCATACTGCCCCACTGGTAAAAATAAGTAGAATCAAAGTCTTCTTTCAGTTGCATCAATATAAATCAGATACAATTCCACTGATGTCAATGAAGTCACTCCTGGTTTACACCACTATGAGTTCAGCATCTGACTCTTATCATTTATATGACATATGTCTACACTGGAGGCTTAGTTAAATCAACTTAATAAGGTCAACTTTGTTAAGTCAACATAGAGAATCCACATAGAAAACTCCTGTCAGATGTCTGTGTCCACACTGGTGGGTGGGAGGTTGACAGAGGAGTGGTGCATTGTAGGTAGCTGTCCCTGGGTGGCTTAA
Source organism: Podocnemis expansa (assembly GCA_007922195.1). Classification (NCBI taxonomy): domain Eukaryota; kingdom Metazoa; phylum Chordata; order Testudines; family Podocnemididae; genus Podocnemis; species Podocnemis expansa. The sequence continues at coordinate 3,224,166 of ML682008.1, forward strand.
GGGCTTTCTCTGTCTACATTGGCTTAAGCTTAAGTTGACTTAATAAGGTCAATTTAAGCATTAAATCAACCTTAAGAGGTAGTGTTATTATGTCCGCTTAAGGAGGTACTTAAATCAACTTAATAAAAGCCCACTGTGGCAGCGGGAGTATATAGGTCAACTTAACGTTCCTTAAGTCAACCTAAGGCTCCAGTGTACCCATGGTGCTTTATATCCTCTGACCATTATTTATATCAATGAATTAGTACATATGACATTTCCATAAGTTTTTTATATTATTGTCCCCACTTTACACATGGGGAAACTGCATCACAGAAAGGTGAAATTATTTCCCCTGAAACGTCACAGCAAATCAGTGGCAGACCCAGATCTAGACTACATTAATCCCATAATCAAATCTTTAAACACAATTGCTGAGTTTGTCAATTATTTTAATTTTTAAAAAGAAATCAATATCAGAAATACTTTTTCCCCCCAAACAGTATATCCATCAGTGGAGCTACATGATGAAGAATGCCACTTGATTCATTATTAATTTATAGGAAAGCTGTCATAGGATGGTTGTCCACCCACCACAATTATCTCAGAATTCAGGACTTACTTAAATACTCTGGAATTCATTCTACCACAGGGCTCATTCAAAATTCTCTTGCATGAGCTCATCAAAAAAATGGGAAGAAGTGTCCCCACGGAATGTAGATATTTCAGCCAAAAATTAGAAATAAAAATATTTTTATTAGAAAAGGCCACCATAGTGCCTCTTCGGAATTGTAGTCTGGATCCCACCCCATAAAGACGAACAAAGGAAAGATATGAAGTACTTGAGCAACAACCTCCATGAGGCACCACAGTGAATTTCCTAATCAAAATAGTTTGGTTTTTGGCCAAAATGTTTTGTTTGGGGTGTTTCATTCTGTAGGGGAAAAGGGAAAAAAACAAATTTTCTGTGGAAAGCAGATGGTTTTTAATTTAAAAAAAAAAAATTGTCCAAAACCAACTTACTTTCAATGACTTCTATTCTAGCTCAGTTTCAAAAGGGATAGCCATGTTAGTCTAGTCTAGTAAAAAAAACAACAAGGAGTTGTGTGGCACTTTAAGACTAACAGATTTATTGTTTGCATGAGCTTTCGTGGGAGAAGATCCCACTTCCTCAGATGCTTCGAAGATGGGTGAACTTACAGAAAGGAATGAAACTAAATGCAAGGGGGTGTAAAACAGGATCAGGTCATAAAGTAACAGCAAATCAGAGCAGTTTACAGGCTCAAACCATGGGAAGCCTGAAGTCAAATTACCCTTTATAATGGGTAGTCTTAAAGTGCCACACAGCTCCTTGTTGTTTTTCTATTCTAGCTGACAGCTATAGGCTACAACCTGAAGAAGATGCCTTTCAATTCTTTGCCTTGATCACAGTTTGAAGAGTTGGATTTCACTCCTATCACTTGCACAAGTAGCAGCTCTGAAGGCTGTTGAAGTATATTTCAGCCTCCATGAACAGTCAAATATTTTAGCCAGCCCAGTCTCTAGATTCTAAACAGGAGTTTGATTTTCCTTTCATTTGTGCCAGTTTTGCCCTGGTACAATTCTATTGACTTTGCAGTGACTCCTAATTTACACTAATAAAAGTGAGACCAGAATGAGGTCCTTTATATTTAAGAATTTAGGTCAGAATGATGAGATCACGTTTCATTAAATCCTCATGTTCTTTTCAATTAACAGTGTTTTGTCTCTTCAGCACAATTACTTAGTAAATTACAATATATTATATATCAAGCCTCAGATTAGCTCATGATCTTGTTTGATGAGTGGATATTTTGTTTCCACTACCTGGCCCATATCAGCTGAAACCAAATACAGAAGGATCCTATTATTTCTGCATTCAGAATTCATATCTCCTAAGTAAAGTAGCAGAACTACATCAGCTATAACAAAGATTCTGAATAACGTTAGACCTAATTATTCATTATTAACAGGATCCTCAGATGCCAAAAAGCTAATTTGGTAAAGCTTCAACTATAGTATTTAGCTAATACATGCTAAAAAGTGAAAAAAAACAATGGATTCAGTTAATGGAAGCAACCCAAGACTAATGTTCTGATTATTTGTTGATTTCCTGAACTGCTCAATAGTACATGTTGTCTTCATGTAGTCAGACAGTTCAAGAAAAGTTGGGGGCAAAGTGAACTGCTAAGCCAGTACTGATTCTTAAGAAGGTACTAATTGATCCCAAACATTTCAGTTATTTAAAAAGAGAATTACGTTGGAAAAGAAAGAGTCCTGTAAAACTCTGGAAATAGTATCTGACCCATAGAGAAGAAATGTGCCTAATTCCGTTCTCGGTTCTATGGGAATAAATCTGGAGTAACAAAATTGCCTTAAAAGACATAACTCCACAGAGTACAAACTGTCACCAGACCCTATCACTGGTATAAGTGATAGGTGGATCATCCCCAGTAGCAGTGAATGTTGATGTATTAGGAAATGGTTAGCCATCCCAATAGTCAAATTTGATATGATGCTAGTTAGTTCCTCATTCCCAAATCACATTTTATGGGAGGCACCAACTTCTACATGTAACATACTGACCTTGATCCTTTTCTAACATGGTTGCTTTGTAGACATCCTGGGCCAGATTCTCAAGTAGTGTAAAACAGTGTCATTTCATTGGAGTTGCATGGATTCACCGCAGTGGAAGTTCTGGTGCCACAGCTGAATTATCTGGCTTGCTGCTTTACTGTTTGACTGCTTCTTCATATTTCAAAATGTCTTGAACGTGGTTATACAACATTCTTTCTGGGGGTTTAGAAAAGTAGATGATAGTACCCTCTGATTGCTGTGATGGGAAGGAAACACTAAAGACATCTTAATCTTTTTGGGCTACAGCTCCACATGCATAAAGTGGAGATGTAGCAGTACTCCCTTTCTCTAGCCTTGCCTGTTTTGTCTGGAAAGTTTTTGGGGCAGGGACTCTTTTGCAAAGTGCATGTACAGCACCCAGCATAAGGCTAGGTTCACAGTATGGACTATTGTAAAAATAATTTCACATCTAAAATCTGTAAAGAGCATTGTAAAGGTTGTGAAGCCAAGTACTCTAAAGTTAGGAAACGCCAGAAGCTGCCTCTGCAACCTTAATTTGGTACCAGTAGGGCAGAGCATTATAGTATAACAAACAAGGAGTCCTGTGGCACCTAAAGAGTAACAAATTTATTTATTGCATGAGGAGTTGTGGGAGAAAATCCCACTTTATCAGATACTTAACTGCTTTGATTTGCTGCTACAGTGTGACCTGATCCCATCACTTACACTTCCATGCATTTATTTCCTTTGATTCTGTAAGTTCCCCCATCTTCAAGGAATCTAATGAAGTGGGATTTTTCTCCCATGGAAACTCGTGCAATAAATAAATTTGTTACTCTTTAGGTGCCACAGGACTCTTTGTTTTCTTGAACTAGACTAGCATTGCTGCCCCTTTGGACTTTTAACATTACAGTATAGTTTTTCATGACATGATTGTGTTATTTTTTCCAAAGGACACGTTAGTCTCTTCCTAAAACCTACTGTTCCCCAGGTCTCTTCTCCAGCTCCCACTTTCTGTCTCCTTGTCCAGCTAGTTACAGCTTTTCCACACACCCTGATTACCAGTTTCTTTCTCTCCCAGCTTGCTAACCTCCTATCACAGTCTCCCTGGCTATGTCTACACTGGCAATTTATTTTGAATTAAGAAGTCTTAATTTGAATTAAATTAGTCCCTGTCTACACTGGACTTTCATTAAATTGAATTAAGAAATTCCTTAATTTGACTTAATGAAAGCTTAGTTCAAGTTAATAAGAACCTCCTGTTAGTTCAAACTAGGCCTTAATTCAGCTCCTTTGTTTGAACGAAGAATGGTGTAGACCTGGATTAACCCTTAATTTGATTTTATTAAATCCAGATTAAGGGCATTTAGGTCAAAATAACAAAGAGGACTAAGTTGACTTAACTTTAAGTTGACTTAGTCCACTCTGTTAAATCGACTTAATAAGGTTGAGTTTAGTCTGAATTAAAGTCAAATTTATTAGTCTGAATTAACAAATTTGACCTAACTTTTTCTACTGTAGACAGAGCCCCTCTGCCTTCTCCTTGCTTCAGTATGCTCCTCTGCCACCTTGTTCCAGGTCTTGTCTCCTCTGCCTTCAAATCCAGCAATCTTATCTTCCATGTTGCCTGTGCTTGGGGAGGGGTGGGTTTGAGAGGAAGATGGTTTTAGGCAGCGTAAGAAAGCCAGTCTCCCTGCTTTCCCATCAGGTGCCCAAATCAGAGCCAGCACAGCCTGCAGCAGCCCAGAGTTACAATTGCCTGCGGACTGGAGCATGCCCAGTGCAGATGGAAAATTCAGGGAAAAGTACAGGTTAAAATGTAAGCATCCTCTTCTGAGAATATGCAAATTAGAATTTTTCAAGAGTTTATAACTTCTTCAAAATTTAGGTAGCTTTTACAAGGACAGCAAAAGGCACATCCCTGGCACAGTCACCTACCTCCTTAAAGCCTTTCAGCAAAGCATGAGAGCACTAATTTTTTTCAAATAAACGGTAACTATAATTTTGACTTCATTCTCAGACACTGCTGGACCAAAAAAAGGAAAAAAAAATATCAGCCTGGGGCAGCAACCTGATATGGAAAATTTTCACCCAAGTGGTTGAAGACTGGTAAAGTTATAAGCAACTATAAATAGGATCTTATCATTAGAAGTATCAAGGAGTGTTAATAATAGATGGTGCTACATCTCTTCCATAATAACAGAAGCGGAACTCAATCCTGTTGTTTTGTCCTCACTGTCCCTCTTGTGCCAAATTCTGCAATCAGTGGGAAGTTTATCTTCAGTTAGGAATGCAAGAATGTCTTCAGTCACCCTGACCTGCCTTGTCCCTCTCTTATGGGAAGCTAGCAACTAAGGGCCTGAGAAGTTTGTCTTGCTGAAGGTCCTATGAATTCCTGCTCTATATAGGCATGGCAGGCTTAGTTTTAGAGAAATCAGTGGCTTCACTCTGTGCTTACTCCAAAAATTATACTGAGTCTGGAGACAATTTCAGAAGGCCCAAACCATCTAAAACCATGCTAGCTTCAGAGTTCTTTGCTTTTCGAGCTCCTTGGTAATGTTTGTCCAGTGGAGCCAGACAGCTGCTACCAGCTCCAGGCTTTTCCTATAAGGGGTTCTCTCCTGCACAGAAGTTCAGATAGGCATACATTCTCTGTAGGGCAATGAGAACAGTATCATAGGGATGGTGGATATCCTACACAAAATGGAGGATGTCCATGTGCAGTGGCTGCAGGGGAACAAGACACAACATAGGTCCTATTTTATAGTAAACAAATTTAGGAATTTAGAGGTTATAGCTTGATGACTGGAGTGACGTAGGTTTCTTTCATTCAATTAGCTCAACACCGAGACTGACCAAAAAAATACATATATTAAGTAGAGGTGGGCTTTTTTGGGGTTTTTTTTTTTTTTTTTATGTGGAAATTTTTGGCAAGAGCGAACCTGAAGATTTTCACTAAAAATATCATGGAAATGTCTGAATTTTCAGCCAAAATCCTGAAAGTCACAGTATTTCACATGAAATCTTTTAGTTTTCAACAAAAATCTTTTCTTTAAAACATTACATTCTCCATGGAAATAGGAATCTGTTTTTACTCTGACATTCCCCTCCAAATGTGTTTAATCAAAAACCTAATTGTGATGGATACTTTTTGACCAGTCCTAATATGTATTGATATTGTTGGGGAGGGGGAAAAATAAAGGCAATGAAGTTAAAAGTAATGTAATTCCCTAGATCTCACAATCTCAAAATTTTAGACACTGCTGCACATAGTATGTTTGTTCTGTGGCTAAGAAGTCCCTGTTCTTCACCCATTTTCATTTAATGCTGAGTATTTTAGATAAAAAAAGATAATTTTAAAATCTAAATTCAGATTTCAGTTCATTGCTGCTAAAGAGAAACTATATTTTCAAATTGACAGTGAAAATGAGTGACATAGGTGTGATACCATGTCCCTTTACCTGTGTGAACATTGCTCTCTTCCCAGTTGAGACTCATTTTTGCTATAGAATTATAGAAACCGGAAGGACCCATTGAGAAGTCATCACATCCAGTCCCCTGCACTCAAGACAGGACCAAGTACCCTCTTAAACTATCCCTGATAGGTGTTTTTCTAACCTGCTCTTAAATTCTGCCAATGACGGAGATTCCAGAACCAATATTTATCCCAGTGGTTAATCATGTGACAGTTAGGAATGTTTTCCTAATGTCCAACCTAAACCTCCCTTGTTGTAATTTAAGTCCATTGCTTCTTGTCTTATCAATGGCAGTTGCCATCTTTTCATTTTTTCAGCCAGAACAGTATATGTTTTCTATGGCAGTTAGCTGTGCTTATATGAGCTTCTCTATGTCTTGGGGCCGTGATCCAAAAATCGGTCACCATGATGTTTAGGGTGGATCAACATGATCCTCTTTAATAAATTTTAAAAAATGCATTATTAATTCATAACTGACCCATGGGTTGTGAAGCTGACTTCCAAACATAATCTGGGTCCTGACCAAAAAAGGATAAGAACCCCTGGCCTAGAGAGAACTTTTGGCAGTTTCAGATTTCTGCCCCATGTGTATCCAGTACTGCCTCTACCTGAACAAGAAGGAGAAAAAAAGTAAGCAAATAGAAACACACAAAAGGAGAAAATAGAGACACAGGGTGACAGACTGCCGCTCTTGCTGCTGGAATAGCATGTGTCAGGCAGCTAAAAAGGGGAACTAGCAGCTGAAAACAGAGTAAGGGAATGGATTATTACCTGATGGGGAGCTACTACAAACAGAAGAAATGGGAAAAGCAGGCAGCCATTTTGACTGACCACATGCAAACTGGCAAACTTTGGCCTGCACTGAGGGTATATAGCCAGCAGAGAGAGCCCAAGTACAGACAAAGAAAAAAGTCCATAGTCCCAGCACACAGACAGAAGAGGCAGATCAGGAACAGAAATGCAGTAAGAACAAATGGTATCTCTGTGGCAGATGGGATGTCCAGGAGTCAAGTAGGCTAACAGGGAAACAGAGAAAATCACAAGTTTTCTGAGTAACATTGATGATTTAGGTGATGACCACAAATCATGGGTGGTGAACCGAGAATGACTGGGGAAATTTTTAGCCTATAACATCCTTTCTGATGGATGAGTTTCAACCTCGATGACAGTGATGAGTCTAAAAGCATAAGGACAGTAATGTTATCTTGTAGTTTTTCACTAGCATCAGGCTTGCCTGATGAGTGCCTCCTCGTGATGGTTCTGGGGAATTGCTCAAGTGCATCCCCATCTGGTGACCAATGTTCCATCTCTCCCAATCTCTCCAGTGCCTCATTCCTCCACCCAAGCTACTCAGTTGTGTTCCCCCTTCTAGGGCAGTATTTTGTCCACGCGACATACTCCAGGTCTATGGCCACAACTACTCTTGATGCCACCCACTGACAGTCTGCAGAGAAGAGAGGAGGGATCTGGGTCCACCTACTTCTCTGGGTCTTAGCCCAGGGACCCTACACATCACACATTGCTGCTGTCTCAACCCCCGCCCCCCACAGGTCTCCTAGGCCATGTCAATGCTTCCTCTAGACACCTCTCACTTTTGTATCAAGGCTGTGGGCTCTAGCTCCCTCAGAGCTGCAGCAGTCCACATCGAGCTGTGCCTGAGCATGCCTCCTGCAGGCAGCCAGATGGCACATCCTTTCCCCCTAAGTGCCAGGACAAGACAGGCTCAGAGCAGTGGCTTCTGTCTTCTTGTATCCAGGGCTCCTTGGCCCTGATAGTGTCTACAGCTACCATTAGCTGCTCTCGTCCCAGGGCTTTTAACCGCCTTCTTATTGGAGTGGGGAAACCACCCTGCTATAGACCTCTTGTCTTCAACTGTGACAGGAATGGCCACATACGCTACAATTACTGCAGCAATGCAAGAACTCCCCCCCATCCCACTGATGACAGCAGAATTGTATTGATTTCATCAGTGACGTCAAGGAAGTGGAGAATCAGTATCACAGTTTATTGCTGCTTCAAGGAAATTGTCAGAGCACTGTCAGTTTGTACTAACAGTAAATGATGCCCTATGGTTCAGTTTGTCTCCGGATTACACAATGACCAAGTCCAAAAGAAGTTATTGATGGTATCCTTTCAGTGCTTACATTCAAGAAAGCTGTTGAAGTAGCAGCTGGAATGGAAACACAGAGATGGATTCTTTGGAATGTAGAGTGAATGAGAAGATTCACCTCATGAATTGGCAAGACAAAGGACCATGAAAACGTAAGAAATTCCCATGTGATCATTGTGCACAAATTATGCACGCTAAAAAGGATTGCTGAACATGCTAGATCATTTGCAGACAGTGTCAGAGGGAAGGACACATCACCAAGACCTGTCACACAGTTCAAAGACTATCTGTCCATCCAAGAAGATGCCTATGAAGACTTAACCTAAGAAAAAGATGGACGTCAGGGATTCATAATGTGGGCAAAAACAAGAGTTCTAGTGATACTGACCAAGATCCAGCACTACATGTCACCTTAAACTAGAGGCACATGACATGTGGGTTATACCTTTAATCAAAAGAGTTCCTACAAGAATGGAGCTTTATATTGGAGCTGCAGTTTCATTAGTTTTGCCCTTACAGTCACCAGACTTTATCACAAGTTCTTCTGGAAGAAACTTCCACATTTTTCAAGACTTACATCAGTGAAAAATTAGTTTCAGAAGGAATACTCCAGGTGAAAGTTCAATTAGCTGAGCAAGCAATAATTTTACCTCTGAATGTGATTGAAGGAAAACCACTATTATTTGGTAGCTCTTGGCCTGAAAAGTTCAGGGTGAATTGAACCAAGATCAAGTCAAGCATGAAAACACCTTGAAATCTTCAAGACATAGTGGACAGACTCTCCAAAGTTTGAAGTTCACTATTCAGTTTGACAGTCAGCCAAAATACTGCAAGCTCCAAGTTGTGTCTTACTTACTGGAGCCCCTGTAGAAGCTGATTTGGATCATTTGGTGAACAGTAGAGTCTGGTCACCAGTTTCACACAGTGAGTGACCTACGTGCATCGTACCAGTGATCAAGTCTGAGATTTCAGAGAGGTACTAACTCTAGTTTTTATGTGCATATTGAAGATTCATTTGCTTTTGCTAGTGGAGGACAGTGTTTCCGTAAATTGCATTTGTTCAATGCATACTTACAAATGGACGTTGATCTGGCATCTCACAAATCTCTCAGAATCAACACACAAAAGGTATATTTTGTTAAAACAGTTCGCCTTTTGCTGTCATACTGGCACCAGCTCTCTTTCAGAAAGTCAGGCATGAGATTCTGAAAGCACTGAATGGAGTTCAATGATATTTGGATAACATCTTTCCTACAGGAAAGGATTGAGGCGATTGTTTTAAATTTCAATGCTTTCTTGTAATGTTTGTAAGACCAGAGACTGAGTGTTTGTTGAGACAAACATGAGCGTTTCAAACCTTTCCATGAATATTCTGCACACATAATTGATTCTGTAGGAATTTCTACACAAAGCTGTTCACATCCTGTATAGACGTTCTAGTGCCATAACTTCAACAAATTGACTAACACGTGCCCTCAGTTCTCATTAGTGAAGTTCATCATGCAGTTAATCAAATGAAAGAGAGGGGAAGGCTCCAGGTAAGGATGGTCTGACAGCAGAAGTGCTTAAAGAAGAATGAACTCTGGAAAGGTCTCACCCAAAGGTTCAGCTGCTGTCTGGAAACTCAGAGGATGCCATCTAGTTGGAAGGAGTCCAATACCATCTTGCTCTATAAGAAGGATGATCAAGAAGATCTACCTGCTTTCACATGTCTATAAGCTGTTCACCAAAATAATAATGAATCGACTGTCACAAAGTCTGTATGAAGAGCAACCTAGAGAGCAGGCTAGTTTTTCAAAGGAATTACTGCATGATGAACCACATCTTTACTCTAAACCAACTACTGGAACATTCGAGGGTATATAAATTCCCTCTGTGTATTGCCTTTGTTGACTATGAGAAAGCGTTTGACAGTGTGGAGACCAACACCATTCTTAAAGCTCTTTCAGAACAGGGCATCAGCATGAAGTACATTGAGAAGGGTGTGAAAAAAGGAGACACCATTTCACTGAAATTATTCACAGCCTGTCTCAAAGTGTTTTTTTGACAAGTGGACTTGAAAGGCAAGGATTACATCAATGGCAAGTGGCTAAACCATCTCAGGTTTGCAGATGACATAGTGCTGATTGCTGAAAATACCACCGAGCTTCAGATAATTCTTGAAGAACTTGGTACAAAAAAAATTGTCAACTTGGACTGAAAATGAACCGGTTGAAAACAAAATACATGCAATCAGATCTCCTACCAAGAACCCAAATAACTGTTGGAGGAGAGAAGATCAAAGAAGTCGAAAAATATGTTTATTTGGGCCAGGAAGTCAACATGTGTCAGGATCTGAAAAGCAAACTGTTGTGAAGAAAAAAACTAGATCGTGCACATTCAGTGGTATTAGGAAAATCCTACAAGGAAAGTCAGTAAAGCAACTTGTGTGAATCTTCTCAACTCAGCTGTGCTTCCAGTGATGCTACATGGCAGCAAAACATGGTTGCTGATGAAGACTGAGGAACAAAAACTGTCAGGCAGAGTGTGATGGAAAGAATAATTTTGGACATTTCACGCTGTGATTGCATCCCCAATGAAATGATTAGGTAGCAGTCAGCAGTGTGAAACATTTTGGTTGAAAGCAGGCTCAGCAAAGTGTGGTGGGCTGGACATGTAGGCCAACTGAGTGACAATTAAGGGACTGCAGCTGTATCTGAGAGGCATCCACGAGAACTGAAGTGACCACCCAGCCAGCCTCCAAAGAATTTGGATGATTGCCTGATAAGCAGATAAAGACGAGTGTGGCAAAGGATGGCCAGAAGAAGAGAAGAGCGGAGTACGTGTTGTGTTCGGCGCAGTTCCAACTGATGAAGTCAATTTCCAAAGGGATAGCTGTGTTATCTGACGAAGTGGGATTTTCTCCCCTGAAAGCTCATGTGAAAAATAAATCTGTTAGTCTTTAAGTGCCACACGACTCCTTGTTTTTTCAACTGACAAAGGACAGATTGGTTAAGGCATCAAGGTAATTGATTCTAAGGGCTTAAACGAATTGCCAGGAAAAGGAAAGGCAGTTCTTGAAACACCACCACTAGATAATGTATCACAGTTACATTCATTCTTAGGACTGCTTAACTACTATGATATATGTTTGCCTAATTTTGCAACAATATTAGCATCTTCACATGAACTGCTAGAAGCAAAAATGGAAATGTCCTAAAGAATGTGACTGTTTATTTAAGGAAGCAAGGAAACTGTTGAGATCAGCTAAACTTCTGATGCACTTTGATGCTCTGCTATCATTGCAGTTATCTTGTGATGCTTCACCAATGGTGTGAATGTAGTTCTTTCCCTTATTTTTCCAAACACCAATTCTCTTTGCATCACAAAAATTATTCCTGAGAAGAACTATCTGCAAATAGAATGAGAAACTCTCAGCATTATCTTAGGATTTGGAAAGTTCCATAGCTATCTATATGGTTAATTGCTGTTAATTTCACTCTTTGGATTGAAAGATGGAATTACGTCATTAACCACTGTTCATATGCAATGATGAGAATTGTTCCTTTCAGCTCATTCCTATATTATTCAGTTCTGTAAAGCCAGGGTTGTCAATCTTTTCAGGGTTCAGACACAGTTGTGCATGACACACCAAGCCTCCGCACCGCCACCACCACCAGTAAAGCTCCTCTCACCCTACTTCGGGGCTGAGCAGGGCAGGCTATAGTGTAATGATGAAAATTGTGTTTCGGCAGATTTTGTTACTTTGGTTGTACGGTAACCAAATCTGCCAAAACACAACTTACAGCATGACATTGGCACTAGGGCTGGGAGCCTCCTGCAGCTACAGTCACCCTTGCAGTATCAGGCCTGCTCTCAGTCCAAGTGCTGATGGCTCCTCCGACCCTGCTTCTGAGTGGGGCAGGTGGGAGCTGGCAGCCACTAGGGACGGGAGAATCCAGGCTGCAGAGGTCCTCGAAGCCTCAGGACTGCCCCCAACCCAAGCGGTGCACTGTCAATTTTCCCCTCACCTTGCTTCAGCCTGGGAGCAGGACAAGGGAAGCTGGAGGCAGTGGCACTCTGGCTGGGAGGAGGGTGGTGACACACCAGTTTTTGACAATATACCTCCCTGCTCTTTGTGACACATTTTTGTGTTACAACACAGTGATTGAGAACCACTGTCATAAATGACGCAGTATGGTAGAGCTAATGGGCTGTTAAATCTGCAATAACCAAGCTCCCATCCCTCCAAAGAAATTTTGTAAAGGTGATTTGTCTCAATTTCACAGACAGGTGATGTCACTATCATAGACATCAATGAAGAAATTGCTAGGAATGATATGCTTTGTTTTCTGAAGGGAATGGTACTTCAGGGTACAGTGTTGAATCAAAGGAATACCCAGTTTACCGAATTCATGTCCTGTCAGAATGAATTGTCTGTGAACCAGACTTGCATTTTTTGGGGGCATGTGAGGGATCATTCTAAAATCACTCCATTCTTAGAATCTGGAAGTGTTTCACAAAGGTCATTTTATGGATGAAGGTCATAGCCTAGAACAGGGGAAGGCTAACTTCTTTTCTTCTGCGCAGCATCTGCTGTATGATGGGCCACACACAACAGGAGATGGGTAGGGCATTAAGAGGGAGTGGCCGCTCCTCCCAGCTCCACCCCTTCCCCCACTCAAGTCCCACTCTATTACAGCTAATGTACACGTAGATAAATATAAATAGATAAACATAAATAAATTAGATAAACGTAAACTCTACTCATGGTCCACATTTTTTATGTATATATAATCCGTAATTCGACCAATCACTACTTTTACTTGTCTACAGCTAATTAGTATGCAACAATTTCACTGGGTATATGAGGGAGATTGTGCAGATGATGGCTTAACTGGCTGCCAAGTTTTTCACAACACAATAATACAATCATAACACTGTTTGACAACACAGAGACTTTCATCTATTACTGATACAATAATAACTTTTGCTTTTTTTCCCTGTCCCTGTCAATGTAAACAATAAGAGGTACCTGTTCAGAGTATATCTAAACTGAAAGATATGACATACAAGAAAATAACACGGTTTATAAAGTCATTTGATACATTTCCAAGTGACAGTCTCACAGGGAAATTTTAGAGATATTAATGCATAATTGGCTAAAAAATCAAAACACTGGCAGTAATTGTTCATCATTTACAGTCAAATTGGGAGGAATTGTCAAATGGGGCCTCCCAAGGGTCCCATCAGTGTGCAATAATATTCCATATTTTCATTAACAATTTTGAGCCTTGAATAAAGAGTACAGTGGTCAGAGTTACATATAATCCAAAGTTGGGAAGTGATCACACATTGTATAAAATTAAAATCATATAAGTTGCAATGTTCTGTACTGATTTACTCATTGAATTGGTTAAGATTGCCCAAAGGTGTACATCAGTGCAGAACACAACCTGGAACTGATAAACCAAGGAGGTAGGAAGATGAAAATAATCAAAATAAATTCAGTAACTGTGAATTGTTTTTCATAGAAAGGAATAATTAAGGGCTTAAATACGGGTCCAGATTCTCACTTTGCCTTTTAGAGGTGCACAAAAGGACAGGAAGAAAGACAACAGGGAGTCCTGTTCTTGTCTGCACAGAGAGGAACAAAAATCTCACTTCTTATGCTCACTTGGGTTTGATCCAAACCCCAATGAAGTCAATAAAGATGAGTCTTTCCATGGACTTTAATGGACTTTGGATCAAGCCCTTTGAGCACAAGTACAGAGGCAATCAAAGCACTACTGGTGCCACAAGATACCCTGAAGTATTATGGAAAAACACAGGCTAAATTGTTTAAAAAATAATAAAGTTTGCTAGCTGTGTGGAATTGGATGGTGCAGAAAAAATATTCTCACAAATGTATAACACAGAGTGGTGTATAATCCTTTTATAGAAGCACACTCTCTGAGCTGTTAGTGTAATTCCCCATCACTTCCTTGACTCGTTCATTATCCATTTCATTACATTTGTCTGCAATAGTGTAACAAAACAGTATTGGGTTTATAAGTACCATAGTTCTCAATGTTCTATGTTATACACCATTAATTTTTCCTAATGCCTTTACTTTTGCTTGTCTTAAAGGCTAACAAATTTATTCACTGCATGAGCTTTCATGGGACCGAATCCCACTTCTCCATCTTCAAGCATCTAACAAAGTTGGATTTTCTTCCTCAAAAGCTCATGTGATGAATAAATGTGTTAGTCTTTTAAAAATTCCACCAGGCTCCTTGTTCGTTTTGCTGAACTAGAATAACACGGCTACCCTTTGGAACTTATTGCAAGTCTTGTTATTTTACTATTAGGGGACAGCTGTGAGCAGGTATTGTTTTCATGAGAAGAACTCCAGTATCACTGAAGAGATATTTAATAACAATAGCATTAATAGCCACATAGCTGCCTAATCAGCTGATTACCAATGGCTGTGCCTGACAGTTCTTCTTATGACGTTCCAGCACAGGGACCTGCAACCTGCATTTTTGGAGCCCCATGTGGCTCTTTGGCTGCCTCCTTACTGCTTCTAGCTCCAGTGCCATCCCCCCACCCTCGCCACCGGGGAGCCCTACAGGCAGCCTGGTCCTGGCTCCAGCCCTTCTCCCCCATCCTATCACTGAAGGACCCTGTGGGTGGTGATCCAGCTGGCTCAGCTCCCCCTCTATCCAGCCAAAGGACCTTGTAGTAGGCACCCTGGCACAACGCTCCTCACCCCCTACCAGGAGGTTACACCTCTTGTGGCTCTCAAAACACTTTAATATTGAAGAAATTTTTAAATTGTCTCTTTTTTCTTATCTTCTGGGTTGCCGACCCCTGTTTCAGGATGATTAAAACCAAGGGGAAGATGTTAAACACTTTACATATTTGAAAGTCCCACTGAATTTGTCCCTTTGTTCTGCTCTGGAAGCCTGTATCTCTTACTCTGTGACTTAGTGAAATGAAATCTCTGATACCGACAGCATTGAGCCCTTTGTGTGGTCTCTCAGCGTTTATTAATAGAAGCAGTTTTCAGACCCTATGTAAAATAGCAGAGCAACATGTTTAAGAACATGCCAACTCCTCACCTGTGTGCCTCAAGCTTTTTTCATTCCTTGCTGGTTTCTATTGTGAAATTGACAAATTACAGTACTAAACTAGAGACCACAGGTGCCAAATTCAGGAGCCTTATTAAAAGGGTGGGGGGAAACCCTTTTCCCTTTAGTGATAAGGATTTCAAAGTGGGAATTGTTTTCTCCATTCACCTTTGTTCATGTAATATTAGAAGATAATCTTGACTTGGTGGGTGTTCAGTGTTTCAAAGGGAGTGCTCAGCACTTTGCAGCATGAGACCTTTTGTCTGATAATATTTAAGGACAGTTATTGGTTTTAACATGCAGATTTTGAGAAAATCCTAAATTTAGACAGAAGGATTATATCATTCTTTTCTTGCTTGATGACTATAATTAGCAGGACCACATTTCTGATTCTGCAAATTCTTACTTGGACAAATAATCTCTACTCCTGAATGCTCCCATTGACTGATGGGAGTAATCACGTCAGTAAAATCTACTCATGTGAATTTACATTGCAGGATTGGATTTCCGCAGATTAGTTTTTCCTGGCTGGTCAAATGGTGTTTGTCCACATCTGACAATAAGTCTGACTTCTTAATTCCCTGGGAATGACATAAAGACAAGCAAATCTAAGTCTTTATTGCTAAATTCATTCAGTTCATCAGTATTCTTAAGTTCACAAAGATCTTTGTGCTGTGTATTAATAAATATTTCTATTACGTTTATGGTGAATCCTTAAAGTTCTTGCTCATCTGACATAATTAAACCCCCAAACTTCAGAAGATGATAATATACCTGTTTGCATACTTAGGTTTGTGTAAGTTGGGAGTGAGTTTTATGAAAAACTTAGTAATATTACAAGAGAATCTGAACTGTTTTATGGTTTCAAGAGTCATTCATGTGAAAACAGGTGTTTTTAGATTTGTTTCAGTCCAAAACCAGACTCAATAGTCATTTCAGGTGAATAGTATTTTAAGTTGTTGGACACTACACTAAACCTCAAATGGACTCTAAGGTTATTGAACACGTCTGAAACAAAATTGGACAAAAACAAATGGTTTATATGAGCCCCCTGGAAACCCAAACTACCAAGTTTTTCACAGATAGAGTTTTGACTTGTGCTTTACTTAACATTTCATTTCATTTCCCAGTGTTTGCAATTCTGTCACATAAGTTTTATTCCCTTTGTATTATAAACAACTGATCAGCAGTGCTTAATGCCTAATTAAAAACACAGTTATGAAGACAGTCCCTAAAGTGCTGCCTTAGGGATTCCTGTATATCTTTTTAAAGATTTGTCTCTCTTCCTGCTATGACTGATAGAAAGATGCTGAATCAGGATTAATGCTAAAGTCACTAAAGAGATTGCATCACACCTTTGAGCCACTTACAAAGTGAAGAGGTAATGGTGTTGGAGACGGATCATTTCATTTGGAAGACCCTTCACTAACATTTACATTTCATAATCCTCCAGGGAAAGATATCCAAAAACAAAAGACAAAAGTAATTACAACAGAAAAGTTGTACTACAAGAGAGAAGAACCTGCTTTCTCTGCTGCCAACTGAAATGTTTTATAGCGGTCTTTATATAAGAAGCCATAGTCATCACCAAGAGTTTCTCAGTTTTGTTCTCTTTGTTTAGAATACATTCCGTGGACTTAATTTAGTCTGCCCCAAGCCCCCTTGTCATTCTCCCTTCATTTGCACAGCACTAGTGTCATCTTTGTCTTATCTACCCAGTGTGCCTCTGCTGTTGATATGAGATGCCGCTCTTGCCTTTTTGTATTCTTCGGCAATAATCCATGCATTTTTGAAATCCCATCTGAAAACATTTCTTTTCAGCTCCTAGAGCAGTGGAGGCCTGGTCTATGATGGGTGATGCTAGGTACTATGGCAATACAGATAAATAAATAAATAATAGCATTTTTCTTTCTTCTTCATTTTTGCCACTCTCTAGTTCTCTATGGTATAGTAGCCGTTTCAGTCCTAGGAACTTGGAGAAGCAAGTTGAGTGAGGAAATGTTTTTCATTGGACCAATTTCTATCTCACCAACAGAATCCATCACCCACCTTGTTAATGCTGTTATTTTTACTTAGTTAATCTCTGTCTATTTTTTTTTTAACTCCGCTGCATGTTCTAAGAGACAGTTTGTATGAAAGACACTGTTCACGTTAGTTAGAAGTCTCTTGCTTTAATGTTGGGAACATTTGTGAATTCTGAAGATAATGTTGGGAAGGCAATAAGGGATAGGACACTGGATGGAGGCTCGGGAGACACTTGAGTAAGACACTTAATTTCCCTGAACCACTCTTTCCAGTCTTATGCTTAGACTGTTGTGCCTGATTAAATTGTAAGCTTTTCAGAAGGCAGGAACTGTCTTTCACTATATATTTTTACAGTATATGTGGCACCCCATGGTCAGTAGATGTTTTTAGATGCTATTATAATACCATCAGTAGGGACACCGTTTTGGAGTAAGTTCCTTCTTTGAGATTCGATGTATAACTCTTGCACTGACCATTTGTTTTAATCCAAGATCCCATAACACATTTTGTGAGAGTCAGGTGTTAATTTCAACTCAGGTACTTATCTTTTGCCTCCTTAAATTCCTTGCCTCATTTCAATTGTTCACACAAGTCTTCAGCTCCTGCCTTAAGTTCTTAAGTACTGGTGTTCTGCACTGTCAAAGAGTTGCCAGTTTCACACCAGGGATGGTTATGCTTTAGTGGCCAATGAAATGACCCATTGGTATAGTTTGCATTTCAGTATGCCAAGCTCTTCAGGATATTCTGAGATGAAAGTCTCTATATAATGGTATTAATAAATGGATTCCTTTTAGTGTACTCTACTATAGCTGCAAAATCTGGTAGAAATATATTAATAATATTTTATGGATATAATGTTTAATGAACAGGGGGAATTAGAAATATCAAATTATATAATACAATATAAATTATGAAATAAAATGTTTCATCTTAGGTTTTTATAAAAAGATATTTTCATCTGTTCCTCATTTATCAACTGTCGAGGTCATTGATGAATATTAAATTTAAATAAAAATTCTTAATGACCATCAGTTACCATGTAAAGCATCAGGGCTTTGCTTATTGTATATGACACAGGAGGAGGAAGTAACACAGCCTGAATTTTATTACTCTGAATCAGTGCAATTAAATAAAAATTCTTAATGACCATCAGTTGCCATGTAAAGGATCAGGGCTTTGCTTATTGTATATGATACAGAAAAAGGAAGTAACACAACCTGCATTTTATTACTTTGAATCAGATGCAAAGGGGTTTCAAAACTTCAAATCCAACTGAAAGCAGCTGTTGGGGAAATATCATTACATTATACCTTAAGCTACAAAAACCAATTTAATGGTGACATTTTATTTTATTCAGATGGTCCACTCTTTTATTCTGTCTAAGCGGATGAAGCCCATGGAAATTTTATCTGGATGAAATCACCAGAAGGTGAAGGGCTCATGACTAAGAACATTCTTTAAAGATTATGCAGGGTTACAGTCAAATGGAATAGCAGCACTAACAAGCGCAAAGGCCTCCATAGCTACAGCAAGTCCTATTACATCATTTAGCCTTATATATAAGAAAACAGTGTCCTTGTGCTAGTTCCAGTTAAACATTATTAAAATGAAATACAAAAATATTAGTGACTAAAGTAAACACAGGTATTAGTTAAGAAATGCACAAATCACACTTTCTGGATCAGCAAATTATGTTGTTCCTGAATGAAATAAACTCTTACCCCACTCACTTCAGGTAATATTTGTAGCATGGAATTTTTGTAATAATTCACATGACCTGGCTAAATTATTTTTGAGTGATTCCTTCTAACTTGCCACTTGGAGTGTAATGGAAGCAGTCCATATGGTGAGTACACATAGCTCTTGTGCTTCTGCCTCTGATTTCAATGCCCAGCTATGTCAGTAGGGATTTAAATAAATGGCAGTATTCCAATTGATTTCAGTGGGCCAGTATCAGGCTCTGTTACACCCAGGCAGTCCAAACATACCTGTGTGCACGGTAGTGTTAAAAATATATATGAACAAAATACTAGTGAAAGGTACCGGTTGACAGTTCCATGCAGTGTGCTATTCATAGAAAGGACAACTTCCCTGTGTAAACCAGATCCATTATTGTGTCTGAACTGCAGGAGGCATCTGTAGGATGAGAGTACTATTTAAAGTACATGGTCCAGTCAGTCCTTGACCTCTGCCAAACCTGCCTACAGAAAGAATTATTAGTTTTTGTGATGTGAATGAAGAACCCGTAGCCTAAAATCAACAACTCACTTATTGAATAATCATCAGATTATAGAAATGTTTGGTCTGTGACTGGATCCAAACCAGCTATCTAGTGCTGAAAGCTGCCATATTTTCTGCAGAAGCATACAGTTCCTTTTGCGTACAGTACAACATCTTAAAGGATCACCTGTTATGTCTGACAGCTTTTTAGGCATATAAATACTGGAGAGTAAGCTCAAGACCTAAATGTCTAATCACTGTAGTTCAGCTACATCTTTTGTCTTATTTCTCATTTCCAGATTTTTCAAGATTTGAATACTTGTCCATCTCTAATGTCAGTTGGAGAATCACACAAAATGTAGATCTGTGAAACAAAAAACATGTAAAAATGAACCTAAATTCTATGCAATTGTATATTATTATAGTTTGGTGGAGTACGTACCAAATGCAGTATCCAATTAGGGTAACCCCAATGAATAATGAACAGTAGACCATTACATTGTGGGAATTTGAGTGGCTAGCTAGCTTGCTCCACAGTGCAATTATCAGTGTTCTCAGGCCTGCTCTTTCAAACTCAGACATTGGTGAGTAATCCTTACTTGCATGAGTAATAACATTAAATTCAATAAGATGACTCCCCTGAGTACAGTTTTGCAGGACCAAGTCCCTATGAAGCTATTTTTATGAGAAAACATGAGTCAGGAAAACCTTTATTTTTAAACCAGTTGTTACTGAGACTCTTCCAAACAAAAGCAAAGCAAAGGCTTGATCAGATAAACACACATGGAAAAAGTTCAGGCTAGTCAGCACTGTCAAAGAAATTTCTTTCAGGAAGAAGAATCTTGCTCACTTTGAATAACAGTACTGCTGAGGCAGGAGAATCCTCCCCAAATCCCACCTGATCCAACTTTTGTCTTTGCAGCTAACAGTTCAGTGGAGTGGAGTTGGAAGAGATGGAGAGATTAAAACTTTGGAAGCATTTGCAAAATTCTGTAACTATTATGGTGCATAAACATTAGAAAAATAATTGATTTCCCCCCGCTGAATTGTATACAACATGCAGTATTTGAGTTGGCAGGACTTTAATATGTTGGTCTTTTTGAAGTAGATCATAACCCAATTTCTTAAAATAAATCATTAGCTTTCTCCCAGAGGATCCTTACATTATTTACACAGCAACAGTGTGGAAGGCAATTTTCCCCATTGTTTTGGCATACTCTGTACTTGTTTGCAATACACAGAATAGTATTTCTTCATGCATGAGTGGCTGATTTATGCATCCAAAGGCTGCCTTCATTTAAAAGAGGTGAAGTGTGCCAATAAGAAAACTGGAGATTTACAAGTCCTTATGCATCAAAATACGTATTCATGGTGTAATATTATGACAAAAGTGTCATCACCAGTTAACAACATTTTAACTTTGTATAAATTGTAAACACTTGCTCCTATGTTCCTTCTACCTAATTACATCTACTCTGTACTCAGAGAACATCATGATGCTCTATGTAGAGCAAAGTGAACTATGAAAATGATGATCAGTGTGCTTTCTGCTGGAGGTGATTTGAAAAATTTAAAAGATAGATGACTGATTCAGCAGGAAGGCACGATATTACCCACAAAATGAATCTACTTGCATATGTAGGGACTGATACAGCAGTTCTAAGACATGCAAATCTCTGTCAACCACCAAGTCAGCAGGTACTTAAAGATATGCCTAACTTAAAACATGTAATATCAATGAATCTACTTGCATACTTAAAGACAAGTGTATGCTTATATGCCCTGCCAGATGCAGATTCCAAATTGTGGTCTGGTTCTTAGGTCTGAACCTGTACTATAGCGTTTAGTGGTTTATTAAAGATTTTACTAATTATTTGCATTGATGTTTCTGTTATATACCAGGTTCACAGTTTAGTTCAATGGCTCTCAGCACCCCTTCTGTAAAAATTGTTCCAGCAGCCCTAGTTTAAGGTGATAGCTTTCATCCTGTTAAGCCCAAAATAATCTAGGACATATCTATCTGGGAAACCATGTCTCTTCCCAAGCTGTACTGCCACAAATGACATCAGCAGAGGCACAGAGATGAAGTCCCATAGTAGAGAGGGGAGAGCTGGCCAGACATTCTTTGGGAGGGCACTGTGGCTTTGCAGTGTGGTCATTTCCCTTGGCTCCCAAATAGCTGACTGTGATGACCTCATGGCTTGCTTTAAAACACATTCCCACCTCCTCAGGCATTTACACATGGAGGAGTATCATGAGGGTGGTAAACTGATAATGGAACTAAACATTATAGTCTGTAATTTCCTTGATTTGCTGATTACAATTTATATGGAATGGCATTTCTGCATGTTATTTATGTTTGATGTTTGTATTTTTAAATTTCGCTAAGGGCATCTAGAGCATATAACAAGACAGCCTCTACTGATGTTTTTCATAAATGTAAATACATATATGAAGTGATTTATGTGTAACAACTTGCATTTCATTATAGTTACCAGATTTTATGAGCAAAACACTCACAAATTGCCACAAGCATTTTACAATATTTGTCTGTTTGAGGAAATTTGCAACACTTAGTTTTTCAAATGTTTCTGATTTCTCACTGAAATCTTCACGTATTGCTGGTTCTCGTCTAATCTGAGTCAAATATGCCTTCCTCTGTTGACCTAGGTAAAGCCACCTAATCAGAAAGTCCTATTATCAACATTGAGCAGGTTGTTTTAAAGCAAGGTTTTCATACTAGAGCAGATGTTCCAACAGCTAGATGAATTAGAAAGGTAGTATGTATGTGGTGCAAAGGTGTCCTTTCCAATCATATGTGCAAAGTATGCTTGGAAGGCTGGACATATGAAATATCACATGGCAGGAGTGCTCAGTATTTTTACCCAGAAGCAACTGTAGAAGTGGGTCTTGAAAACCTGCGTCTGAGAACCCCAGGGTGTCAGTGGTACCAATTCAAATATTGCTTGGGCAGGGAAGAGTAAATTCTGGTTAGGAAGAGTATAGGCATTTTGACCACCTACTATCACTCTACCTAGCCCCCAGTTGTATATCTAAAAGAAAACTAATGTTGTCAGACATTAGCAACCTCCTTGCACAGCCCTTTCTCTTTAAGAAGGTTCCAGACACCGTCTTAGATAGGAGGCTTATGCTGTACAGGAATGGATGCAGGTGCAAGAGGGCCACCACTCCTGCTGAACACGGGGACTGTTCAGATCAGAGGGCTCTGCAGGGTATGTGGAATAGATCTTTGCTCTCTCACATGGGATAACCTTTTCCTCACCATGCGACTGAAGAATTGAAGCAGTGCTCTGATGTTTGCCTGGGGTGTGATCTGGCTCACGTTTTTTTAATTCCATGGAGAACCATGGAGCAAGGAAAAGTATAATTCTCAATAGGTATATTTTTATCCAGAAGTCTTTGCCTTTTTGCACACTCAAATGTAGAGGAAAATGGCTTGCTTCAAATCAGTGAAGTTGTATCAGGGTAAAATTCAGTTTAATGGAATCAGAATCAAGCCTATAAACTTTTAGATGAAGCCTATGAACAGCTGGAGATATGAAAACATTTCCTTGTACATTTATCTTGCTCAACTTCAGAGACCTGGGATGAGCTGGGAAAACCAAAATTCTGTTGAACAGGATGTTAAAAAGTAACCTTGTGTCCTTCATGGATTTAAATCTCATTGGTTCTGTCTGCTTGGCACATATAAAAGAACTCTTCACTTTTTACTGTGTTTGCCATCATTGACAACCGGGTAACAAGAAGGTAGGATTGAGTTAACCTTTGGTGGTGATCCGCTAATGAATTTCTAAAAGCGTTGTTGATGGGAATACTCTGTTGATGGGATGCCAGGGACATTTATTCTTGTTAGCTACTTGTAAACATATTGAGTGAAGGGCAGTTCTCTGAGGACTGACAATCCTGAGATTTTATCCCTTCTGTTATATCCCAAATGTTTGTTTTATTGAAAAAAAAAAAAGTTAACTGTGAACTGCAGGAAAATGGGAGAGGCTCTGATATTTCATAGCAAGATGGAGAAAAGTTTCTTTTGATAAAAGTGAACATGCCCTTTTATTCTGACAGCATTGTTTGTGTTCATCACTGGGTGATAGAAGGATGCATTGCTAAATTATTTCACTGGTAATTTAGGAATTTAATTGTGGAAACTGTTAAATAGGCCAGTTTAGCTTGCATTATGCTGGTGGCAATGGGCTAATTTGTACAAAACAGCATATTTATTTGGTAATATTGTGATACTAATAGTGATCTTGACAAATGTACACTAGAAATTAAGTTTTGACGACCCAAGATTTTGACTTCTGTTTTCAGCAGTAAATAAAAATGGTTTAAGCCACAGCATTATCTTCAGTTTTTCTCTCAGCCTCTTACATAACCTTTTCTTCCTGGTTATTTTACTGTTTTAGCTGGTGTCTCTGTGAACAGATCCTGTGCTTTGTTTTACTTTATCGTAAGCAGGGAATCATAAATTTGTATCTACTTTGGTAGGATTAAGGCACTGACAGGTAAATTCCAGAAAACATTAGGGGGGAAATGGATGGCATTATGAGAATCTGGATGAATAGATAGTTCTGCCCTCTCCTGCTTGCAGCTGTTGTTAACATCATGGGAGTAGCAAGCATATGGCAGCAGAAGCTATAGCAATGTCAAAAGACTAAGTCTTCAAAAATCAGCACCTGAAGTATATCCAAAAAAATATTCAGACACAGGTGTGAACAAGTATTTATGAAAATTAAGCATCCGATGAAAATCTGAGTGCACATATATGGATATTTGGGTGCCCAAAAATGGTTTTTGTACAATAAGAACCCATCTGAGTGCAATTAGTTTTTGCCAAAGATTGAAAATATAACTAGGAAGATCATCTGGTTAAGAGGCATTTCTGATGAATGTTTTTCAAAAAGAAAAAAAAAAGATGGTTGAATTATGTACACCTATTTTCAAACTAATTAAAAGCAAAACTGGAGTCAAATAATTGCTCACACCTCTAAAAAAATCTTGCTTTAGCTTGGATGATTTCAGCCTTTTAAAATAATTAGATGAAAATTCCTATGAAAGTGATATAGTGTCAGGATTCCACAAAATACTAGACTGCACCCTATATAAATCTATTTTTGTCTTAGTTGTAAAAACACTGTTTCTTTTCTAGTCAGCTTCCCAAGTATTTGTCATGAAATGATTATTATTATTTTATTTTTTTAAAAATCAACATGTTTGGATTTTCTTTGTTTTACATTTTATTTTATTTAATTTAAAGAATTGAGTATTTTAATCACATTCAACTGTCTGGTTTTGTAGAAGGATTTCATATGGTACAATTCACTTCATGGAAAAAATGATTTGGCTGGAAGAGAAAAAGAGCTTATTGTTTTTTTCATCATAAAAATGAAACATTTTGAATTCCAGATGAAACAGCAGGGACGTGCACATTGCATGAACTTTGCCCATCTGTAGGAGTCCTAGTTTAAAATTCATTATGAAGTGTTTGGGTGGCAGTTTTTGAAACATGATAATACTAACAATAAATGGTAACCTGAACACACACCAGCCTTGTGGGATTTTAGTGTTGCTCAGCAGTTTATTAAGACCAAACTCTTTTGATGGTAAATAATAAATCCAGTAGTATATATTTTCAAAATATGTGATAGCTTCTGTACTTGGACAAAATAATATAGTTTAACTGTAGTTTATTTTATTTGTGCTCTGATTACAAATGGCATCAACCAAAAGTATCTAACTAGACCAAGGACTGTTTCTGATGCCACTTACATGAATTTAATGGCAGCATAACATCACTGCTTTTTTCTGCCAGTGAAAACCTTGCATGAATTGTGCTGGCTGCTTTGAATTCAGTGCAGTTGTGACCATCTTTATCAGGGTGGAATTTGACCACCTAAACTCTATGATTAGGCAGGAATCTTCACTTGCTAAATGTGTCTACATGTTCTTTCATCCTAGGACCTCAGTTTAGTTGAGGGGAGATAGCAACTGGGTAGACACATGGATGCTACACGAATAAATGATCATCTCTGGATTAAAGCGAGCAGGATTTGGCTCAATATCAGCAGTGATAGATTAGGGGTTTATGAGCCCCTGGGCCTCTTCCACTGGTGGGCACCACCAGGGGCCCACCCAGAGTCCCAGCCGCCCTCACCTGGGGCTGCAGTGTGTCCCCTCCCTGCCATTTTAGGGCTCTGCTCCCTGTGGGAGGGCTGGTGCTGGGTTGGGGAGTGAGGTTGGAGGCCAGCCCTGGCTGATCAGCCCTCCTGGGCATCGGGGCTGACCATTACATGCAAGGAGCTACTGGTATGTCCTGGCCAAGCCGGAGACCATACTGCATGGCATGGCAGCCAGCCCTGTCCCACCACCAGGGGCTCACCAGCCTGCGTAAGCGCGGGGCAAGAGAACAGAGTCTGGCCTCTAAGTTGCCCCCACCACCACGGGGGCAGACCTCACAATGCTATTGCAGAGCCTAGCTTCTGGCCAAGGGCAGTTCTGATCCCCCCCAGCACTGCACAGTGAAGGACCCCCACGTTGTTTGGGCCCCTGGGCATAGGGGCCCATGCCTTAATCCACCAGTGAACATCAGTTGGATCCAAAATCAATGGGGAAAATATATATATTATAGTTCACAGAAATTCACTGAGAAACAAAGCTCAGAACCCACTACCCCTGCACACCCACAATACAAAACTGAATTTAACTAACAGCAGTGCATGTTAAAACACAGTTTAAATACCCTTCAGTGCCAACCCTTCACATTAATAGACTAACAAACACACCTCCCCTCCCCCCCTTTTTAAATCAACAAACTTCATGAGTTTTCTGAATGCATCTTAGCTTATAAAAATTTGACATGCCGCTCCAGCTGTGTGGGCATGCTAACATGATATAGTATCTATACACGTTGTAATGCTAACATCAACAGAGGGGGGAGGGAAACACATGACAGTGAAGATTTACTTCCGAAATCATGCCTCTTGTTTGCTTGCACAACTGGCCACAGAGAGTGACGAGTGACCTGCTGCTCTGGGTTCAGGCAAGTTACAAAAGACAAAGACAAATGGTTCCCCCGCTCTTGACAGATGAACTCAGCATTTTTCAATAGAGCTCCACAGTGGAAGCAGGTGGCGGTATTATTTGTCTCAATAAGGAATTTTTGCCCTCGGCTAAAGGAATAACTATGGCAGAGATAAGTACTGCTGATTCTGGCATGCATATATTTGTTTTATTGAGGTGCTTTAATTAACATTTTATGAATATTCATAGACTACCTCTGAATTATATAATACAGTGATAGGCAAGCAAAAAGTATGGGTGGCATTAAGGCAGATAATTTATAACATGAGTTCCAAAGGGGCAGCCGTGCTAGTCTAGTAAAGCAAAAAAAGCTAGGAGTCTTGTGGCACTTAAAGACTAACAGATTTATTTATCGCATGGGACATTCTCCCACGAAAGCTCATGCGATAAATAAATCTGTTAGTCTTTAAGTGCCACAAGACTCCTTGCTTTTTTAAAACATGAGGACACTTAATACTTTTCACCTATTTTGCACTTTTTGTCTCAGCCTCTTGAGGTGTTTTACAAAGATGGCCTTTTTTGCTCAGTTTGAGAATGGGGAAACTGAGGATAAAGCTGTGGCAGGCTCTCCTGAGGCCTAGGTCCTTGTTCTAACCTCAAGGACTTTACAACTCCTGCATTATATTGGGGTTGAGGCGGGGTGGTACATGTTGAGTTTCTCTCATCTGACTGAGAAGCTGGAAACTCTTGTGGTTGCTAGCAACCAATGGGAGACAAGATGGAGAAGAAAGGAGCCACTTCCATCCGGCTCTGATGACTCATTCTATTCCTCTCATCCACTCTTCAAACACATCCTCAGTCCTTTTCCTCACTCCCACCCAGTACTCTGCTGTAGAAGCTGGGAAGAGCCATTTCAAGAGGCTGTAGAGAATACTCAACAGCAGCTTCTTCTTAGTACAGCCCATCCATTATTGTATTGGTCTACAGACAATGGCATACTTTTTTTTCTCGGCAACCTTAACACAATGGAATAAGGGGAAAAATATGACAGAGAATCATTTTGGATCCTACAAAATAGCCAGTTTACTAGTCAATGGAAAGTATTTATAATTTGACATTAAAGAAATAAATATATTTTGTTTGCCTTTTTGCCGCATGAACATATTTAGACGTTTTAAATGTTGTTTAAAATGAGATGGTAATCATTACGTAATCTCAGCACATTAGCCTCTGTCTTATTCTGCTCCTTTATATACTATAACCCTTGAGGCACTCAAACAGTACAGTTCTGTTGCATGTGTTGTCTGTTTTTGAATTTGCAAATTTAATTATGTTTGCACTTCCCAGAGGACACCACAAGTAAGAGTTTTTTCTTCCAGTTGTAGCCTTATTCTCAATTATTTTTTGTGTGGTTAACTTTGGATGGTTTGCTTGGCCTCTGCTTGGCATTTCCCGTCAGTCCTGTCAACTCCTATAAATACACTATGACCTATGACTGGATTTCAGTGTGCCCACAAATCATCTTTCCGGAGACACATATTCAGTCTAGAAAACCTTACCAGTGCTGACCATGGACGGAATGGGAGCTGAAGTCCATTATCATGGACCATATGATAAATGGGAATCCATTATAAGAAGGCAAGCTCATTAAAGAGCCACTAATATAAATAATATGTAAATATATTATAGGAGAGTATAGATAGCAACCTCAACTACCTTTATTGACTAATTTATGAAAATTTTATCTTATCTGTGCAGAATGTTTTCAAAGTTCTTCACAGACATATTCTATCCTCCTTGTGTCCTCTAGTGTAAACACGTTTAACTTCCTTTAGGCCTAGTGGAATTTGTATCACTTATACCAGATCTTAGTTTGGCTATATCAGTTTCACTTTAACTTGTGTCTATATTAATTACTTCTTGTGGCCCCTCTTAACATAGGTATCTGAATTCCTCTTTAATATATTTATCCTCACAACATGCCTATGAGATGTGGAAGTGCTATTATTCTCATTCTGCAGATGGGGACCTGAGGCAGAAAGACTTAGGCTACATTCACATGTGGAGCTATGATGTGTGATTCCTGGCTTGGGAATATATATTTGCACGAGCTCTGCCCATGCTCCCCAGGCAACACTACTAATTTTAGCATGCTGATTGCTATGATAGCTAGTATATTTCTTCATGAACTGGGAATCAGTCCTACAGCTCCAAGTGACTTGCCCAAGTCTGTGGCAGGGAAGGGAATTAAATTCAAGTAGCCTAACTAGAGCCCTGCAGATCCGCGGGTATCTGCTGCAGATCCACAGGTATCCACATCCACAATGTGTGTGCAAATAACTGTAGACCCATTGCTGAGGATTGACCCGTGGTTGAGGATTCTATTTTTATCTGCCCAGGATGCGACCCATCACCGCAGCTATAGCTATGACCTGTGTCAGCAGCACATAGGGAACAAGCCAATCCTAGCTCAGCTCTGATTGTGGTCTGTCAGCCAATCATAGTCTCTGTCACAGCAGGCTGGGGCTTGGAGAGTCACCACTCACTGTCAGTCAGTCAGCATGTGGGCCTTTGATTGGCTTATTCCCCATGACTTCCCTTCCCACTTCTTCCTTTTCTTGTTTGCTGTTCACATGCCATGCTGTCAATCAGAGATTTTATTGGTGTCCAAGGAAATCTGATTGACAGCCCAGTGTGAGAACCGCAAACAAGAAAAGGAAAGACTGGGTGGGACCGATATGGGGAATGAGCCAATCAAGGGCTAAAATGCTGACTGTGAACCCAAGATCAGTTGCAGATGCAGTTATGGATATAGATAAAACATGGCATGCGGATCATGGACCGGATAGATGCTGTCGCTGAGAGGATGTGGATCGTATGCAGATCCACAATTTTTTTTTTTATCTGTGCAGTGTTCTAACCGTAACCTTAGGATCATTCTTCCTCTCTTATACTGATCTAGCTGTCTGGAACTTTCCTCCACCCAAAGATGTGACCCAGGACTTATCAAGGCTTCCATTGACTTTAGTAGGCTGTGGACAACGTCTCAATCAGTAAGGGTCACTCTCTAAATTTTGTCATAAACCAGTGGTTCCCAACCTCTGTTTCAGATGCCAAAAGTGGCCCTCCAGGGCTTTCAAAATGGCCCACAGCTACTCTCCTGCTGTCTGCAATATGGAATCAGTGCCTAAAGACCCAAGTGGAGTGTGTTTCCCTGGGCTAAAAATCCAGTGCAGGCTCCTTGCTGCAGCCAAAGGAATAAGAGCTTAACATGGGGATCTGCTGGTGCCCCTTCAGGCTGCAAAAATGATACCTCTGCCCCTCAAGCCAGAAAGGTTGGGAACCACTGCCATAAACCCTTCTTTAACACTGCAGCTTATTAAGGACTCTTGAAATCCTTAGAACTCTCCCTACTGCCTTTACTGCATCCTTTTATTGTGTTTCGTGTTAACATTGTGCCCAGGATTTATGTTTGCACAACTCCAGGAGATGCCTTACAGTCCCTTCCTGAAAGGATCAGTTCACTGGGAAGCACTGGGTTGGTTGCACCATCCTTGGCATGTTATAGCCTGCTCCTTATTTTCCCAGTGTCTCTGGCTATGTTCAGAAAGGAGGGGCCATAGCTGTACCTCCTCAAAATGATGCACATACGCAAAGGAACATGGAAGCAACAGTCTTTGAGACAGCCATAATGACTGGCATTTCCATGAGGTGTGTAAGGAGGGACACAACGTGCCTCCCCACACACAGGCCAGCTGCAATTGAGCCCTGAGAATTCCAGTATTTCCAGAGAGCACATTTCCAACCCTCAATTAGATTCTAGCATTCACAGTTCATGTTGGGTTGGGTTGGTACATGCCATACATTCTGCTGCCTAAGTTGGGAACAGAACCAATACTGTGGGATGGACTGAAGATTGTCACCGTGAAGTATATGCACATGAACTTCAGATCAGAGCTTCTTTTCTGGAGAGACTTGTGAACATTTGTGGAAGTAAGAAAGATATGCAAATTTCACATCTCTCCAGGAGCACTGCATGGATAGACACAAGGGGAAATACATTTAACAAGGTACTGCTTGCAAATTATTTGCAACACTCAGCTTTCCAACATAGTGGATCTTTCATGCTGCATGTGGTTACTATAACATATTATTATTTTTAAACTTTGTTAAGAAAGGACCAAGGGAAACTGAATAAATAAAACTCACCTCACTGTATTTTCACAGGAGCTTAATCATCCATCCTTTTTACAAATAGCTATGTTATTGTCGCCTGAGAACCCAGTGACACCAGTATAAATAGCTTATCTATTGTGAAACCACACTCTGCTTTAGTACCAATTCCTATAATCAATTCATCTAACTAGTTTTCATCTGGCCCTCCATCTGCAGATTAAATGAAAGATCTTTCTTGCCTTATCTAAACACCATTGGTTTAAAGTGAAAAGTTATTTAAGAAATAACAGGAGTACCAGTGTAGGCCCTCATCCTGCAGACATTCATAAATGCACTTAAGTATGTGCTTCATTTAATAGGAGTTAAGCAAGTGCCTAAAATTAAGCAAGTGCTGAGATGGTGTCATGGGGAAGGATGCTTCCCCAAATCACAGTTTGAAGTATCAACAAGGCAGCCTTGTTAGTTTACTTCAGCAAAACAAACAAGGAGTCTGATGGCACTCAAAAAACTAACAAATTAATTTATCACATGAGCTTTTGTGGGAGAAAATCCCACTTCATCAGATGCTAGAAGCTGGGAAACTTACTTCTGTAAGTGAGATTTTCTCCCAGGGCCGGTGCTACGCAGTAAGTAGCCCCTGTGTTGCAGTGGGGCACCAGCATTTTGAGGGGCATCAAAAGGGGACAGCACTGTGGCGCTCCCCTGATGTCATCATTCATCTGCGCCAGCGTCGCTCTGCTGTGGGGGGGTGCCACGATCCCCAGCGCCGGCTCTGTTTTCTCCTCTGAACACTCATGTGATGATAAAATTTGTTAGGCTTTTAAATACCACCAGATTCCTTGTTAGTTTTAAATATGTGAATAACCTTACCTACAGAAATAGTTTCATTCACTATGGTGGGAAAATTCAGATGAGTAAAGTTACTCACATTGGGTGTGTCTACACTAGGGCTTTAAGTTGACTTCAGAGCCCTTAAGTCGACTTAAAGCCCTGTCTATATTTAGACATTATTAAGTCGACTTAAGCAAGTGCTTAAGTCGACTTAATAACACCTGTCCCAGCGCTCCTGCTTGTCTGTAGGCAAGCAGGAGCACTGTCAGGATAGGACTGCACTGCTGCTTCCCTACAGAGAAGCAGGAGCGCTGATTCCGACAGTGCTCCTGCCTCGCTGTAGGCAAGCAGCAGTGCTGCTCTTTGTCTATAGACAAGCAGGAGCGCTGGTTCCAACAGCGCTCCTGCCTCTCTGTAGGCAAGCAGCAGCATTGTCAGATTTTGACAGTGCCGCTCCTTGCCTACAGACAAGCAGGAGCGCTGTGGGACCGATCCTGCCTGCCTGGTCAGGATCGGGCACCCAGAGCCCATTGGGTTCAGGGTGCCCAATCCTGACTAGGGGGCGGGGTAGGAGGAGGGGCACACTGGGGTATGTCTGTGCTCTGTCTACACAGACGTACCCTAAAGTTGACTTAACAAGCTTGACATAAAGTCGACCTTGTTAAGTCGACTTCCAGGGCCCGCTGAAGTGTAGACATAGCGATTTTTAAGTGTGTGAGACTCCAATCCTGAAACCTCCCATTGAGATCAATTGGAATTTGCCAACGTATGGCTTCAGGATTGTGTAGGATAGGGAAAAAATATGCACCTAGAGTCCAGACCATGGTTGTATTGCCTATGATGAAGCCTGCATTGCTCTGACTGCACTGTCGTTACCTGTGTTAACTAGATTCAAGTTAGTTCAGGTAGTGTAGCCTGTATACATTATTTATCATGTAGATGTACCCTAAAAGAATTTTACAGTCATATGTCTGAATTTCATTGGAAGTTGCACGCAGATAACTCTGGCTAGCTATTGACCCATATTATTTAGTCTTATTCCACTGGCTGGACTCATGACCAATTACTCTTTTTCTGAATACTCCTAATGTGATTTTAACTTGGAGACATTTATATTCTGCCAGTGTTGGCATCCATTCTCACCCCAATTCAAAATTTAAAGTTGTGTGCTTCTTCAGGGTGAACCTTATTTGTTTTCTTCATGTCATTTTGATAACTTTGCAGCTGCAAATAACTCATATTGCAACAAAAACATCACGTAACATATTAGTTATATTATCTTTCAGGATAAGAGAATGCTTCCAGCAATTCTTGTCCTTAAGCTACATCAGGAACCTCCCGTTAGTAGAGGAAATAGATTTTATGATGTTGAATCGGAATGTGCCATCAGTCAAAAGAAAAGTCACTTTGGGACATTATAGCAAAGAACAAAAGAATATAATCACCACACTTTCATCTTGACATGATGATGTTTCATCTTGCAGCTGTTCCTCTTCCAACTCCTCCATATTAAAGTTGGGATTATGTGTACATTTAGATAAAAGTTTAATGTTTTTTTCTGTATTGCAAACACAGCTAGAAAATCACATGACATTTTTCCCATTATTTAAAACCAATTAAAAGTAGCCTAGTGCCTCATTGCAATGGGATGCTTCTGTCATAATTATTCCTCCCCAAAAGAGTAAATAAAGTAAGATGGAAGGTTAAATGGAAGGAAGGAAACTTGGTAAAAGAATAAAGTCACATATCAATCAGTACAAAGAAACATATTCTGAGATGCATGGAATTTTACATTTTCATATGAAAAAGTAATAAATCACTTATTCTTCTGTGTTTGTTTGGATACATATATAATATTTGAAGTACATATGTATCAGTCTGCATATATCCATAGGCCAAATTCGGCTCAAAGCTACACTGGGGGAAAAAAATGGAATAACACTACGGATGTTCATGCATTGTTTTGTAGATTTACATTGCTGTAACAGCACATAACTCAGGTTTTCTTCAATTTTGTTTTGTCAGAATATGCGCTGAGATGAAATCCACCTTGCAATACAATGTGGAAAATTTAATTTTCTTTATTTCTGAAACAATTGTCAGAATCACAGCAAAAGAGTACAGATCTACAATTCCAGCCAAGAGGAAGATGCAAACTAAATGAAACATGAGAGAAATAGTGGTGATTTTCAACGTTCAATAGAATTGCTTTTCACAAGCTGTCCTGTAGGATGGAAACATTTGCTTATAAATCACAATAATGTGTGCTGCAACATTTGCTGTGTTCATTGGGGGGGAGGGGTTAGTGAATATCAAGGCTGGTTTTATTAATTCAAGTTGACTTTATATTTTTAAATAAATGAACTAAAACTAAATATCTAAAGCGATATAGGAGCTGAGAGTAGTGTAACTGAGCCAGCATATTACACAAAGCCTGAGTGTTTATGTGGGAAATAATAAGTGGTTTTTCAATATTAGCTTGTAGAGGAAGATGGGCCAGAGGTTGGGAATCTATCCTAGAACGTAGGAAACCAGTGTTCAAACCTTACTTTTTTACACACTTTATGTGAGATATTGGGCAAGTCACTCACCAATCTCTGTGCTTGGGTTCCCCCATTTTTAAAATGGGGATAATATTTACCCACCTCACAAGGAGAAATTTAGGGATAAAAGATTACAAAAAACGAAGGACTTTTTGAGATCTACTGATGAAAAGTGTTATAAAAGAGTGGAATAAGCAGTCTGTAAATGCAGATGTCCAAACATAACTTATGTACTGAACTGAATATTAGAGATATATTTAAGTAACTGGAAGTGTTTAACAGACTTGCATATATTAATAATATCCCACATTAATTTAGATCCCAGTATGCTGCCAGAAATACATACCCCACATGACTCCTGTTAGTACTATAAAGGAGAGTAACTAGACTGAGTTTTAGGCTGTCCTTGAGTGGATGGTAAAATTAAATATCATGTAAATTCACCAAGGGGTTAACTGTTTACCCTAATAAAATCACTTAAGGTTCAGATAATCTAATCTGTCCTCCCTCTTAGATATTTCCATTTGCAAGTTTCACAATCAGTGGCATTCATTTGTGGTTATTTGAGATTGAAATTTGCATTTGATCCTTTCATTCAATTAAAGGTGTAACAGTATCACAAAAATTAGTAGACACTTATTCTTTTCACGTGATAGGAAATGCTAGACATTCATCATGTGTCTGAAACTAGCCAGTACCTTGCCAAATTAGGCCCAAAATGTGGTTATAGTTAGCAAAGCGACCATCAAAGTGATACCTTCTGTAGCTTATCTGCTCCTGGGTTGTCTTCAACTGCTTTCTCAAGGCACAAAATATATTTTAATTAAAAATTATCTGGATTCTGCCATGCTTCAGATATTGTCATTGTTGCCACCTAAGTCCTTACTGCAGATTTTCCATAGTGGCAATGATGTAACAGACAGAAAGAAGAGTGTCTGCTGTTCAAACTACAGGCCAAGACTGCCTCAGTGCCATTCAGTGTTGTAAAGGAAAACCATACTCGGCCAGGTAAATTGGATCTGGAAATCATTGAGAGAGAATTAATAGAGAAACTTGCAATGTCATTTTTCTCAATCACCTTTGTAAATATAAGTTATTACTTCAAAAATAGATTGTGTCATTTTTTGGTGTTTGAATACAGACTAAGAAACAAAATAAGTAGGCAAGTCACTGTGCTGCATCTGCCTATTGGGCCTGAATATTGCTTGCATTCTATGTTGTAAATCCCTGTGGAAAGAGCTATGCAAATAATGCTTATTATGCCATAAATTAATCTTATAATGCCACTGTACATAATAACAGTTTACTCCTGTGGCTTCACCTAGATAGAGCCAGAGCTTAATTCCTAACATAGATTTACCTGCTAATAGAATGAATCATAATCACAATATTTCAAGAGTTAAAATGGGCACATCCAACATCTTGTACCTAATATAATGCCCATTTGAATGAAACAGGTGGGACACTGAAATCCAGTAGTTCCTGTGAAGTATTTGTATTGAACCACACAGTTCATGGAATACACAGGATAATATAACTGATCATGTACCTAATTAATTGAGGAATATAATATATATGTTCCATATTCTCTCTCTTTCTGGGACAATTTAACGTGCATTTGGCAAAACTCCCATTGATTTTAATTGGAGTAGGATTTAGACCTGTATCATATTTTTTAAATAGCTTTCTGATCTTGTGGTCTGTTCCATAATTGCGATATGGTTGATGGCCTGTAAGAGGTATGTCCAAAACTACAGAGTAAAATCCATTCTGTCAGTAAAGGAAGAGAAGGATGTATTTTACTCAAGACACACTTGTACTGTTTCTCCAGCTGGAGATATTCCTTTAATTGATTCAGCACTAAATTAAATTCTTTCTGCAGGTTTCAGAGATGAAACCTTGTTATTTACCACTATCAAGAAAAGTCACTGAAGAACACTGAGCATCAACCTCCACCCCAACTTAAAATGCATCAACATTGGTGATGAGGCTTGTTGGTAATGGACCCGTGGAGGGATTGATCATGGAATCTGTGGGTGGAAGGGAATAATTATATAATATTTATGTTGAGTCAGGAATCCAAGTATTAGAACCAGCACCTCCCCATCCCTTTTTAATGGCTTAGAAAACATAGCTTATAGTAACAGACTTGTGAGCTTGTTCCATTTAGCTAACAAGAAGTAAACAGGTGGCTTGATTATAGTCCATAAAGACCTCCATAGGGAACAAATATTTAGTAATATATTAATCTATTAGAGAAAGTTTTAATATGATCCAAAGGCTAGAAGTTAAAGCTAAACAAATTCACAGGTGTAAATTTTTAACAGTGAGGGTGATTAACCACTGGCACAATTTACAAAGGGCTGAGGAGGATTTTTAAATCAAGTTTGGGTGTTGTCTAGGAAATATTTTGAGGATGTCATGTGACCTGTGTAATACAGGTGGTCAGATTAAATATCACAGTGGTTCCTTCTGGCCTTGTACTCTATGAATCTATCAGTGTAGTATGCTATTCACACATCGATACAGACATTCCCAGTGCAGGAGATGAGTGACCTATCAATATTTAAAGGAGATTGTCAAAATGTTTGAGGTTAATCTGGCAAAATGCTTAGTAGCCTTTGACTGCACTGGAAGTTGAGAGTCCACATCAGTATGCAACATCAAGTCCTTTAGTACTAATATTAACCTTTTTCAAGACCAATATAAAGATGGAGAATAGTCTCCAGATTCTAAATGCTTAATTTTTTGATACGTATATTTTATTTTTCTCATTACTTTGTTTCCAAGAAATGAGCTGGAGGTAAGGAAAACTCTGAAATGTTCTCCTTGTCCATAAAAGCCTGAATTCACTTGACCAGGAAAACTCAAGGAGTCAGATCCTCATCCCCTGAATACTGGTGTGGATCCAGAGCAACTCCAATGAAGGTCATGGGGCTCATTCACTTGCAATACAAAATAATCCAGTGATGGTGTGGCCCATGACGCACAAAACATCATCTCTGTTTTCTTCCATGGCCAGTTGAGTGGGCATACTGAAACAGGCATAGGAAATGAACTATGCAAACAACCTTTCAGGAGAGAATCAATGTGGGAACATATATGTCTGTTCTACGAACCAAAGGAGCATGTTATTTACAATCTGCATTTTTATATCAGCACTAACAGGCTGGGCCTCAACTGGTGCAGATTGACCAAGTCCACTGACTTCAGTGGAGCTATGTCAGCTTATTCTTATTCTCAATTGGGCTCTACATTGGTTAAAAGAAAAAAAAGATTCAGGTAGTTTTCCGAAGAACTGGTGGCTCTCAGAAAAACTGCTATCATTTTAGCATTTACAACATTTAAAAATCTGTCATGTAAAAGCATGATTATGGTTTCAAAAGGGAGATAACAGAAAAATGTTTGGTGCTTTAGGAAAACAATTGTCCTATTTTTCTGTAATGTGTTCATTTTCTTTCATGATATTGAATACAGAGAAAAAATTGCTTGTAATGTTATTTTTCAAAATGCACTTTGAAATTCTATCTCAGCTTAAAAGTGTTTCTCTTTTGTTGAATTCACATGTTCCAGTACTTACCTTAAATCCCCTTGTTCACAGCTTTTGAATCATCCACACAAATCCTCCCTGACTATGACAAGCTTAAAAAGCTGCCTCTAACCTAGTTCTGGTCAACGCCAATATAACTTTGCCCAGATGGTAATTCAAGGATGTCATGTCATAAAAGCAGAAGTTATAAAATGATAAATTCCTGAACAGAAGCCAGAAGCACATGAAAAGAAAAACATGTTTGATTTAAGAAACAGCTAAATGAATAAAGAGATAATATTACGAAGAGAGGTCTTAGTCAAAATTATCTAAGGTAAATGCTATTTATCTCATTTAGCTAGGTTTTATTTCAGAAAGGGAAGAGTTATGTTCCCTTAAATTCTTCATCTTCCTTGGGAAAAATGACTTGACTGACAGTTAAAATATTTCTAGCGTATGACAGTGTTATTTCTGATGCTACAAATATAGGAACAAATTCTGCAAATGGGTGCAAAGCCAAGGGGTCAGGCTCACCCTCCACAGTGCCCTGTGGTGGCACAAATTTCTTTGCCACAGCTTTGGGGTCCAGTGAGCAGCTGGTGGCCACAGTCATAAGTGGAACAGAGGCACCAGCACTACGCCATTAGTGGCCACAACCATGGCAGAGAAATTCACACCACTTGCCACGTGCTGTGGTGGATGGGCCTGATCTCAGCTTCTGCTCATGTGACTGGAAGCTGCCCAGCACATGCTAAAATGTCAGGGCCCCACCCAGAACACCCTGTCTGGCTACACCCCTGCCGGCAAACCCATACTCCCAAGAGGGTATCCTTTAAAGCATTCAGTTGCCCCATTGCACTTAAAATACTCTTATGAATAAAGATTTAGGGACTCAGACTGTTGATGTCAGTGGGGCTGAAATAGGACTAATAATCTGCATGAAGGCTGCAAAAAATGGATGAGAGAAAAATTATTATCTTTAAACTCTTATTTGTTTTCATGGTCATAAACAGTCCTCTGTCAGCAACTGAATTCTGTTTTCATGATATTTTTTTCATGATCCTTTATCAGGAATCAAGCTGAATGTTGTTAAGATGTCCCTGTACAGCTGTCTCACCTAAGACTACTTGCTCTCATTTATGTGATGAGAAGCTGTCTACGTTGCCCCAATGACAACCATTATAAATTCATTAGGGCAGGGATCACATCTTCTTTCTGTTTTCTATAGTAAGAAACACTCAGCTGGTGCTTAGCACATAATTAATCATCGATAAGTAGAGTTCTGAGTTTTCAGTTTTTATTGATTTTCACCCTTAACTTAAAGGGGTATTTTATTATAGGAATTCAGTTTTCACTGATTTACACCTGACTACCCATCCATCCAATATTTTGTGGGGTCTTTATTTTTGTTAAGTACAAATACTTTATGTGACTTGTGTCCTACAGCTCTGACACTGAAGCAGTTCTGCAGAATGCACACATGGTGGAGGTTGGAAAAATTAAACAATATTAGTATCGTGCTATGATTGACTCACAAGGAGACACTGCCCGTCTATTTCTTTGTGGCTGTTTAAAGCAGCACTGAATTTAAAAAGTCAGCCCTCCACAGATAAAGATGCTCTTTGTTTCACTGGACAGCCAGTTAATTGAAATGAGGTCTATTGGTGACTTTGCATGGCAATATTTTCCAGCAGAAAAATCTTTCTTAATGCAAACATAGTCATTTGTAAATATCTGAAAGGAAATGATGATACTTTAGAATCTAAACTAATGGAACAAATTGATAGATTCTGATTTTTGTTGCATCTCCTAATGTTTTGGACCATGTGATTCTTGACCTTTTATTTCTTTTATTTTACAGCAAACAAACCTGCATTGTTTTGTTCTGATATAATATTCATTCCCTCTGCTCACATCCATTTTGCTGATGCCAATTAACTTGGGAAAATGTGGTCACAGTTAATATAGATTCATTTCCTTAATGGCTGTTTGCGTAGGAGATGCTATTTCTTACCTGTCCTGTTGATTAACATTGTGCTATCAGGAGCTACTACCACAGAAATGAAAGTTGTGAGATCTTGCATCATTGGATTGGGAGCCATTTTCAAGCATGCAAACAAGTTGAAAACATGGCGCATTGTGAGATGAGTGTATAGTTGACTGTTGGTAGCCTACCCCATATTGCGCAATGTGGCAGGAAGAGTTTGTATTTTGCTGCCTGTCATGTAAATAATGCATGGACTAAGCTAATCTGTTAATAATGCATGGGCTATGCTCCTAGATCATCTGGAGTTTTTTGGTTTTAAAGAATAAACTCTAAAGAGACTGGCAAATAGTCAGAATAACTACCAGATTC
Source organism: Podocnemis expansa (assembly GCA_007922195.1). Classification (NCBI taxonomy): domain Eukaryota; kingdom Metazoa; phylum Chordata; order Testudines; family Podocnemididae; genus Podocnemis; species Podocnemis expansa. Next base: position 3,264,138 of record ML682008.1, read on the forward strand.
TGTGCACCAAGATCATGCTCATTCCTGAAAACTTGGAATCACTGTGTGACACACAAAAAACCACCAGGGTTTTCTCCACCTACTGCCAACATGTTTGCCAATGCAGATGTTTGCTGGATCCTGGTGACTAAAATCTCAAATGACTTAAGTACAAAACCTGCAAGAGAAACATGAGGCAAGAAAATCCAGTTGTTTCTGAAAATCCTTCTGACCCCCAAACATGAGAAAATAAAAAATAAATAAAAATAATAATAATAATAAAAAAAACTTTCAAAACTGTCAAGTCAGGTTGAAATGGTACATGACTGTGACCCATAATCTGAACCCAAAAGTGTTTGCTCCTGAAGATTTTTTTTTAATGTCATCCAGGTGTTGCATCCATTCCTCAAGGTGAATTGTGAAGCAGACTATGATTGGTATGCCAGAGTGCTTCCATCATTTGCCACTAAAGATGAAATTTCAGACCTGAGAGGGCAATTTACTACTTACATGGAGTTGCTTAACCTTGACAATGCAACACTGAATCTGCTGGCTTTTTGGAACAGTCATCAAGACACACTTCCCACCTTCAACAAAGTGGCACACTGAGCTTTAAGTGATACTACTGGTACAGAGCACATTTTCTATTGATACAGAGTGCATTTTCAAAGTTAAACTGCCTCTTCCAGAGCAAGAGGCTCAACATAAGTAAGGATTCGTTGAAGAAATTTATTGTTATGAGAGTATATACAAACGACAATTCTGGAAAAGCCACTAGCTCTGAGAAAGACCAACTATATCTTTGTATATTAAAAGAAGTTTTAATTATACTTTAATAGAATGTGCATATTGCAAAAGATTTTGGGGTTTTCTTTTTCTGGCTGATTTTTCCTGATTTTTTTTAAATTAATATATATATATATATATATATATAATGTTCTACAAATAAAAAAAAACTGAAAACAAGGAACCCTATAGATAAGGCAGACAGGGCCTGATCTTAAGTCCCTTGAAATCTATCAGAGACTTTCTAGTGACTTCAATAGGCTCTGCACTGGTCCCATATTCTATTGGATATCAAAGAATCTACAGACCAGTATTTTTTAGTGTTGAGTGAAAGTCTGTCACTGGGTTTTGAAGCTCTAACAGGCAGCTTCTAAGGAAAGAGTAAGGATTCACTGCTGTCTTTGTAAATTACTTGGAGTGGATGGATCTCCTTTTTTTTTTTTTGCCTCTTTCTCAAACCACCACTGAGAAAAGCTGCCTTCAAATAGCCTTTAAGAAGTAAGGAGCTTTAGGGGGATTTCTTAGTGACAAGCACCGTTACTAATAAATTGTCTCAGAATGTAAAAATGTGACCCCCTCAGGTGGTTCAGCCACATTGTTTGCAAACTGTGACAAAGTATCCAATTCCTGCCTTTTTGCTAAGCACTCACCGTGGGACAATACAGTTCCTCGACTTAACACTCCAGCTCTGATTGTGTAGCCCGTAATTAGGGATTTGGTTGAGGATGAATGGCAAAGAATGCCACTGTGCAATTGGCTGTAACCAATGTGACCCTACCTGATCCTGTCTCTTTTAAAAGTATATATATATATTGACCTCTGCTCCCCCCTTGCATGATCCATATATGTTGTTAACACGGACTCCCCTGCCAAGCTTTTCATCGCTGTGCTTTTAAAACCATTAGCTTGCTTTGTAGTCTTAGTGAGACATACATTTTCAAGCTATCATAAATGAAATCTTAGAAGATACCTTTCAACATATGCTAGGCACAGTTAAAAAGGAAAAAAAGGCCATTATGGTTTCTTTAAATGGGAAAAAACACGGGGTGAAATGGTGCAGACTTTTGTAGAATATGGAAAGTTTGAAAGAAGCTTAGACTAAGGACTGTAAGAAAATATTGAGATGTTGGAAAGAGAGGACAGATACAGCTAGTCTACAGGATTTTATAGGATTGTTTGTTTTTCTTTTCTCTCCAGATTATTTTGCCTCTTCTGTGCTAGGCTGTCAGTTGGTTGACCTCATATTCTTTCCCTGTACATTACACCTAATATTTCTTTCTGTTAAAAAGTAAAATAAAACGCTATGAAGGGGTTGTCTTGCATGATCCAGCTGTAGTCTGTTGTCATGGGGAGAAACTTTACTGGAAAGAATATGCATCTCAATTTATTTAGGAAAAATAAGGTTTATGGGTTTTCCAGTGGAATTTTTATGTGGCTTTTGGACTGCACCATGTGGATGTAACCTTTCTGTGAGTTGAAGTCATCAGCAACAAGGGGAAGGTTCAATATCTAGCAATTCATTTCTACAGTACAATGCAAACCCAGCTCAAGACCTGGCCCAGCAACCTGAGGCAATTGGACACTACCCCCTGAATGCTTCTAGAGGCAATATTTGGCCTCTCAGAAGTACAGAGACTGACTGTCAGAAAGAAACTTCTAATAAAAGGGAGAAACTAAGCTGGGAAAATGCTGTAAGCAGGATTCATGAGCATAAAACTGTGAGCAAAACACTCACCCCAAAGTACATTGGGGAGTGTCCTTTTGCTTCAGGTTCTGCTGCGCAATAACCAGAACTTCCTCTGATGTGCTGTGCCCTTCACAGCACCACACTCACTTGTTTTCTTAGTCAAAGCAGGCCCAAAGTTCAGAGGTGCAGCTGCAGAATTCACCTCCTAACTGGTTGGAAGAGAAGGGAAGAAATCATCTTGCTCACTCCACTATCCAGCTGCACAGGCTTCTGGCCACCTCTATCCGTTGGATGCTCCTCCAACCACTCTAGTCCATTGGGCATTCCACCAGTCACTCTACTTCACTGGCCATTCCTCTGACACCTGCTTTTTTCTTGTGACTTCTGTTGGTCATTCTCTTAAGGTTCCTCCCAGTTCTCGTGGATTTTCAGCTGTCAGTGAGTAAAGCTCTTAGAAGATGAACCTCAGTGATGACGCTGGGCAGGATTGCTGTCCCAGAACAAGTGATTTTAGTGATAATGATCACTTAATAGAATATTTGTAATAGAGCCATAATCAGCTCTATCTTTGAACAGTAGAGAGGAGCATGTTAAAGCATGCCTGGAACGCTTAGGCAGAGTCCTACTTTCCAACAGCGACACCTGTCCCTACTCTTTTTGTCTTTCACTGGAGTCTGGAATCTGATTCTCCTGCTCCTTGGGTTTAGTTCAGCTGATGGTGACCTGCTTTCTCAGGACAGACTGATCATAGCTCTGCTGCCTTTTGCTCATACAAAGAGGATAACAGCATTATTTCATTACTCATGCCTTCAAGTGAAATGAATTTGTAGTGATTTGTTATCCAGTGCTAGACAGTCAATCACTTTGACAGCTGCTTTGTCTGTTGGATACCTGCATAGAGTGGGTGTATTCATATAAATACAGTTTGGTCCTGAAGCCTCTCTCCAGTTTGCTCAGCCAAGGGACCCAATTTAGAATCTGCTTCCATGGACTGGATGCATTCATTCTTCTCCATCCCTGGAATGTCGTAGTTACAAGTCAAGATGGTCTAAAGCTGCCAAACTGAATGTGGATTCAGATTCAACTCCAAAATACCTACTAAGTACCAAGCGTTTTAAGTGAAGTTCATTACTGAAATGGACATATCTCTCAGGTGCAGAGATGAACTGATCTAGACATTTGTTCCACACATTTGTGTTTGGGTAGATAGTCAGTAGCTAGCACTCAAAAAGAAGGCTGAATCAGAGCTGCCTTCTTTCCAAGTTCAGGTCTGGAATAACTCACTTTCAGGGGAGGTCAGGAGGCAGTTCTTAAAATGTTCACTCCTCTTGCCTGAAGAGTGAACACAGTATATAATGAAAGCAGTTAAACTTTGCTGCAAAAAGGAACAAATAAACCAGGCTGTCTGAACTAATCTGGTAAAAAGAGCCAAACTTGTTGTTTTTTAAACAGTATATAGCAAACTGGGAAATGAGGAACAGTCTGGAGCCCTTGTAATACAGTTATGTTTTTTTTTTTAAAGTAGTTGAAAGTACAAGTCCTTTAAAAGGAGGTTGGTGAATGTTTGGCAGGAAGTCACTTGGAGATGGAGACCCAGGGAAACCTGGAGGTGTTCAACATCCTATGCACAGCTAAGGTACTAGATGGTGTCTACACAAGTCTTTCTTCTTTCTTGTGCGTATGAGCATGTTTTAAAATTAGAGGAAACCCCACCTGATCTTTCTGTGGCCTCTCGTATTCCATCACTTCTGTGTCGAGCACAGTCATCACTCAACTCTGTCCATGGCATGCTGCCTATCCTCATTTGCTGCTGCTGATTGCTCTGTTCATAAGACTACCTTGAGGTTAACAATGTTTCCATAGAGGAAAAAGTAAATGTGGCTACTGATTCATAAATATGGTCCAGATCCTCCCTTTTTCAGGAAAAAGCCCACAAAGGGAGAAGGAAACTCACCAAGGGTCCCTTGGGAGTTTACCACCCTGTATTGTTCTGTCCAGTATATGGTGATCACCTCCCAATATCAACACAAAATGGACAGGACTCTTGGCCTTAAAAAATGTATACCCCCTCAGTTCCCCCAGAGGCTTGGGCCAACTGTGTGGAGCCCCTATGATTTATGTTGTCTCAATGAGTTTGATGGCACAGTTATGGGTCACATGGATGTTAATAGCATGGCTCAGTCAGTACGATCTTTGCTGCAGTATCACATCGAGGCAGCTAGTGGGATGAGGCTTGTTTCTCTGCCTGTGCATTATTCTGGTTTTTCCTCATGCATTGATGGAAGTGGGATTTTCTCCCATGAAAGCTCATGCAATAAATAAATCTGTTAATCTTTAAGTGCCGCTAGACTCCTTGCTTCTTCTGCATGAAGGAGCTTCTGTGGATTCCAATGTGAAGAGGTGTTCTCCTTGACTGGTGATCCATGAGGCATTCTTCCCCTCTGTCCCCAGAGGTAGAAAGGACAATTTGAGCCTGAGTCTTTTCAAGGTGCAGTAAGAGTTAAACACTTTGTTCTTGCTGAGCTTAGAGGTGAAGTAAGCCTTATTTCTTGCTTTATGTTCACAGAATATCCAGCATAATGAGGCACTCATCTTGGTTGGGGTTTCTAGGCAGTACTATAATACAAAATAATAATTAATGAAACTATTGTCACTAGTAGAACCAGAGTGTTAAACTTCTAATAGATTTTGAAAAAGAAAATAAGGTATGGTCTTTGCATGCCTGCATTTGGAGCAGTGTGGAGTGACATTTTTACTTATCTCTTTTGGGACCTGGAATATCCCATGATTTCTGTTTCTGGACACAGTCCTAAGGGCATTTCACATTAGTCTGATGATGGATAGAGCACTGGATTATGCTTGAGTAGCCTGGATGTTAATTCCAGCTGGTCTCTTATGTAAATCTCTATGCCTTTATTTCTGCTTCTTGCTGGTCTGTGTTATCTATTTACAATGGAACTGAGTCTCTAAGTATTACTCTGATCTTGGTTATTGTAATAAGAATCTTTGTAGCAACAGGAGAGTTGGACAAACATGTACCGGTAATTCCTTTAGATGGCCAATGGGATGGTGATAAAGACATTTCCTTTCTTTAGCATCTGAGTGTACTAGCTTTGGTAATGAGAGAGCAGGACAGGGAGCAGAGCCTGGCTCTCCATAAAGTTTTTTTTTTTTCTTTATGGAAACAAAAATGAAATGTCATGAGAGAGAAACTGTCCAGTTTAACAAATAGTCCTTTAAACTATTTTCTCCAAATGAGAAAAGTATGTTCCCATGTGTAAAATATTCATTATCTTGAAAACAATGTTATAAAGCATATTATACCCTGTGACCCATCTATACTTAGGGTCCTCACCTGAAAATGCCAAGATCAAGGCAGGCTGCAAAAAAGAAGAACAGCTTCTTAGTACTGGTGGGTGACACAGAAGTCAGGCTTCCCAATCAAATAAACAATGCTTCTGCTTCCCCAAATGGTCATCAAGAAGCTACAGCAAAATATACTCAGACTCCTTTGCTGCATTTCCACATCTGGCTCCCAATTAGCCACTGGTTCTAGTAAAGAGGTAAATTACTTAAAACACCATGCTCTTTATCAAAATGTTCTAATGAGCCCAAAGGATCAGTCATATTAATAGATCAATATGTTTGGATCTTATCCAAAATGCCACGCCGCCAATCAATCCTTTAGTAACTAAAACTAAGTTTATTATACAAGGAAAGAAATATACTACAAGAGAACTGTTAAAGGATTAAATAAAACAGTTAGATACATACATGTGTTTAAAAGCACATAGACATCAAGTCCTTCATAGAATTTGGAGTCTACAGGCTCTGTTGTATGTCCAGTATCTGGATGGGTCTCAGTCCTTTGTTTCACAGCTTAAATTGTAGATGAATAGGTCCATAAGAAGGTGTTGGCTGAAGGCTGTAGAGTAGAAGACGATTGAGGACAAGATGGATGTTGTGTAGCTGCCTTGTGTATCCTTTGGCCTTTGCCATGCTGTTTGTGGAAATAAAATAGAGTCCTGAGTCACCGTCATCAGGGGCATCGCTGGGTCTGGCACCCCCCCCCGGTCTCCGGCCCGATCTTGGGCCCAGCTGCCCATGGCTGCGGAAGCCCCGTCCCCAGCTGGGGATCTGGGGCTCAACCATGGAGGCCACTCCTGGCCCTGTCCCCAGCCGGGGATGCAGAGCCCAGCTGCCCATGGCCACTTCCATCCCTGTCCCTGGCTGGTGATGCGGGGCCCAGCCAGCATGCGGTGGCTTCCGGCCCTGTCCCTGGCTAGGGGGCAGGGCCTGCGGGAGGGGTGGGGCCTGCAGCCGTGCCCCAGATCCCTCCCCACGGCAGTGACGCGCCTGACCGTCGTCATGTTTCTCCTTGGGCCCCTTGCACCTGTGAGTTTCCTTAATTGGCCATTAAGCAGACAATTGCTGAAGCCATCCTCTCTGAGGTGGCCCAGAACACATCACAAACTGAAATACAGATTTATCAAACATATCCATAACTTTCAATATAGATATGACACATACACATAAATAATATCAACATAGTAAATTATAAGCCCTCAAATGATACCTGTCATGGTATATCTCATATGAATTACAATGACAATGACATATTGATGTTAAATAATATCATACATGGCCCCCCTAATCCAACCAGCATCAGAGACCCCAATACATTTATATGTGTGTGTGTGTGTGTGTTCCTTTAAGTTAAAAAGCATTATGGGTAAGCTGTAGGCCTTAGTCATTGTGACCCAAGGGTTTTTTCAGCAGTTACCATTTTCAATGCATGTGGATGAAGAAAACTTGCCACATATATGTTGCAAATCCTGCATTTTAAAATGTTTTTTGACTTCTCCAGAGTAATCCATTTGTCAAAACACAGATAGGTATTTGCAGCTGTATTAGTCATTTTCCCAAAGGTAAAATAACCTAAAACATTAGGTTTTGGCAAGTGGAAACTGTAAATTTGTTGAGCAAAAACTGAATTTTGACTGATATCTTTTGTTTTGTTTCTGTTTTGCTTTGTTTTAAATGAAGTAAAATTTTTGATCAACTCTAAATGAATGCTCTGTTTAAGAAACAGATTTGTATAGGAAGAGTGTATTCTGAGCACCCACTTGGGACCTTATGATGTTGCTTTCAAAAACTGCTACCATGACACATGCCTGTGAAACTCTGAAAGGGATTATCCTTGTTTGTGAAAGGGATTTTCACACTTTTATTAGAACTGAATTTCTTTACTTAGTTTTCCACTGAGGGAAGCAAGGACCTATAGTTCATACCGGGACTGAAGATGTTTGTCAACAAACCATTTTCCACTATGGTCCCTGACCAGAGGACCAGAATTCCTGATTTTGAATGTACACCAAAAGCTTCGATTCTTTCAAAAGACAACAATGCTGAAAATATTTAGATTGGGATAGCTCACTCACAGGATCCATGGTTTTAATCTGGCCTTTGACAGAGCTCTCCCAACCCAGATGTACAGCTCCCAGTAACATCATTCAGTGCTTGTTAACCAAATGGCATACCTTCTTGTACACTGAGAGCTAACTGAGATAGATGAACTCAAAATCACTTTCTCATGACATTAACAATTGAAGAATAAACAAAAAAAAGCTATTACATATTGAGATACAACCTAATCCCATCTGTCTTTGCATTGAGCCAAAAGGTGGACTCTCTGCTCCTGTTGATGTACATTCACAGTCTGATCCTCTACATTTGTTTTGCAACTGTAATATACTCATCATTATGGTATCAAAGTGCTAGGTAATCAAACCCAGACAAACAAAACAGCTTGCAAAAGAAAGCTGGAGGAATGTTGTGCCAGTCAAGCCCTTGTTTGAGTGTTCATTCATAAACCCATGTTAATTTTTTAAAATGGTAAGTCTCAGCTACCAACCCAGTGCTACCAATCTGGGAAGAAGTTGTTTCAAGTCTTTTCTTCTACTGTACAATAGATGGAAAACTACACCTCTTTCCCCCTGTGTTTCAGAGGGTGAAAATGTTAACAGTCATTATACCACAGCTTACTGGCAGTTTTCAATATCTCTTTTCTAGCATACTTGAGAAATACAACTTTAAAAATCAGTTTTTAAAAAGTGATTTGGAGTTTTGCCACTGATTGTAGTGGGAAAAAGATCAAGCTTTGGAAACACAAGTATTGTCTGATTCTTAAAACATCTAAATCCAAAGGAGATTAACCTAGCAGATATCCTTTTTTTGGTGGGCTTTTAAACAAGATTTCTCAAATGAGTCTCTAAGCCCACCTGTCACCTGAAAATCTTTCCTAAAGTGGGCAGGCTTTAAGAGGTGTTTGTGTGTTTTGCAAGTGTGCAAAGATCTGTTGGTACTAATTCTTAGTCTAGCCACAACCTAAAAGAAACATGCTGGAACACAAAACCCTTGTGTTCGCAATGTTAATGTATTGAACTTCCACAATTAACTTAGTGAGCATAGTAAAATCGATTGAGCTATACAATGTATACCATTTAAAATATTCATTTAAAGGGGTTGCTTCTGTTGCACACAGGTGGTAATTTTTTTAAAATATAAAAGTCTGAAGTAAGTGAATGCTGGCAAGCGGCATCTAATGGTGTCGTTAAAATTGTAAACATGCCTTTTTTGGCAGATGTGTGCTTTCTTTCTGTTGATATACATTCCAATTGTTGGTTAAGATCAAACAAATACAGCCTTCTAAATGTCAAAAATGTCTGCATTCTAACAGGTTCTGTTTGTAAAGATATCTAGGAGCCAGAACAGCTATAAAATAGTCAGACTGCATGATCGGACCTCATGTCTATCCTTATTTTCTTTGATTAGAGCAGCACTCACAATATGTGTTTCTCTGCAGTCTATAGTTTCAAGTGAACAAGGAATTGTGTGTTGCATCACTCTGGTTTTAGGAAACATTTCAACAGAGCAATAAATAAAGAGAAATACACAAAACTCAGAGCTGGCTGTATTTATGCTTTTCTTCTTCAATCTAGCAATGTTGATCTCAGTTTAGCTATAATTGCCCGCCTGACAATGATTATTTACTCTGTCACGCAGAGCAGCATTGTTGTTATAAACCAGGGGAAAGGATGAATTTAAACACATTGTTTCAGAGCCTTGGAAATGTTGGTGGATGGCTGTGAATCAGTGGGTTACTTACTGGTAACCGTCCTTCTTCAAGATGAGCCGCTTGGATTCATTCAGTAATAGGTGTCTCCATGCCGGAGCACCCAATTGATTGGAACTTTTTCCCTAGCCTGTCAGAAGAGGACAGGCAGCCACTGCCCTCCAGCACCACCCCGAGGCTATATATGTGACTGCCGCCTGGCCCCTCCGCAGTTCCTAGGAGTCGCCAACTCCAATGCAGGGACGGGGGCAGGGTTCTGAATGAATCCGAGCATCCCATCTCGAAGAAGGATGGTTACTGGTAAGTAGCCCACCGTTCTTCTTCGAGCGCTGCTTGGATATATTCAGTAATAGGTGACTTCTAGCCATGCTGATGGATGGTGAGTGGAGTTGGCTCTTCCACCTTCAGCACAGCATATCTCCGACATGGGTAGCTGTCCAATGAGCAAGGTCCTTGAGGGGTCTAAGGAATTGACCTAAGGACCCTGATCCTGGCAAGGGAAGCCTGGAATTGTAGAATCTAACCCAGTGGAGAGAAGTAGGCCCAGTTTGTCCAAGCACCAATTGGTGTGTGTGGACAGGATGGCCTGAGGTCAGCCTATGCAGAAGTGTGGTACCAACGCATCGTGGATATGGTTGAGGAATGCGTTTCTAATTGCTCTACTTGAGAGGGTATTGGCAGAGGCGTGTGGAGGCCAGAGGATTTAGTGTTCTTGCAGCAACATCTGATGGCGTAATTCCTATGAGGGAATTCACAAGGCCTTAGGATTGCCAGACTGGTTACCGACACTGCAAGAAGTGGTGGAAGGGAGGTAGACCATCTTTCCCTCAGTTTGGCAGTGTAAAACACATGCAGGCCATGGGCCAGATGGGTACGTGAATCTGGCACACTCGGTGCCCCGCAGGAGCGATGGGCTACCAGGAGCGGGGTGGGGAGGATCAAGGAGAGTTTACTTTGTCCTAGTTTAAAGAGGAACGTGAAAGACAAAGGCGACAGCTGATGATCTCATACAGCACCCGGATTGGCATGGGGAAGGCCAGATGCTTGATCCACCCTACAGCACTATATAAGATAGACGCAGGTGGGACTTCCTATGGGCCTGAGGAATATATCCTAGGCCTACGTGAGCTTACCAATCACACTGTGATGGTCCCTTTTTGAGGTGGGCGGTCAGCATCCGTAACCTTGTGAAGACACAAGAAAATGGTATTATTGCTATTTCCACCTTTTTTACGATTTGGATTCAGTGGCTGGCAAGCAGCCAAAGGAATAGAAGGGGCAAGGAGCTGATCGCAATAAGGCGATGCCTGAGGGGTAGGCTCATGAGCCCAAGAGCCCCGGCTGCCAGTCCCCTTGACCTATGGGACCAAACTCACTTTGGCTTATGTGACCTCGTACCACCAAGAAGGACCCAGCCTGATATGTCAACGACCTTAAGCTGGCGACACACAGGGGTGTGTATCAGGTTTGAGGCTCCCTGTGAAAAGGGGCTATGAGGGAGAATCGGGATGTATGAAAGGAGGAAAGAGTCTCCTCCAAAAAGAGCTGAGCAAGGTTATGCCCCCTCGATGGGGCACATCCGGCCATCTCCTTTTAAGACACCTGTGGTTTATCTGAAGTGTCCTCTATGAATGTACTATCGTTGTTATTAGGTCTTACCCAGAAAGGTGAATTCTATCAAGGATCAGCTAGTAACCGAATTCCTGGTTGCTGATAGGAATTTTGGGATGGGTTTAACGTGAGCTCTATCGAGTGAGAAAATCCCTAGTAGTCACTTAGGATGGAAGTATAATATGCCAAGTTGTGACTACTAAGGCTAGAAGACCTTCGGATCATGATGAGGAAGAAGGAATTGTACCCGTGGGACTCCTGAGTGAGAGTCTCCCAGAGCTAGGCCGGGGTAACCATGGCGCTATGGCAGTCCTCGGAAGGTGGGCTACATGAGAGGCACCGCTGGATAAAACTTTGGGAAATGATGATTGGGCCCAGACTTGTACCCCACCTGCAGCAATGGTCTCCGAACCATCATGGTGGGACCGAGCGGTGACTGTTGGTATAACAAGGGAGGCAGAGGGATGAGTTTCTCCACCTTTGATTGAATGGCAAAAGGGTGGGATTTGGATGATGTTGTTGTTGTTTTTATTATTATTATTATTATTTTATTTTATTTTATTTATTATGTCATCTCCTCTGGTTCTCTGTGACCTAAGGATCTCCTGATTTAAGTAGAAGGAGGTGGCCACCTCAGAGAGAAAAAGATAGAAAGGGAAGCAGCACAGGTTCCCTTTGTCAGGGGCAAAACCCCGTATATGGGGGTTCTGACTTTAGGGCACGTCCTGGGTAGCAGTGATCGACGGTCCAGGGGAAGTGATTCATTATTTGTTAACGTAGCCTCTTTCCCATACAGGGAAAGGGAAGGTAGAGTAAATGAGGCAGGGACCCCAGCAAGTGCAACCTCTCTCAAGTGCACCCACCCAAGTTATAGACCAGCTGGTGATAATAAGTACCAGAGGGTTCACCTCCCCAATGGAAACCGCAAATGATTGGCCAAATGCTTGCATCTGGTGCCCGAGCTCCAACATTTGCGTCCGGTACTTGGCAGGCGGGGATGGTTTGCCTGATCCGTGGGTTCAGGAGGGGTTGGAGTACCCCCAAGTTGGAAGCATATACCTGAGAACCCTGGATGGGGGTCGATTGGATGCAAGCTATTTTTAAGCACCAGCTAATTCCTGCAGATGACATAGGGGCAGGGTTGGTTAGGGCAGCGTATAAGAAAGGGTGGAGGGCTCCCCCCCCAACCTTGGGGATAGGGAAGCGAGTGCCTTCTGTGGAAAGTGAAGCGAGAGCTGATGAAGGGTTTTCCGAACATCTGTTTCAAAAGATAGAATGATAAGACCTTACCCACAGGGAAGTGTGCATGAGCATAGCTCCCTGGTATGGGAATGGCACCCATGGGGAAAGACCCCATTTAGCTGGGAGTAGGCATAGGTGAGGCAGTACACTCTTCGATGTTTGGAGTGTGGTCCATGAACGCCTTATGTGTCCCAGAGAAGGCAAAGGAATCACCATGTGAGGAAGCGGGGGGGGAGGCTTTTTCCCCCAGTGGAGTGTCAGGTACAAGGACGTGGTAGCCTCTTGGGAGCCAGAACCATTAACTAGGGATTGCCTGCGCAGGATCAGACCACAGGCCTCCATTCTGTCCACTACGATAGTAGTGGAGGCTTGGATAACCAGAAGGTTGACTCCTCTTGGTTATTGGAAGTATTAGGATCAATAGAGAGGGTATGAATATGAGGTTAAACCTTGGTGCTACCGAAAGAAAGGAGGATGCTTTAACCTCTGAACCACCCACTCTCCAGAAAGAGAGAGAGAGGGGAGGGCTGTCTGTCAGCTCGTAGGAAGGGTCCCAAGTCAGTGGGCATTCCACAGCAGGGGTTTTGGAGAAGGTGACTGACAACCAGTCTGGCTGGTTATAATCAATACTGCTGATTAGAAGGTCAGTATCCCTCCCTGGAGTTGTGGGGGAGGGACCTTGACAGGAAGGTCCCTCAACTGGATTTCGATCTGAAGTTCTGGTGGTGAGGATTAAGTTCTCACCAGCAGCTGTGGTGGAAGGAGGGGGGATCAGTTTACTACCAGGCCTTACGGGGCCGGAAGACATGGAAGAGGCACCACCAGAGAAGGCTGAGATATTTTAACTCTGTCTGCGGGTCATGAGTGGTACCCAAGATGGCAAAGGTCTCTGGTGGGAAAAGGGCGTCGCACCTGAAAGGCAGATCAAGAACCACCTGTTGGGAGGCTGGGGGCACCCTGGCTGCACAGCGCAGGCTCACAGCCGAGGCCATTGTGGGGGCCGCCATATCCATGGCGTCCCAAGCTGACAAGAGGAGGTCCTGGGAGACTATTTTACCCTCTTTAAGGAAGGCATCCTACTCTTCCCTCGCCTCTATGGGAGTAGATGTCTAAATTTGTTTATTGACTCCCACATGTCCAATGTATATCTGCCTGTCAGGGCCTGATTATTCACGACCCACAACTGGAAGGCCGAGGATGAGTATACCGTCTGGCCCAGTAACTCTAGCTCCCTTGCCTCCCTCGATGTGGGGAGAGGATTGCGGGGAGCCTATCCTGGCCCTAAAGCTGCCTCCACCACAGCACGAGGTGGGACTGGGTGGTGGCTGAGTGAGGGGAACTCTGACTCCAGGACTCAGTACTTGAGGCCTGCCATATCTGAAACCGGGGCGATGAAACCCGGGTTTTGCCAGTGGGATGACGCCAAGTCCCAAATGCTGGGGTGGAGGGGAACCATGACTTGTTCCACCGACGAGAACACCGACCCAAATAAGGTGTAGGTGAGCGCTTCAGAGTATTGGATCTCCATTCCCATGTGGGCTGAGACACGGTGCAGGAGGTCACAATGCTCCAATAGATCTCCCGTGCAAGAGCATGGCACCAGATTTAAAGCCCTCAGAGGTGCCAAATGGGACAGTACTGGTGTGGTTACAGGAGTCTGCTGTGGGGACCATTCATGGGGGTTGTACCAAAAGGTCAACAGCGCTGAAGTCCGGCACTGGGGCTGTTCATAGCCCTTTGAGGCCCCTTCTCCTGGGCTGGAAGAGTGGGAAGTGTCTCAGGACCCTCGGGGCGGTACCGGGGATGGCAGGGTGATATGGTGCCAGGGAGACAACTCCACGGTACCGGGACTCAAAGAGGTGGCGGGCTCCGGTGTCTGGGAGCCCGGCCTCGGTAGCGGAGAAGGGGAATGGTGCCATTTGAGCTGCTCCCAGACCTTCAAAATGATGGCTGGTTTTCCCCTTCTAGCAGGCACTGGAGAGGGAGGTGTAGGCAGTAGGAGGAGCGCCTTCACTGCCTCAAGTGCCTCCGGGGTTGTCGGGATCGGTACCGACCCTGACCAGTCCTGAAGGGAGCCCAGTGTCAAAGACACAGAGCTGTGCCGGTGCCACGGTACCAAAATTGGTACCGAGCTGGTCTTGCGTCCCCTATCAGCATGGTGCCGGGTGGGTTCCAGTGCCGAACTGGCACACGGTACCGCAGGAGACCCCGAGGCCTCAGGGGAAGAGGATTGAGCCTGCTTAGAGGCCAGGGCATGGCGCCTTTGCTCCCTGTCCTTGATTGTTCTTGGTTTAAAGGACAGGCAGATGGAGCAAGTGGTGACTATGTGGCTTTCGCCCAGACATCGGAGATGCACCAGAGGCATTTCTTGTGAGGATCGTCCTGTGGGAAGGCCTTGCCTCATTCGGCACAGGGTTTAAAACCCTGCATGGTGGATGGCGTAGGAGCACGATGTTCTGGCCCAAGAGGGGAAACCTTCTTTGGTGGAACTAGGCCCGGGAATAGGTGCTCCCAGTTGAGCGAAAGGCTCATAAAGTGAAGAAAGAGACAGGCTGCTTGCGAAGCGCAAGGAGCAGGCAGTTCCACAACTGACACTAAGGCAGAAGAAATGAAACTGGAGAGGCGCCAGGCAGTGGCCACATATATAGCCACAGGGCAGCGCGGGGGGGGGGGCCGGTGGCCACCTGCCCTCTTCTGACAGGCTAGGGCAAAATGTTCCGACCAATCGGGTGCTCTGGCATGGAGACACCTATTACTGAATGTATCCGAGCAGCACTTGAAGAACATATAGTTTCCCTCAACTCATTCAAGGTTCTGCACATCCATGTCTGAGAGAGCACTGCTTGGTAAAGTCTTAATCTGCATTCATGTTTAGGATTGTTTTAGGTTTGGAAAAAGATAATCTTGGAGAAAGCCAGTAAATTTACAACTATATATCTCTCTGTGTCATTCAGTCACCACTTTTCTCCTATAGGATGATGTTTGTCCAATAGCCACACAAACCTACAAAGGGATTATTTCCCCAACAAACCTTGTGGTACTCCCCTGCACACAAAGGTTTGTGCACAGAATACATAATTTGACATCCCAAATTTAAACTTTAAAATGAATTATTTATTGAGAATGATAGTTATAGTCTTTAAATTTAGGAAGCCTTGTGTGTACATTAATCTGATTTATTGAGATCTTTCCATTGCTAAACTGCAGCAGTATTCAATTAGCCAATAAAGCATAATATAATCTGACCTATGCTCTATACAAAAAACCATCTTTATTAGCCAATTAAATTTGTATCAGCTGATTGTATTCTTCTATACTTTAATATTCAGGAAACTCAGATCCTTAGATGGTGTAAATCTATATAGTGCCACTGAAATCAATGGAGTTCTGTCGATTTGTATCAGCCCAAGATCTTGCCATCTGTTTCACTGAATGTTACTCTGTGTTGAGTGAAAGTTTGAGATCTCTTTCTGCTTTCACCTATACCACTGTAAATCAAACATCACAGTCAGTGGAATTACACAGGGATAAAATTGATGCATGCGGGAGCAAAACCCAATCCATATGGTACAATGAGCCTTTAGTAATGGTTAAAGACATACAATGTTCCTTTCTTTATTTAAAACACAAAGCTCTTTACCTAACAGTACATCAAAGTCGTAGACTTCCTGACTTCAGTTCGCTCTTCATTGGGATCCTCCTGAGACTAGCTTGCCTTTGGTGTTATTAGATTACTGTATTTGGATTTGAGACATGACACGTAAGTATCTGCACAATATCTCCATGCAGCTCAGTTACCCAACCAAAAGGCTGCCCATGTTCTCTGAACTGAATTTAACGTTCAGTATCATACCGAGTAGATTTTCCTGTTTCACCATTCATTTCATTACTTGGATCAAATTCCACACTCATTATGCCAACGATGTGCATATAAAGTAATGTCAGTGGAGGAATGCTTGACTATACAGGGATCTGCTTGCAAGCAGAATTTGTCTCTATGTAAACATGGGTGTGCACAACAATAAAAATTTGGCTGATTTTTGAGAGGCGCTTTCTGTGCTCTCAACAGTCAGACAAGTGCCCCAGATTGGTGAAGCTGTCTGTTTCTCTACAATTTCCAAAGAGGTAGCCATGTTAGTCTAGTCCAGCAAAAAACAAAACAAAACAACAACAACAACAACAACAACAACAACCACCAATGAGTCTTGTGGCACTTAGACTAATAGATTTATTTTTCGCATGAGCTTTCGCTGGAGAAAATCCCACATCGTCAGATGCTTTGAAGATGGGTGAACTTACAGAATGGAATGAAAATAAATACAAGGGAGTGCAAAGCATAGGATCAGGTCATACAGTAACAGCAAATCAGAGCAGGTGTTAGGTTCAAACCCTGGGAAGCCTGAAGTCAAATTACCTTTCGTAATGGGAAAAGAATCCATTTTACAAGACGAACCCTGTGCAAAAGACTAGAGCTGATATCAGAAGTCACAGAACAAAAAAACCAGTTGCTGAGCACTTCCATCTTTCTAATTACTTGATAAATGATTTGTTAATGATCGTTGTCAGAGATGTGACTGGGACATCAAGGTTATGTCTACACAGTAACTGTTATTTTGAAATAACCCATTTCGAAATAACTCATTTTGAAATAAAATCCTCATTTCAAAATAAGTTAATTCGAATTAACAGTTTGTTAATTCAAATTAAAGGAAAGCCTGCTTTTGAAATGGCTGTTATTTCAAAATGGTTATTTTGAAATAAGGCCTTTGGACATGTTGTTTTGAAACAGTTGTTTGGAAACAATGGTGTTGTTTCGAAACAACGTGTCTGAACGCCATTGCTTTGAAACAACCATTTTGAAACAACAGCTATTTCGATTACCTGCTAGGTTTAACAGTTTCGAAACAGTGGCCATTATTTCAAAACAACGGGTCCCGTTGTTTTGAAATAACGGTGCATCATGTGGACATGAGAAATTTTATTTTGAAACAATGGCTGTTGTTTTGAAATAAAACTCACATCTGAACACAGCCCAAGACTTCAAAGAGAAACAGCGGAACTGGAATTAATATGCAAATTAAATTGTGTGAAAGCAAGATTGAATCAAGACTATGTTTTACACTCCCTTGCATTTATTTTCATTTCATGTAAGTTCACCCATTTTTGAAGCATCTGACGAAGTGGGATTTTCCCCCATGAAACCTCGTGAAAAATAAATCTGTTAGTCTTTAAGTGCCACATGACTCCTTGTTGGTTTTGTTTTGTTTTGTTTTTTTGTTTCTCTACAGGCCCAGTCTGAACGAGCTGTTATCTGCCATAGCCAGGATGGCTTGGGAGAAGCTCACTCTCCCTGTCACGGGTTCAGAGGCTTTCTGTGTCCCCTGCTTGGCCTCCTTTATGCACTCCCTGTTTGTAGAGATTCTTTTTTTTCCTACCTCTCAAAAACTAAATCAGTCAGTGAACAATGCACATCAAACAAAGAAACACAAAACATTTACTCATCATTGTTAACTTTGTGTTCCTTTCTTTGCAACTGAGATAAGTGACAGCTGCTGGATCTTTAGTTTTACAAGGAGCATACTGGTGTTGGGAGGGTTAATGAGGTTCACCACACCAGTAGATGTTAGAAAAGCCTTCTTGATTGACAGAAAAGGAGTTATCCTGCATTATGGGTCAATGCCCAGCAGCCCTGATGCACCAGACATGTTGCAGATCCTCTTCAGTAGACAGAGATTGTTTGTAACCATGAGCATTCAAACATACTATATTTTCCCACAAATAAAAAAGATTTAACACAGCAGAGGTGGTTTTGTAATAACGCTGCATAATCTTAATTCATCTTTTGAAAATAGCAGGGGAAACATTGTGATTTAAAGTAATGAATCTCCTAAGTTATGCCTAAATGGTGTTAAGTCTTTCCAAAGACATGCACAGTAAATTGATACTCCTGTGGTGCGAAAACTTTTGTTTGTTTTTAGGCACAACTAAGTTTCCAGGAACTATTTTATACACATTGTAAATAGTGTGTGTTACGGTGTTTTAGGACATTCACTTGGTGGCCTGTGCTTAAGCTACCTGAGTGTTTTTAAGCATTTGAGTCCTGGTCTTGTATCTACTTACCTTAATGCAAAACTCCCACTGACCTGAATAGCTTAGGATGAGGGTTGCCTCTAATTAAGATGCCCAACATCTCTCTCTCGCTCTCTCTCTCTCTTTTTTTTTTCCCCAAGAGGTGGGGATCTTAACTGAGTACAGAAGCAATTAGAACACTAGTTTGGGGCTCAGAAAATCTAGGTTCATTTTATCACTCTGCCAGCATGACCTTGGCTCAGTCTTTCTCTGTGTGTGCCTCAATTCCCCATCTATAAAAAGGAAAAAATAACACTTCCCTAGTCACAATAGTGTTATCATGAGGTGCTCAGATAATGGCAAAGAGTGCCATACTAGTACTTAAAATTGTACATTTTACAGAAATATTACATAGTATTTCTGCTGTATTTGCAAGCAGCTATGTTCTATTTTTAGACATACCTGCTGGAAGAATGAGAATTGATTTGCAACAAGTGCACTAGATTATGGCTTCATCTCTTTTCAGTGGCATCAGCATTGCAGTATTGCCCCTTCCAAATTTTTAGAAAAGGTATAACTGGATCAATTACTGTTGATGAGAAAGGCAAGTTTTTGAGCTACATGAGCCCTCCTACAACAACTTTTGGGAATTATGTAGAATAATTGTCATTTCATTTCAAATAATTTTAGACAACCTTTGAGGGGGGAATCACAACTGGTGAAGCTGGAAAAATTAATCTACACTGTGAAGAATTTATGGTTTAACCAATCAGGTTTGACAGTCTCAAACTTTTCATTTAAAAAGTGTGTGCTACTAAATTAAACATCATTCTTCCAAATCACAAGAAATTACTTCACATCCACCACCCACACTTCAGTTGTATTCTTGCAATAAATTTTTCTCCCCCACAACCTTGTTGTGTGAACTCCCAGGAAATACACATACTTTACAAAAAAAAAAAAAAGTTATAAAAGTCTTCAACCTTGTTCATATTGAGTTGCATTTACTCAGGTAAGTAGTCCCACTTAGTTTAAAAGGAGGAAATGTTTTTCAGGTTGTTTTTTTTTTAAGGACCTGGCCCAAAATGAAAACTTAGTGACAGAGTTCTACTACCAGAGTCCATTTTGTGTATTATAAAAGCAGAAAACATTTTTTCCTACTGAAATCTTTAGACCTGTATTCTTTTCCATTAACAGAACACTTGTTATCCACACATGCCAAAAAAAATTATTTTGGAATAGCTAAGAAGGAACTCGTCTAATAATTTACTTTTATCAGAGATTTACCTTTCTAGGCACATGTTATTTTAATGCCTTCTGCCTAGTGTAATACATAGTTTTTGGTGTGACCCTGTCTGGCATATTGCTATTTTTATTAATATTGTTTGAACTATATTAACTCCTGCACAGCTTTGCAATGGGAAGTGACCTGCAAGAGTACAGTGGGCATAAGGAAAGCTTTTTTCATCAAAATGAAATCAATAACTCAAACACTGATAATGTCACAAAATCAAGAAGTTGTAGCCTGAAGACATCAAATGTTTCTGCTTGTAAACTTTGACACTGAAATCTCTTCATTTGACTGGAGTGAGAATCTGACGCTTTTTCAATGGATTTAGAAATGGTGCTGGATTTAATGTTATCCTCAGGAAAAAAAAATCTTTGCTTTTTTTTTTTACATTTAAAAAGCTGAACTCTGGAAAATTGGCTTTGTATCACCACTTCATTTGCATCAGTGAAAGGCTGCTAAGATGGGAACATTGTTAGAGCAATAAACATCTGCTCCAGAAGTATAAACAGTACTTATGCAGCTATAATTTTGCATTTTACAGCCAGGAAGTTTAGAGTCTGCAATGTGAAAATGTAACACCCTTTGAATGCAGATTCCATCATTCAACTAAGATGTGTGATTTAGGATTCAAGTCTGGGATCTATTCTGGAATGAGCTTTTAACAGAACATTACATTATTTTAGGATGCTAATTAACATCACACTGTGATGCCCTATGACCTTAAGACTGAAAAGGTTGGTATTTAATTGCTCTCTATCTACTTTTTCAGAACATGACGTGAACAAACTTACAATTTTATTCTATATTATTCACATAATGCGTTTGAACATAAGGCTTTGCTTTTTAAATGGGCTGTCCAGGAATAAACTGTATCTGGGAACCTGGCACAGCACCACTGTATTCTAAGGCTGGATAACGGGAAGTCATTTGTTTATTGTCTGTTAGTCACCTGCAGTTTATAATCTGCATTAAGTGACTATCATTTCTGGCATGCATCCAAATATTAAAATTGCACTCTTCCCTCTAACTTCCTTCTAAATGAATAAATTGGCATAAGACAATATTTTTTTTAAAATAAATTAATTAATTTCAGTTGCTAAAAATAGGGAGAGACATATGTTCTTGTTTACAAGTTCCAGAGGGGTAGCCAAGTTAGATTGCACACAGCAAAAACAATGAAAGTCCTGTGGCACCTTAAAGACTAACACATTTTTTCAGGCATAAACTTCTGTGGACTCCAATCCAAGTAGGTTGGAGCCCATAGAAGCTTATGTCTGAAGAAATTTGTAAGTCTTTAAAGTGCCACAGGATTCTCAATATTTTCTTGTTTGATATCCATGTATGGTAGATAGATTATTCTTAGACAGGTCAGCTCAGACATCTAAAGATCACTAAACCAAATTTGCCTCTGATCTGCAGTCAGAAGGGGTTGCACCAATGAATCTTTGTTCTTCTTTGAGAGCTGCTCCCATCCATTATGATATAGGTGCTAGGAAGCTTTTTGCCCTAGCCTGTCTCTGTAGGTATGGTATAGTGCAGGGGTCTCAAACACATGGTCTGTGGGCTGCATGCAGTTCCTAAAGATATTTCCTGCAGCTTACAATAACACTATAGTTACCGATATTTGCAATATTGTTGTATGAAAAGGTTTCAGTGGTGCAGCCCTCAGGCTAACATTCTAGTTCTCATGTGGCCCTGTTCTAGTCCTCATGTGGCCCTTGTGGTGATTTGAGTTTGAGATCCCCTGGTATAGTATATGTTCGGATGTATGGTATAGTAGTATCCAAAACCCAAATCAAGAGTGAACTCCTGTTGTTATGGCTGATAACAAACACAAATTAAGCCCTGGAGGATTTATAGTAAGACCCAAATAGATAAAAGGTCATAAAAATTTCCTCTTATGGTATGGAGATTTACCCCAAATAGAAGACTTGTAGAAAATGTATGCAGTGTTTAGCCTCCTGTCATTCTATCTCTCCTCTAGATCTTTCTGTCACTGTGTTGCCACGTTAAGACCTGAGTTCATCTCTCACCAGGAGGGACAAATGTGAATGAAAGGAAGTGGAGGCCTCCCTCTGTTTAGAGGGTGGTTTTGCAGCCTGTAGACTAGACCAGTGGTTCCCAACCGCATAGTGGTGTCCCATGGCAACACCCAGAGTGTGCCATGAGCATCCCCAAGAGCTGGAGTTAAAGTTCCCTTCCTGCTCAGCCCAGCCACGTGGGCTGTGCAGGGCTGGGAAAGGCAGGGGTTAAAGTAAGGGGGAAGGTACCCGAACACAGTTCCAGGGCCCCCTATTTTTAGGCAGGCAGTGTTCTGGCCCCCCTAATAATCTAACAATAGAGGAAGGTGCCTGAACAAGGAGTTCCAGGCCCTCCTCCCCCAAAATAGCAGGAGCAGTGGGAAAGCAGAGTTCTGGTGGCTCCACCATAAACCCCACTCCACCTTAAGCCCAGCCAACAGAGAGCTGCGGGAGGCTGGGAGTGTGTGAATCTTCTCCTGTGGGGTAGAGCAGTTGTCTCAGCCAGCCTCGAAACAGCCCAGGTAAGGGCTTTTTCTGGAGGGAGGGCTGTATGGGGCAGGTGTCTGTGTGTGTAGCAGAGAGTGTGTAGCTGGAGTTGTGGGGTGGCTGTTTGGTTGGAAGTGTGTGTAGCAGGGGGGTGGGGTGGCTGTGTGTGTGGGTGTAGCTGGGGGCTGGAGGCCTAGTTCTGGCCCCTGCAGTGATGGGAGGGTCCATCACAGGCAGCAGGGGGCTGGAGGAGGGGAGGATGGGACCCACTGGGGTGGGAGGGAGCAGCAGTGGGGTGAGGATTTGCCCTGGGTGGCAGGGAGCCACTGAGGAGAAGGGGGAAGTGGGGGCTGCGCCATGCTCCCCTGCCCTACCTTCCCACTGCCCAGGTTCCCCCCTACCCCCCCAGCCACTCTTGTTCTCCCTTCCTCTCTTGCCACCCTTGTGCTGTTCCCCACATGGCTGGCCTTGTCCTCTTTTGTCACCCCTGTCCTGCTCTGCTCCCCACACTCATTCCTGCCACTGCACACAACTCCTGCCCTCCCGTGTGTTGCTACCCCTACTACCCCACATAGCAGCATGCCCTGCAAATAGTGTAGTGGCTAGCACCTTTGCTTAATATGCAGAAGGTCCTGGGTTCAATTCCCAGGGGGTTGGACTTGATGATCTCATGAGGTCCCTTCCAGCCCTATGATTTGATTTCTGAAACACTGTGCTGTGGTTCATGAATATTCATAAGCAATTTAAGTTAATTTGAATATTAATGAGTTTTTAATGGTGGTGTGCCTCAAAACATTTGAAGGTATCAAGGTGTGCCACAGCAGAGAAGAGGTTGGGGATCACTGGACTAGAGACCAGGGCCGTCCTTAGAGGGATGAGGGGCCGTGGGTGAATCAGCCGATGCAGAGCCCCCACTCACCCCTCTATGACTGGGGGCAGGGCCAGCTGGACTGGGGGGGGTGGGCAGGCCCCTGCTCCGGCCAGCCTATGCTGAGGACCGGGCGAGCCAGACAAAAAGATGGCTCAGTTCAGTGCTGCTGGTCCCCTTCCTCCCCCCCCCCCCCCCCCCCCGTCCCCACTACTCCGCACCATGCTGCTTTCGGTAGCTGTACAGGCCCTGCACCTTCTCCCGCCCTCTCCATCTCCCTGCTGCTCCAGCACAGAGCCGAAAGCAGCATACATGGCAGGGAGGGGTGGTGGGCGGACCAGCAGTGCAGAATCGGGCCGCCGCTTTTTGCCAGGTTGCCTGGTCCCCAGCATGGGGGGGCAGTGATGCAGGCCCTGTGGGGCCCCCAAAACACGGGGCCCTGGGAGGCTGCCCCTCTCTCCCTACCCTAAGGACAGCCCTGCTAGACAGAGTATTGCTGTGTGGTCCTGGTGCCAAGAGGAGTGTGAGGAAAATCAGAGACTCCTACAGTTACCATTCCACATATAAGGTGTTGCTGCTGTCGGTATCCATATCAGAAAATCCTGCAGAACTGGATTCCATAATATATCAGCATGTGAGGAGCCCTGAGCAGGCTCCTGATACAGTATTTCCTTCCCAGGCACAGTGGAATTATAGTTTTATTGTAACAGGGTGAAAAGGAGCCTTGCAACTATAGGGAAAGAGCAAGCATTTGGTTCAAGGGGCTTACGTGAAGCATAGCCCTTGCATTAGGGTTCATTCACCTCTGCAGCAGGGTGAATTTTACACACACAGTGAAAATTAAAAAAATATATCAAATAGCACATTCATCTACTGAATTCCCTCCCCTGCCCACACTATGCTGATGTAGAGCACATGGAATCAGCTTTTCACAAGTATGCAGCACTAAACTCAGCCTCATCCCTCAACTATTTCCCTTATTTACAGTCCAAGCATGGGAATCAAAATAGCCAAGAATCAGATGCCAAACTAATCCAATTTATGATTTTAGCAATGGCTTGATTCATGCTGTAAATGCTCTCTCTTGCCTCATTTAATACAAATTGTCCTTAATTGGCAAGTACCACACAAGGCAGAGAATAAAAATGAGGCCCTGACAGCCCTTTGAAGTCCATTTGTTACCCAAATGGGTTGTGTTTGCCAGCTTTAAATCTTTGATCCGGGTACAGTTGAGCCTTTTTCCTACCATCTTGTTTGCAATATTATCTACCTCATTCCTGGTAGAAGCTCTGAGCTATGCCTTTCTTCCAGTCAAAAGGGCAAATGGTAATTGATGAGATCCCCGCCCCTCCCAGCACGCAACTACATTTTCAAACACATGCTTTGTTCATTTAAATAGCTTCTATGCCATTAATACAGCCAGGGCAGAAATATAGCATGTAGTTTATTGGCGTGAATATTTGTGTATAGGGACTAATTACAAAGGGGAAAGATTAAAAAAAAAAAAATAAGAAGCAGGCAAATGGCCACAATGCTATATGTCATTTACAAACATTTCTGTTGTACTTTCATGGACTAGGAATTTATATGGGCGATGAGTCTTCCCGTTTATATTAATGAACACAACCATGGTTAGATGAGATTACCCATTTATTTCATTATTTGTTGTTTATTTGAGGTATATATGCCCTTGTGCTTCAGGTCAGGAGACAACCAGTCACTTCTGAAGGTTAGGAGGGAACTTTATGGTGGGCAAATTATACCATAATTGCTCATGAGAGGCTTTCATTCATCTCTCCCTTTTAAGCATCTACTCAAAGGCCACTGTTGAAGACTGGATACTGATTTAAAGCAGCATGGATCTTTCCATGTCTATGTGTAAATAGTCATAAGAGTAAAGAAAGAGAAACTGGCATTTGTTCATAAAAACTTTGGAACCAAATTCTTCATGTACTTTGGAATGTGCTTAACTTTAGTCCTACATGTAGTCCCGTTGAAGTCAATGTGGCCGCTTATAGCCCTAAAGCTAAGCACATATGAAATGTCCTGCTCCATTCAAGAAAACCATCACAGCTCAGTTTTCTGAAACTGTCATATATGTAAAACAAGCAAGGAATTCTGTGGCAATTTTAAAGACAAACAAATTGATTTACTGCATGACTTTTTGTAGGAGAAAATCTTCAAAGCATCTGACAAAGTGGGATTTTCTCCCACAAAAGCTCATGCAATAAATACATTTGTTAGTCTTTAAAAGTTGTTTATTTTGCTGAACAAGATTAACATGGCTACCACTTTGGAGTTTGTCATATTTGCGGCATTCATGGCTAGGTCAGACCTGGAAGTCCTGAGAGTTTGGAGACAGTTCTGAGGGCCTGAGACATCTCCTTTTTCTATAAATGTTGAAAATGAGACTAGTATTAAGGGGTATGTCTACACTACAAAGGGTTTTTTTGTTTTGTTTTGGTTTGGTTTGGTTTGGTTTTTGGTTTTTTTTTGTTTTTTGTTTTTTTGAAATATGGAGGTTTATTTTGAAAAGCTTTGTACCTGTCCATGCAGGCATTTTAGTATTTTGAAATAAGTGCTTTGTTGTTTCAAAATAATGAAGTGCTATTTCAAAGTACTAAAACCTGGATTTATTTTGAAATATTGATTATTTTGAAATAGCTGTTTTGAAGAAAAGCCATTCCAAACCATGGAACTGCTATTTTTTTTTTCAAAATAATAGCCCTATACCTTACATTGCCTTTCCCGATTTTGAAATAGAAAGTCTAGTGAAGACTTTCTATTTTGAAATAAGAACTCCTGCCTTATTTTGAAATAGAGACACATTCCCGGACTCCTATTTCAAAATATCAATTTTGAAATGATGTTATTTTGAAATAAAATTGAAATAATTATCTCAAAATAACTATTTCAAAGTATCTGTGGCAGGCAGACTAGTGCACTGCAGCTTAGTGGGGTTACTTCACTACCTCGTTACAGGTTGTATGTAACCCATATGCAACTCTCAAACCTTCTTCTGAGTCTCTAGCGATCGTGGGGTCATTTATGCCCCTTGCTTCATCTTTAATATCTAATTTTTATGCTGACTGAATCCTGGTTGCTTAATTTGAATGAAAAAAAAAAAACCTAAATAGGCAAGGAGTCCTGTGGGACTTAAAGACTAACAAATATATTTATCACACAAGCTTTTGTGTGAGAAAATCCCAATTCATCAGATGCTTTGAAGATGGGAGAATTTATGGAATGGGAGGAAAATAAATGCAGGGAAGTGTCAGTCATGGGATCAGGTCACATTGTAACAGCAAATCAAAGCAGCTGTTAAGATTCAAACACTGGAGAACAGTATATAGAGGAAGATGAGATCAAAGCACCTGTTGTAATGAGAAAAAAAAATCCAATCTCTTTTTAATCCTGAAGAGACAGAGTCAAATTTGCAAATGAATTCCAGTTCTGCTGTTTCTCTTCGAAGCCTTGATGTGTTATTCAATTACTTGAGCATCAACAGAGTGATCAGGAAGCTTGAAATGCTCAGCTACTGGTTTTTTAATGTTGTTATTTCTGATGTCAGTGTCCATTTATTCTTTTGCGTAGAGACTGTCCTGTTTGCCCAATGTATAATGTGTGGGGGAATTTCTGGCACATGATGGCATAAATCACATTTGTGGCTGAGCTGGTGAATGTGCCTTTGATGGAATAGCTGCTTTTTTAGGTCCTGTAATAGTGTCTTATCTGCAGATATGTTGGGAAAGTTGGCAGTGTGGTTTGTTGCAGGTATATGTGCCTGCTCTAATGGTTCTGGTGTTAGATCTGTAGTTGCTGGTGAGTATTCACTTAAATTTGGGGGGCCTGTCTGTAAGTGAGGAGAAGTCTGTTTCCCAAGGCTTGAGAGAGTGAGGGATCATCTCGTAGAATATGCTGCAGATCCTTGATGATGAGCTCTAGAGGTCTGCCTTGGGAGTTGTAGGTGATGACTCCTTACAATGTATGATTTGACCTCCTCTTCCTCTTCATTCTGTTCCTCAATATTTGAATCTTAACATCTGCTTTGATTTGCTGTTACAGTGTGACCTAATCATTTGACTTACACTTCCCTGGATTTATTTTCCTTCCATTCTGAAAGTTCCCCCATCTTCAAAGCAGCTGACGAAGTAGGATTTTCTCTCACGAAAGTTGATGCAATAGATAAGTCTGTTAGTCTTTAAGTGCCACAGGACTCCTACCTTGATTTCCTGAACTAGACTAACATGACTAGCCCTTTAGAACTTACCTAAATAAGGATATTTCAAGCGACCTTAATTTTCTAGCATTTTGTCAAGAGCAGCCAGTGCATTCAGAAGCAACTGTTATTTAACTAATGAAACAACTTATCTACCTATGCAACTTTCTAACTACTGGTGGATTATTGAAGTGAACAGAATTGATGCTGAATTGTGAAGTCGATGAAGAGTACCAGTGTTTCCTACAAAATGAAGATTTATTTTAACAAGGGTTAGATCTGTATATTATCATATGTCAGTGCAGCTTGTTCTGGATCTGTATGCAACCTTTGTGACTGGCCCAATCTCTGTTAAGGGTTGAAACAAACCAAGAGCACTAAATACTCCCAAACACTGGGAATGTTTGGATCCAGAAATGAACTTTGCATGTCAGGGTCATCACTCTGACTAAAAACATTGGCTTTTTTTTTTTCTGGGCACAAATACTCAACCTTTGTGCAGAAGAGGAAGAAAAAACTCAAGCCCAGGCAACATTAGCATAAATAACTATTGTTAACTTTCCTACACCTACAGTCACTTCTTAAATTAAAGAACAACATGTCTGAGGTCTGTTTTCATATGCTCACTCTTGTCTGGGCCATGGGTAAAGGCAGTTTGACCAGATACACAAAAATTCAAGGATTAGACGTGTCTGTTCTTTTTTATGTTTAAATTATTGACTAGTGGAGTCTTAGAATGGTGGCAGGCAGCATAGAGGGCAACCAAATTCAAAACATAATTACACATGGTACATTAGAAAATGGAAAACAAACAAGGAATGGATTTATTAATTCTCTAGATTTGGCTCCATTGGGGTTTTGTTGGGGTTCCAAATATAAATCCTTATACCACTTATCCACCTCTATGGTAATTGAACTTGCACAAAGATTGTGGCACAGACAAGCAGTGTTGTTACATTCAGAACAAACTGAAAACAGGGAGAAACAGTTCCAGCATGCTATTAATTAACTTAGGCACATGGCTGGCCATCAGAGTTACATTTGAGGAGACAACAACCAACAAAACAAAAAACATAGCATCTAATCCCTAGAGTTGGACCCGCAGCAGTCCAGCTAATTACCTCAACAACATCTAAATCAGAAGATTGTTTGACAGCTGTGTTGGAAGTTCATCCTAGGAGACCATAATTAAAAGTGCTGGAAACAGATCTAAAAGGAGAAGGTTTTTTTATTTATTTATTTTATTTTTAATACGAATCCTTTTTCCACATTGCTTGCCAACCCTTTCCTCACCATGTACCTTGAAAATAAACCCAAAACCTCCTCTTCCTGATGCAGTGTAAACAACTCCATCTCCTAACTAGCCACTGGCTTTACTTACCATTTTGCTATGCCTCTGAAATATTCCAAGCTAGCCCAAACTCTCAAGTGCCCATAATTTTTCTCCACTGTTATGTTACTTGCGGTGATTAACATATAATTTGAGGGACCCTGGAACCTTCCTAATCTCTGGGTCCCCTTCCTGTATTATTTGGGCCCCCTTCATGTATGTGTGGGCCTGGTTTTTCTAGATCCTGGAATCTGGGCCCTGGAACTCTGGCCCATCAGATTTATGAGCCCTGGAACCGGCTCACTTTAGCCCCTGGTTATACCAGCATGGTAATATGGCATTTTAATCTGTGCTCCTGCAAATGATGGGCAGATACCAAACATAAAAGCCCAAACTGACCTCTGAGTCTAAATGACCTGCTGCGAGCAGTTCAAGAGACCCATTGACTTTGATGGCACTTCTACATATGATATGAGAAGCATCTACAGTACTAAATGCTCCAATAGCCCATTGATAGGAGGTTGCATTTTATGTGGTGTCTGATTGGATAGTTATTGATTAAGCAAGAACACCAGTAATGTCTAAGGACACATTCTGATGTTACCCTTCATTAACTGAGACACGCCAATTGATGACATATGTTGCAGCACGTACTGTGCTTGTCTAATTTTCCAGTGATGATGGAGTTTTGCAACATGCGTATTCTTTTTTCCCCTTACTTGAGGTTCTCTAGACAAACATCTGTGCATGGCAAGATTCTGACTACCCAGTTTGAGTGGAGTGGTTCACCATTAGGAAGGTACATATCTTGAGACCCTTCCTCAAATTTCACTCAACCTAATCTCAGTTACATCCTCAGCTTAACTCATTGAGTAAGGCCTCCAGGGTTTGACCTTTATATTAATTCTTCCTACAAATTCTGGCCTTGATTACCTGGATACTTAAGCCCCTAAGTAGTCCTGTTGATTTCACTTCAATTCCACTGACTTGAATTTATTCATGACATTTCAATGAGACAGTTCACTTACTTGAGGTTAAACACGTACTTAGGTACCTTCCTGAACCAAGATCTAATTCTGCTGTTATGATTTTAATTGGCTAGTTCATTGTTTTTTAATCCTCAATAATTCTTTCAGTTTGACAGCCAACATATCTTTTGGAGAATAATGACTAATTATCATTTCTTTTCTCCACTTTCTAATCAAGATTGCTACTGTCATCACTCTGAGATCAATTTTAAGACACATTGGGCTAAAAGTGGATGTGAACTATCATAACACTGGCAATTTCTCACAAGCTGTTATCATAGTTTTGAATGTTGCTGTTTCACACATCACAGAAAAATTATGCTTAACTAATGTCAAAGCAGGGAAACAAGCTACAAAAAACAAAAACAAAACCCCAACAGCCAGGAAATTCAGATTTAAGAATAAAATTCTACCTACAATTCTTTCTGACTGGCCACATAAATTCTAAAATGATATTTGACCTGTATATTATGTCCAAAGTACTTTCTAAATTGGTTTTTATTATATGTATATGTTGAGAAAATATACCCCATCAATAAACACATAGCATCAATAGTAATGTAGGAAGTGAATGACTTAGTGGTATGAGTTGGGATTCTCGGATTCTCTTCTTGGTTATGCTGTTGATTGGCCATGTGCAATGGGGAAGTCAGTTAACTCTAACTCTAATGCTCAGTTTAACCAACACTAAACTGAGTATGATGTTTCCTTAATCTGCACGATTTAAAAAGTTAATGTTTTTCAAAGTGTTTTGAGATATGTGGATGAAGGGTGTTTAAGTAATGTCCTCTACTGACACTTTTATAACTGAGCCTATGTTTGGTTTAATCACTTAACAACGTTGCTTCTGCCAAATTTTTAGAAGATTTATTTTTCATTTTGCACATTAAAATAATAAATTATTTATTTGTTATTCAGCAGCACCCAGAGTTTCCGATAGATTTTGAGGTTGCACTGTTCTCGACAGTGCTGGCACATGTAATTCCCAAACAGAGCTTACTGTCTATTGATGAGGAATCTGGTGGTATGTTTAAAGACCAACAAATTTATTTATTGCATGAGTTTTCATGGGAGAGAATCTCACTTCATCAGATACTTGAAGCATCTTCATGTGTCTGATGAAATGGCATTTTCTCCTATGAAAGCTCATGTGATAAATTTGTTAATCTTTAAGGGTGCTACCAGACCCCTTGTTTGTTTTGCTGGAGTAGGCTAACATGACTAGCCCTTTGGCACTTTTCTGTTGATGAGAGATGACAGGTGGAGAAAACAAAATGGGAGGAGAGAGAAAAAAGTATCCATTAAATAATGATACTTGGTAGAGTAAGAAGTCAAAACATGAAACAGAACTCCTGGCCCCCTGAAGTTGACGAAAGTTTGCCCCTTGGACCAGGATTTCATCCAGCTTTCTAAATAATATAAATCTCCTGAGGCTGTTGGGTTTTTTAAAGGCAGGTCTGTTTTAAAAGAATCCTTCAGGAATCAGGTGTTTTGCCATTGACTTTCAATAGAGTAGAATTTTACCCCTTGCTCTGAAAGGTTGGCAGTACAAGCACCTACCTGGCAATGCAATAAAATTTCTTCTCCTATCCTGCCAAATAAGGCCATGCATGACTACTGCTTTTTCCATTACTAAAAATACTCAGTATTCTGCGAAGTTTTATCCAAGACAAAGTAAATTTTTATTTTAGTAAAATTTCTGTTTATTTTTGAGGTTTCCCAATTTATTTATGGCTTTGATTTTCACTACAACTTTCTTCTACAGTTTGAAAACATTCATTTCAAGTCTAGAAAAATAATAATAAAATATATAATAAAAAAAGGATATGGGTCTTTCATTGAAATGAAAGGTACTTTCCATCTTCCAAAACCTGCTGTTGACATATCAGAAAAATGCAAAAAATGTGAGACAAACAAGCCATATGTTCTGCTTTTCATGCATCTGGCAAAAATGTGATTTGTTTTGCCGTGTTTCTCCGATGATGAGAATTTATTCCCACAAAACTGACATTCATATATTTCCCATCAATCGTTTCCCTCTCATCTTTCTGCCTAAATCTCCTATTTTATCATCACTCATCATGTTTCCTTGTCTCTTTTTCTCTTCTACCCCGGCCGTTATTCCTGGATTTAAGACATTCCCTTTGTCACTGTTAAAGTCATAGCCAGTATTTTAATCAAGCAGAAAAAGACACAAAAAGATCCAGAGGTTAGAAACTGAAACCAGACAAATTCAGACTAGAAAGAAACAAGTTTTTAGTGCTGATGGTAATTAGCCATTTCAATAATTTACCTGGGGATTTGTTGGAATTTTTCATTATTTGAAGTCTTTAAATCAAGACTCAATAACTCTAAAAGACATGTTCTAGGTCAAACAGAAGTTATGGACTTAATACAAAAATTACTCCATGAGGATCTATAGCCTGTGTTATGTAGGAGGTCAGCCAAGATGATCATGATCAAATCCCTTCTGGATTTAAAAACTATGACTCTATTAAATTTGTGATTTAGTTTTCTAGTCGTCCTGCTAGAGCCCAAGTGCATGCCTTACTCCTCTCTCATTTCCCCTTGTTTGGCAATTGTGGGTCTTGCCTCACTGTTCTACAATCCATCCACAATACTGCAGATGAAGTCATTTTCTGCTGCCAAGATCATGTTAAAATCTCATCTCTGGCTCTGCTTACCTCCTGAATCAACTTCAAGCTTCTTGTTCTCCGCCTCCTTCAAACTCACCCAGACTACATTTTTAAATAGCTCCTTTTGCTGCCTATTCCCCCTATTCCAATTAAGCAGCAATTCTAATTGTTCTCTTCATAAACTTGTTTCAGGACTGATTTCATGTTCTCTCCCATGTTATCTTGTATGCTTCAACAATTTATGCATTGCAAATGGCCAGCCCCTGCTATTTTACATCATTCTTAAAACAGATTCCTTCACAGAGGCATTTCAGTGAAAATTCATCTAAGTATAATTATCTAAAAGAATCTTCACTCAGTTTTGAGATTAACTGCCATCTGGTTAGCCAATGTATCCTGGGCCCACTTTCTTTCATCTGCCTTATTTACATATTCAAAGTACCTTGGGACACAATTTCCACATGTTTCTAGTCTTTTAGATACAATAACAAAATGTAAGGGGTAAAACGCTGGCTCTGTTGAAGTCCGTAAACAAATTTTCACTGGGATGAGGATTGCATCCTAGGAGTTTATCATTATCCCTTTATTGTCTGAATGGACCTTATGAAGTTTCATCAACTATAAATATGTATTTATGGGACTTTAATATGAAAATTATTGATCAAAACATACAGTGAAATGTTCCATGGCTGTCCTTCCTCTACACACAATACTCCCGTGTTCTGGTCTCCCTTCACACCCTGAGGGATGCATCTTGCAAACATTTAAGAACATGCTCAACTTTAAGCATGTTACTGATCCCACTGTCTTCAGTGGAAAGTCTCATATGAGTTTGGTTAAGCAATGTGTGTTTGCAGGATGGAGCCCAAAATCCACACATTAAAAATATTATATAATGATCGTCTCTGGGTTTTTTTGTTTTTGGCTCCTAATCCCCAAAGGCCTCCAGGCACCTTATCAAAAATTAAATAAAGAAATATTTTCAAAATGGACAATGTGTCCCAAATAAATCATAAAATCACGAGACTGTGGAACAAAAAGAATATATACCTTTTGTTGAGTAAAACTATACCATATGTTAAGGTCGAAATCATGCAGACAATGTTTCCTTTCTGTTTCCAACACATCCATGTGCAGTGTGCTAATGTGTGTCTTAAACCAGCAACCAGTGGCTTTGAGTTATAAGACTAAAAAGCAGCAAAACTGAGTAATTTTATCATTTGCCTGAGGTAAATCTGGGAGACTCAACTGAGAAGCAGAAATACACTTAGTTCATGGCATTTGAATAAATAGACACATTTCACATTTCAATTGACATGTATTTAATTACACCAATTGAAGATCTGATCCAATATTTTATAATGGAAATCATCATAAGCTCCAGAATGTTTTGTTAAAGTTTATTAATGCTATAACTTTCATTGTTGTAAATAAGTTTTGCCAATATATCTCAACCCTACAACCTTGACATGTCAAAAAAACTGCTTTGGAGGCCATCCGGAATTTGGGGTGCCTAAGGACTGAAGCATTGGCCATCTCTGGCAAACCTCCCATTTTTTTTCCCACACTGCTTTTCCTGCACAGCTGAGGTGGCCTGACTCTTTATTTGTTTGCCCTCTGCAGCTTTGTGTAACTTCACTGGATGTCACCTTCATGTTTCTAGGCTCCCACTTAGCCAAGTGGAACCTGTTATGATACCAGTTCATGGTGAGTTCACATGTATGGAGTCATGTGCCAATAGTACAAGAACCATGCTGCATGATTCTGTATGACTGCCTTGTTAGTGCTTACACTTATTTTTTATTTCTGTAGAGGGGAGATGGGAGTAGACTTCATTATGCAATGATAACATTAAAAATTAACATTGTCCCAAGACCTCCTTGACATCCTTAGATAAGGTCGTTTTATTCTTTAACTGTAATTCAAGAGGGAGTACAATCATCAACTTAGCTTGTACTTAAGCATAAGACTGAATGAGACTAAATAGAATTGAAGGCTCTGTGCTATTTTGATGTTTTTCTCTAAACTTTGCTCTAAGGTTGAATGCAATGCTTAAATTTAAGGAAAGTCTTTGCACTATATCCCTGGTCACAAGTCCCCAAAGAGACAAGGGCGTCACTGGCACCTGGCACATGAGTCATGTGCCCTGAGTCTTGGCGCTGGTGCCCTGAGTGTCCAGGCCACCCCATCCCAGACCGGGGACCCTGGCCGGGGTGCCCTCTGCAGCGCCTGCATCTCCTGGCCCCAAACTGGCTGGGGATCTGAGACCAAGCTGGAGGCGGCAGGAGCCCAATGAATTATTGGGCCTGGGCACTGGAATGTGGCCAAGGGCACTTCGCCTGGGCCCAGGGGCCGTGGCCTGTGCCTGTGCCCTGGGTCTTTTCTGTGGCCAGTGACGTTCCTGCAAAGAGAGGCATAAGTAGGTATGTGAATCCCAGCTGAACCTGCACAGTAATAATAAGTGGTTGGAATAGAGGGATGTTGTACCCATATCCTGGTCTAAGAATAGGAGAACTGAATGATTCCACCTGAAGAAAGATAAAGGAAAAAGACCTAACAATGGAGGAAGTACACTTAGATATTCCAGAAAAAGGATTGAGTCACAGTGAGACCAATAACTGTGATATTTTACTTTTTGAGATCCAGAATTTAAAAGTTGTAGATTATTCTGTACGCAGTTGTCCATGAAGGCCTTCTTTAAACTCTGTCTGCATACTAATTGAACAGTCTATGATTGCCGCTGTTCTGTCTAAATTACAACCAACTAGTTTTGATTTCAGTTTTTCCCATTACACCAAAAACTGTTTTTTATTCCCTGTGTGATACCATCAGCTGTCCCAAATTCCAAGTCTTCTCTATCAGCTAAGATAGTACAAGAAGAAATCTGATGTGCATTGTCACTGACAAATCTTCCAACTGATCCATCATAATACACGTAATAAGACTTTGTTTGGCTGTCTGTAAGCATTTCTGAGTCACTTCCTTAACAGACTTTGTAGTTGCTTCAGAAGTGTTCATTCAGGGGTGGCCATTTGTAGCCATCAAATTGCAGTTTATTTCAAAATCGCTAAAACTGAAAGTCTCACATAATGAACATTTGTAACCTTTTCCCCACACATATTAGTTTGGAAGTAGGCAATTCTCACCTGTTGCCTGAGTGCCGTATGTCATTTAGGATAATGGAGATTTTGGTGTTATTGGCTGAGATGAGGAATTGGTAGAAATCTGCTAGTCAACCTTATGAAATAATCTTCTTACTCATATGAATATTCACATGTGGCAGTGCCTCCACCAGGACAGGCAATGTATACATTTATGAGTGTACCTCAGTTGTCTCCAGGAATAAAAATATTAAAAAAATGGGTTTGATACAGGCAATAAACACCCAAAATAGAACCAACACAATTTGATTTAAAAGATATTCCAGCACCATAAAATGGAAAATGCAACAAATGAATATATGTTAAGTTATTATAGTGGTATGTGATCAATAAGTAGCACTGCCGTAGTTCAGCTGAGGGCCATGGCTTTCAACCACAACATCAACCTAACCAACGTTCTTTTCACTATAAACATCTACCCCACCCCTGACTAGACACTCTTTCTTAAGTTGTCTGGGTTCCTTTGCACCGGCAAAGTTGTCAGGTAGATGTTTAAGCCAGCACTCTGGAAGTCTTTCAAAGGCAGGCCTAATAAGAAGGAATGAGGCAAATTTGTATTGTGATCAAGTTAGGCTAGCTAGACGGTACTATCTGGCAGTAACAGTTGCCATATTGGAAGACAATAGCTGCAGATTCTGACCATACTTTTTCTGCTTAGATTTAAGGTAGCAACATCAAGTCTTAACTCTGTTTCTTCATATCAGAGAGCGTAGGCCAGGGATAACAAACTCTTTCTTCAACTTCTGGAAGCAAAATTTAGTTCTGCTGCCCAAGTGGCAGTCTCACTGGTTAGCTGTGGCGAAGGGCTTCATGAGCTCCTGCTCAGCAGTAAGAAGTTATCAGTTGTAATACAGTCTTATCCCTGGTTGCATCTGCAGTCCTAGCAACTCAGCCGAAGAAGGGCTTCATCCTTGGCCCAGACCGCAAAAGCAGAAGCAGCTCCCTGATCTAGCTCCCTGCCCACAAAATGGAACCTGCTGGCTATGTCTACATTATCAAATTAGTTTGAATTAAGAAGCCTTAATTCGAACCTTGTCTACACTAGACTTTGCCTAGTTTGAAGAAAAAAAAAATTAACAAGCTTAGTTCAAACTAGTTAGTCTGACTGGTTAGTCTGAACTAACTGCTTAGTTTGAACTAATTTGCATATTTAGTTTGAACTAGCCCAATGTAGACATGCTAGTTCAAACTAAATAAGTTCAAACTAACAGTTAGTTTGAATTAAACACATTTTTTTTAGTTCGAACAAACTTTTAGTTCAAACTTGCTGCTTTTTAAGTTCAAAGTAAAAATTTAGTTCAAATTAATAAACCATGTTTAGTTTGAACTTTGAATTACTTAGTTCAGACTAAGCAAGCCTGAACTAAGGTTTTAGGTGTAGACAAAGCCGCTGTGCCCTACATCTGCTTCAAGGCTCTGACTCAGGAGGCCCTGTTCTTTAAAGAAAGTACCCATCACTACATCCTAGGACCTGTAATCCATCAAAGACGGCATGCGTCACACAGAGATCTGTCTAATTAGAATACTTACACAGTTCAGAGGCTTCTCAAGCAGGGGACCAACACATGTAAGCTTTAACATTCGGATCTCCTACTCATATTTCTTCTTATGAACAAGCTAGTAATGGAGGGTTATTGTAGTCATGAGACATTGTGTTTCATGTGAGGAGTAGATTAGTTACATGCAGAAAATCAGTTCTAAAGATCCATCACCCATCCACCCAAATCCAAAAAGACAGGCCTCATCAGAAAGTTTCTCATGATTCCTGCAAATTGCACAAAATACTTGATTTTTTTTTTTTTTAAATACAAAACCCATGGCAATTTAAATGTACATGAATTCTGGAATGCACATATACACCCTAGTTTCTCATGATGCTGAGCATACACTTCCATACCATTTGCTTTTCACTTATCTGCCCTACTGCCTCTAATATTACCATCTATTGATTCCGATAGATAACTTTTGGGAAGTTAAAATGAACCCCAAGAAGATAGTTTCTTATGTTCAGGAAGATTTTCATATATGTTTAACATATATGTCCTAATTGGTGAAGTCAGTGTGTATTAATTTGCATACAAAAATAGAAGTGGCCAAATTTGCAAAATCTTTTACTGATTTGTGTGCCTCAAGTTTAGATATTTTATGATTTAAAAGGAAAAAAAATCAGAGGCATATTTGAAAACTACTATGTGGTAATGTTTCCTTTTGTTTAGAGTGAGATAAGAATTAACACACTTTTATAAAACGGTTTGACTTTTTTGTATTTGATAAGTACTATTAGTAGGAATTGCACACATGGAAAGTTAATAGGATCTGATCCTATTGATAGCCATGATCAAATTACTTTGTTATGCAACACTAGCATTTAAAAATGTGCAAGATATGTCTAGCACAAAATGAATTGCATGTGTCCCTTTTTTTATTATTATTATTAAATTAAGTTAAGTAAATAAAGTTGAATGTATGGAAAAACTCAAGCAATTTTTACTCGTATCATGTAATGATGTAATTAGCAATCAACTAAAGGCCTAACCATTTCTCAAGTTAACATAAGCTGAAGATAGTTACATAGAGTGTAAATTGTACCCCTGCAGTGTTCTTTAGCTATGTGTTTGATACCAGTTGCTGGAAAGAGAGAGCAAAGCCAAAACTGTAAGATCTTTGAGTTGCACCTTTTTCTCATTAAAATACAAGTTGCATGGGTCTTTATTTCCACAGTGATTTGGTTATACTTCCACTAATCCAATTTATAGTCATTTAATTGGCTTCCAGTAAATCACTGTTTACAATTAGAAAGCATATTTCAGATCTTCCCTCTTTAAAAATCATTGGCGGTTGAATAGGTGAATATGGATTTTGCTTTGTGGTGTAGTGTGAGGGGAGCTTCAGGGACAAAGGCAACATCAGGGTGTTAGTGTTTAGGATAGTAAAGAATGGTAATGCTTAATCCACTGGTAATTTCACCCAAAGGGATGGTGAAATCAGGAGATAAACTAAGTGGTACTTTAGAACAGTGGTTCTCAGCCACTGTGTCAGGACACATTACTGAGTTGTAACACAGTGGTAAGTGTGTCTCAGAGGCTGTGTTCACACAGCACTCTTATTTCGAAACAACAGAGGTTGTTTCGAAATAAGAAATATCCTGTTCACAGGACACACGGTTGTTTCAAAACAATGGCACCTCTTGTTTTGAAACAACTTAAACCCCATGTGGGGCTGAAACAACGTTGCTTCGAAACGATTGTTTCGAAACAATGCCATCCGAACATGTTGTTTCAAAACAACAGTGACTTGTTTCAAAATAACTGTTGCCTGAAACTGCTATTTCACTTTGAGCTTTTTTCCTTAATTTGAATTAACAAACTGTTAATTCGAATTAAGTTATTTCAAAATAAGGCATTATTTTGATACAAGTTGTTTCGACACAACTTGTATCGAAATAATGCCTGTGTGTGTGAACACAGCCAGAGAGTCAGGAAGATGCCTGGATTTGGCCTGCGGTGTGGTCTGGTGTGTCCTGTAGGGTCATGATATGCACAGCCGTCCTTAGGTGGGACTGAGAGGGATGGTGGCCTCCAGCTCTGCCATTTTTGGGGCCCCATGCTGTCCTGCCATGATCATGGCAGTGCAGTGCCTGCACCACTGCCCTCCATGGCTGTGCTGTCTCCTGCCCTCTCCCCTCCTTGCTGCCTTCTGCACAGAGCTGAAGACGGGGTAGGGGGACAGAGAGCGTGGAAACTGGCCTCCTGCTCTGGGCCGGTCTGCCATGCCCCCGGGACAGGAAACAGCTTGCCCCGGGGCAGAAGAGGCCAGCCCAGAGGCTGGTCTGCACTCTCTTCCACCTCCCCTGGGCTGGCTGTTCTGCCCTGGGGGTGGGGAGGGCCAGCCCAGAGGTGGGGTGGGACAGCAGATCCCAGCCCCTGGACCGGTCTACTCTGCCTCCGGGAGCAGAGTGGGTGGCTCAGGGGAGGAGCGGTAGTGCAGGGCTATCCTCTGGGCTGGCCCGCTCTGCCTCCCCAGTGTGGGAGGGGTGGCAGGGACCACCCCATAGGTTGATTGGCCTCAAGCCCAGCACCATCTCAGGATGGCCCTGACAATATGCCACCAAGTGTGTTGCAACCTGTAAAAGATTGAGAACTACTGGACTAGAGAACAGTAGTTCCTAACTTTGAGTGATGACCACCTAGTCAACATCAGGTAAAACTCTAGCTTTCCAAACCCCTCACCCTGCCATGCCTCACCCTCTCACTGTCCATAAACCTACATAACTGCTAGAAACACATAGAATTATAGTAATAATACTAAATGACATCATGATAATAAATAATTCTTGCTTGAGTAAGAAACTAAGCTTTCTCTGGTACACATGCTAGTGCATGCCTTATGTGACCTTGCCTTTTTCTATCCCTCATGGACTGAGGGTAATGGAGGCAGACTTTGGTGGGTTGGCTGAGGCTGCTCCACAGCCCCAATGATCCAGTGCAACTCTGCTCTATGTGGACACCTGGCCAGTGAAGAGGGGGAATGGTTCCTCTGCTCCAGCCAGAGCAGAGCTCAGGCCTCCTGCTTCCTTGAGGAAGACTTCTCCTTCACCTTGGCTGATGCACAGCTCAAGTGTCCTGCGGCCAGCCAGCTTTGGGGCTTGGGAGCTAGATGACCTCAGTATTAATGAAGCCTCATGGAGCCCCTGGAAACTTTCGTGCATCCCCCATCAGGGGGGTCCCACCACCCAGTTTTGGAACTGCTGCCATAGAACATAGCTCTGGTCTGGACACAGATTTTATACCAGCATAATTACTTTGGTTATCACACAGTTTTTAGCATAAATAGTTATACCAGGACATCTCATAGCCTCAGTGCTGTATGCCAATGTAAGGATGCATTATACCAGAATAGCTTATTCCCTTAACTTGTATTGGAATAAGATCTAGTGGTTAAGCACATTAATACATCTACAGTGGGGGAAAGGGTGTTGGTTAGCTGTTCTAACTATACTGGTATGCTTAAATCAGTACAATTTTTGTAAGCAGACAAGGCTATAATAGGGTAATATCACATCTGCAGAGGAATTGTGTCCTCTGGATCTGCTACTTTATGCATCTTCATTAAAGCAATAGTTCATGACTTCCATTTTCCCAGCGGTTCAGGAGCACTACACTATATGGAGCTATGGTCATAAAAATACCCTCACATCATATATTTGTGCATATTTATTGCTGTATTGTCATGCACCATGACCATAGTTCCATTGTAACAATTGATATTGGTGATACCAGAGTAGCAATGGGTGAATTTAATATAAATGAGCCATTTATCTTGTTTTAATTTGCATTTAACTATTTGTGCAGTGTAAATCAAACATGATTATCTAACTTTCTGCATCATTTTACTTGCTTGAAAGGGGTAGCCATGTTAATCTAGTTCAACAAAACAAACATGGAGTCCTGTTGCACTTATAAAGAGTAACACATTTAGTTATCCCATAAGCTTTTGTGGAAGAATCTCCCACTTCTTCAGACACTTGAAGGTGGGGAATTTATAGAATGGGAAGAAAATAAATGCATGGAAGTATAAGCCATAGGATCTGGCCACTGATTTGGCCTGCGGAGCTGCTGCCTGGGCTGTGCCTGGGAGCTCTCTGCAGCAACAGTGAGCAACAAAGGTACACTGCCTACTATAGCAGAGCAGAGCTAAGTGTGCTTGTGACTCAGATCATGTGAGAGAGTTAGAGCACAGAGGAACAAAGGAAGCACTCCAACCAATACCAGGTCAGCTCTGCTGTGGTCTGCCAACCAATCAGTCTAAGTCACAGTTGACTGGGTTGGATTCACAGATAGCCACTGCACCAACCTCCACCAAGGCTGTTGACTGTCAGTCAGTTGGCATGCTAATCACATTGAATTAATCACAAATGAGAAAAGAAAAAGTGGCTGGGGCCCATGTGGGAATGAGGCAATCAAAGACCAGCCAAAAGTGAGTCTACCAAAGGCCATCATGATGAATGACTAACAGTGATTGGGCAGGGAAGGGGGGAGGCAGGAACCCAGCCTGCCTGTGGCTGTGACTGAGACTGATTGCCTGCCACCAGTGGTAGGGGAAATGGAAAGGGAAGGGGAAAGGTGGTCTGGGAGCTGCTCAGCTGAGAGGGGTGTCCGGGAGAAGCCAAGCAGGAGAAGGGGGGCCAGGTAGCCAGCATAGCAAAGCGGAGCCCACAGGGTAGGGAAAAGGGAAGGTATGGGAGAACCTCTGAGGTTGGTGAGGGGGAAAGGGAGCCCGTGCCGCTCTGAACATGGAGGAGGAAAGTGTTGAGGAGCCAGTGTGGCCTCATGGCCTATGACAGGTGTCCTGTCCTCCACTGTGACCTCGCACATTGCATGAATTTGACACCTCTGATATAGACAAAGGTGAGGTCAAATTACCTTTTGTAATAAGAATAAAAAAAAAATCTCTAGTCCCTATTTAACCCTATGGCAATGGTGTCAAATCTGCATATGAAATCCAGTTGCATTTCTCTTTGAAGCTTTGATTTGTTATCCATTTCCTTGAGCATAGTTATTAACAAATCATTAATGGAGTGATCAAAGAGATCAAAGTGTTCCCCTGCTGGTTTCTGAATGTCGTTATTTCTGATGTCAGTTTTGTGTCCATTTATTCTTTTGCACTGAAACTGTCCTTTTTGTCCAATATATAAGGCAGGGGTCAGGGACATTGCTGGCACATAATGGCATAAATCACAGTGGTGGATGAGCAGGTGAATGAGCCTTTGATGGGGTAGCTATTTTTTTAAGTCCTGTAATAGTGTCTTATGTGCAGATATGTTGGCAAAGTTGGCAGTGTGGTTTGTTTTAGGGATATCTGCCTGTTTTAATGGTTCTGTTGTTAGGTCTATAGTTGCTGGCGAGTATCTGCTTAAGGTTGGGGGATCGTCTATAAACAAGGAGAGATCTGTCTTCCAAGGCTTGAGAGAGTGAGGATAATCTTGTAGAATAGGCGGTAGATCCTTGATGATATGCTGTAGAGGTCTGACTTGGGGGCTGAAGGTGATGACCACTGGCACTCTGTTGTTTTCTTTCTTGGACTTCTCTTGCAGCAGTTGACTTTGGGATGCCAGTCTGGCTCTGTCAATCTGCTTCTTCACTTCCACAGGTGGTCATTCTAGTTTTAAGAATGCTGGATCGAGATCCTGAAGGTGTCTGTCTCTGTCTGAGGGATCGGAGCAAATGTGGTTATATCTTAGGGCTTGGCTGTAGACAATGGATCTTGTGGTATGTTTTGGATGGAAGCCCGAGAGAGGTAGGTAACTATGCTGAAGCTCAGGTTTTTGGTATAGGGTGGTGTTTATGTGTTCATCACTAATTTGCACTGAAATGTCCAGAAAGTGGATCTCCTGTGGGTAGTGGTCTAGGCTAAGTTTGATTGTGGGGTGGAAATTGAAATCTTTGTGGAAATCTTCAAGACCATCCTTACTGTAGGTACAAATGACGGAGATGTCATCAATGGAGCATAAGTAGAGGAGTGGCGCTTTTGAATGAAACTTGAGGAAGCATTTTTCTAAGTTGACCATAAAATATTTTACTTACTGACACCCTTACTTAACGATTAATACTAACTGCCCTAGAAGCCCCTTTGATATCATTTGGAACTAAGAGATTATTAGAAGCTAAGAGTTGCACATTTTGGCTCTGTAAGAGTTAGAGGGAAAAAAAAAGAAAAATTAAGGAACAAATCCTCACATATTCACTTCAAACCCAAAGCAGCTAAAGACCTGCATGATGGTTGTATGGGGGGGGGACAGCAGAAAATACCTGTCCATGAGGACTTCTCTACTCCCCCTAG
This sequence comes from Podocnemis expansa, assembly GCA_007922195.1. Taxonomy (NCBI): domain Eukaryota; kingdom Metazoa; phylum Chordata; order Testudines; family Podocnemididae; genus Podocnemis; species Podocnemis expansa. Next base: position 3,307,526 of record ML682008.1, read on the forward strand.
ATTAAATAGATGGTCTTGGCATCTCGCCTATTGTGTAGGATTGTGGTTGCGCCAGGAGTACAAGTGATATATCCATGCACTATGCAGTCAACCAACCAAAGTCCTTTCATAGGTGATCGCTACCTCCATTGTTGTGAACTCTGTTCTGAATTAGTGTCTGTGGCCCAGCTGCAACAGAAGTCATTCTGGCTAGGATTGAGGACTCTGTCCCATTGACCTGTTACGTTTCTTATGGAGCAAAGTCATTTTACATGGATGTACTTCTTCCTTCAAAACCCAAAGCCTTCAAAATATATTTTGCATTTTGCAGCTGATTAGGGGTCTAATTTAACTGCTTCCTTCTTGGCTTGATAATAGAAAATAATAGATAATGACAGGGGCCTGGGCTTTTCTGGATGAAATAATAAGGGCTAGATGTGTCAGGAGCTTCTTTGGATATCCTAACTGCTAGTTTAAGTTAGATTCTGTTTTGACTTTTAACTGAAAAACACATTTTCAGGCATTTTTGCCAAAAGAAGAAAAATACTGGAAGAAAGAGATGAGTGTAGTCAGAATACGTAGCTATTTTCCTAGGGCTGATGAAAAAATATCCAGCATCTCTCCCAAAAATCACAGAAAAGTCATTTCTTTTAAGGTTATGAAAATCTTTTTTGATTTGGACTCCAGCTGCTTCTTTGGACTCTTGCCCCAAGAAATATCAGTTGAATTCTGCTTTTTCTTTTGGAAACCTAACTAAAGAGACTTTTTTACCTCAGCATCTCACAGTCTTTAAGATGAAATAAAAATAAAAATAAAGCCCCACTGACTGTTTTTTGTCCTGAAGATCCCATGGCACATTTAGAAAGAATTTGGATGTTATTCCCAGCGTCCATTTAACTCAGGCAATTATATTTTGCCTGGTCTGAGTTATCCCTAAATTTCAGGTATTACTTTTCACTTCTTCATCCAAACTGTCATGCTGTGTTGCTGTTTACTGTTAAACAGCAGCTGCCAAAGCCAGAATGACAGGGCTCAAATAACCTGGGCAACATATTCTGATCAATTGATTCAGTTAGAAAAGGAGTTTTTACTTCCTCTAAGTTGATCAGTGCAATGGTAATTTTAAAATCCAAGGATGGGGGTTTCAGTGGGAGAGTCATGTAGCCACAGTCTTGGGAGAAGGGGAGTGAGGCCTTAAAGGTCCAAACAGGGAAAGGTAAATGTTTTTTTTCATAGCCTATCAAAAGTGACATAGGTATTAACATATCAAATAAAATCTTTGGCCCATCTACTCTTGTATCCTCCAGGGGTGCTGGAACAATTTCTACAGTAGGGTGCTGAGAGCCAATGAACCAAACTGTAAGCCCTGTATGTATAATGGACATCACTTCAAACCAAGGGATGTGGTAGCAATTTTAGTTGCAGGGCCTGTGGTATTCTGTGTCTGACAATGAGCAGCATGAGATGTTCCGTAGTAAGGTGAAAGCAAATCTGCAGTAGCCATCTGTGAGACAATAATCTATGCTGTCATGAAGGTCTCATCTCAGCTTCTAGTAGTTAAATGGCAGATGCTGACATACTGTTCTGGGATAATCTACCCCAAATTCCTTGCACAGAGTTTGGGACACTGAAAAAAGAGAGGATTCCCAAATAACCCTTGCAAGGTTTTACTGTAAGCCTAGTTCATGCTGGGACAGAATTTGGGCAGGCAGTTTAGCGTATGAGATTATAGAAGCATCAATGGGAGTGGGAGCAAGCCTACAGGTAGGACTGGTCCTTCCATAGAGGCGACCATGATGGTCACCTAGGGCTCCAACTATTAGGGGATGCCAAGGGCTGGGCTGGGGCCAGCAAGCCAATTCCACCTTGCTCTGCCCAGACATGTAGCCTAGGGTGGAGCAAGACAGGAAGCTGTGTTTTGGCTGGCTCCAGTCCAGAAAATGTAAATCAGGGGCGGACAGTGGTTTGTTTAGGCCAGTGGCTCCACTCCTTGCACAGGCTGGACCCTGATGGCGGTGCTGCTCCCTAGCTGGAGCTGGATCCCTGCCCACAGCTAGATCCCATTGGCAGCCAGCGCCGCTCTCCATCTGCGACCACATCACTGGACAGGGCTGGATCCTGGCGATGGTGACACCGGTCCCTGCCTGCAGCCAGACCCCTGCCCACGGCACCGCTCTGCAGTGGCAGCTGGACCCTGGCAGCAGTGCTGCTCCCCTACAGTGGCCAGATCCTTGGACGGGACTGGATCCCGGTGGCAACAGTGCGACTCCACACCTGCAGCCACATCCCCACATGTGGCACCACTTCCTGGTTGGGGCCTGGACCCTGTCCTCGGTGCTTCTCCCTGGCTGGGACCAGATGCTCACCTGTAAATGGACCTCAGCAGTGGCGCTGCTCCCTGCCTGTGGCTGGATGTTGGGTCTGACCCTGGCAGCAGCACCACTCCCTGCCCATGGCCAGATCCCCTGCTGGGACCAGATCCTGGCAGCAGTGCACTCCCAGCTGGAGGTGGGTCCCAGTGGGAAATGGGGCAGACTGGAAGGAATGGAGGGGAGAGGGGGCGGCAGGTGCAGCCTGCAGTTTGACTGGTTCAGGGTTGGGGGGTTCCACAATAACAGTTTGCTTAAGGCACCAAAAAACCTTGGGCTGGCCCTTCCGATAGGCAAACTAAAAACAAAAACTAGAGGGAGAATTTATACTTTTTCCAAAGAGTAAAACAAAATTGAAACTGTTTTGTTTCTATGAAAATGCACAGTAGGGGGGAAAGCAACCATGGTGTATGTAATTTAAACACAACATAGGACTTGTCATTTACTGTTGCTTAGTTACATTTTTTTTTAAAGAATATAAGAAGCTTGATCCAAAGGTTATAAACACAGGAGAAAAATACAGTTGAAAACCTTCCCATCGAATTACTATTCAAGCAGTAGGTGAAAGAATGTTAGTTTAATTTTATATACCTCTTCATATCCTGGAATAAATAAGAAAAGATGTGTTACTATAAAGAGTAAATTTATACTGAAGCTAGTTTACTGTAAATAGGAAAACTGGCATTCATGTGAAAGAAAGCAAAGGTATGGGTTAAAACGCTCCAAGACAAATATTCTGTCCTTAACCATGGAGTAAGAAGCAATCTTGCATTGAAAGAGACACATTGCAAATGACCTTTGGCATGTTTTTCTATGTTAAGTACTCCTGTGAAGTTGTTATTACAACATTAAAAGTCTTACTTTATATTTGAAATATTTATAATATCATTTTAATGAAACTTAATATTCAGTCAGGACATGGTGACATTTTTATATACTTTCCTTTTTTTTCAGAATATTGTGTCCAGAGTGTAGGGCCTGAGGGCAACTGTTAGTATGCCATTGTAACATATGTTACCAATAGATAACTGACACATGAAAGGAGAGGAATGTGATTTAATGTTACAATTTTATTGTATGCAATTTAACGTATGCCAGGAAAGACGACACAATCAAAAAACAATATCAGTGCGGAAGCACCCAATAAAAGATACCTCAGATGGTCTGATTTAGTAGTTTATTGAGTCTTACTGGTTGAATGATTAATTTTGAACAACTTATTTGATTGATTTGTATTTTTTTGTTAGTTAGCAAGCTGTTAGTACACAGCGCATGATTTCTACAAATCTGTCTTTGTTGTTGTTACTGCTGTTGTTGTTTTGGGGGGCTGTAGGAGGGAACTCCACATATCTATTTGTGTTTTATTCTTCACTCATCACCATAGTATCTGAGTACCTTTACAAAGAAATCATGAGCAAGAGCAACCCTTGAACTAATTTCCTTCCTGTTTCCCCTAAGGAAAGTGAGAATATGATTCCTCCTTCTTTTTTATTCCCTCTTTACTCTCCTCCCATTTTCTCTTGTGTTTTTTCTCCTCCTCTTCCATATTCTAGTACCTTACTCCATTGCTGCTTATGTTATGTTTCTAGGAAAATGAAGCTGAAATGAATTTTTGAACCTCACTCGGAAGGCAGAACAATTTTTTCTCACTATAGTATCTTGCGGTAGTGAGGAAAGTTAACCAAATGTAGGGACTGAAGGTTAAGAGAAATTCCATGCTTGAACAATAAGAGTAGAGCAGTAAGAATCTGCTACTGGCAGGAGGTTGATAGTGACTCTGAAATCCTAAGAGAGGTTAGAGAAGTTGCAAAGGCAGAAAATGCAGTAATAATGTGGATTTTGAACTATCCTTATATTGATTGTGTATATGTTACCTTAGAAAGGGAAGCAGTGATAACATTTCTAGAGAAATTGAATGAATGTTTCTTAGAGCACCTTGTCCTGAAATACAAGGGGAGAAGCAATACTTGATTTATCATAAGTGGAGCACAAGATCTGGGCCAAGAAGTGAATGTAACTGAAACCTACACGGGGGGGGGGGGGGGGAGCCAAAGAAAGCCTTCTCAGCAACATTTAACTTCAAAAAGAAGGAAATGTGGAGGCTAGTCAAATGCAAATTTAAGGAATAATCACAAGGGTGAAAAGCCTACAAACTGCATGAAGACTATTAAAAAAAAACACCTTAGAAGCTTAAACTAAATATGTACTATAAATCACAAATAATAAAAATAAAATTAAAAAGTCCCCATTCCCTCCCCCCAAAGAGTCACCATGACTAAACTAAACAACACAAAATAGGAGGTAGTCAGAGGCAAAAAGCACACTTCAATATTGAAAGTAAAATCTTATTCAGGAAAATAGAAAGGATCATAAAATCTGTTAAATATAAAGGTATTATAAATCAGTTCCTAGAAAAGAACTGACTATCAAATAGCTAAGGCATGAAAACTAATGGCCTAAGTACATCAGAGGCAGAAGACTGCTAAACACTCATTGGGGCTACAGTATGGTCCAGTTGCTAAAGAAATACCCAAGGAAGACAAAGTAGTGTAGTGTAGAATAGGCCTTAGAGTGCCATAGCTAAATACAAGATGAAATAGGTTGTTTAGCTTACGTAATAAACCTATATTTAAGGGACTGTTTAAGGTGAAGTGCCTCATTAACACCTTTCCAGTCATGTTCCAAAGGGGTAGTTGTGTTAGTATAGTTCAGCAAAACAAATTTATTTATCACATGAGCTTGCGTGGGAGAAAATCCCACTTTGTCAGATGCTTTGAAGAGGAGCGAATTTACAGAAGGGGAGGATATAAAGGCAGGGAAATGTAAGTCATGGGATCAGGTCACATTGTAACAGCAAATCAAAACAGTTGTTAAGATTCTAACAGTGAGAAACAGCACATAGAGGAGGGTGAGGTCAAATCACCAGTTGTAATAGAAAAAGAATTCATAGTCACCATGTAATCCTGCTTTCACACTGTCAAATTTGCATACCAGTTCCAATTCTGCAGTTTCTCTTTGAAGTGTTGATGTGTTACCCATTTGTTTGATAACAGCTGTTAACAAATCATCAACAGAGTGATTAGAAAGGTTGAAGTGCTTAGCTACTGGTTTCTGAATGTTGTGATTTCTGATGTCAGATTTGTGTCCACTTATTCTGTTCTGCAGAGAGTGTCCTGTTTGTCCATTGTATAACGTGGGGACATTTCTGGCATATGATAGCATAAATCACTTTGGTGGATGAGCAGGTGAATGAGCCTTTGCATTTATTTCCTAACATTCTGTAAGTACCCCCCATCTTCAAAGCATCTGACAAGTAGGATTTTTCCTTCCACAAAAGTTCATTTGATAAAAATTTTGTTAGTCTTTAAGTGCCACAGGACTGCTTGCTTGTTTTCCAGTCCTAGAGAGTTCTAGAGAGGAAAGGAACAGGCAGTAGGTTTTTGTTTGTTTGTTTTTTCAGGGAGGGGTTGGTGTTAGTGGGTTGTAAATGGATTAGTAATTGCTGTAATAAGTCATTAATCTAGTTTTTCTATTCATATCACATCATATATTACCCACAAGTGGGTTTCTTTTATTTTGGTTTTGGTTTTGTCTTTCATCCCTTTCCTGTATGAGTTCAAGGGAAAGTGTAATGATGGCCTGGCTTCACCTACATAGTTGCTCTGGGGCATGTGGTGCAGTGGATGAAGTATACAAATATTGTGATAATCAGGTGTACAATCCATGGATCACATCATGAAAAGAACCACCGAAATATAGCAGATACCTTGCTTCAATACCAAAATGAAAAACGCCCTCAGACCGAACACTGCTACCTGTCATTTACCAACTCACACTGGAACTCATATGTGGTAGCATCCAACACCTACAACCCACACTGGATAGGGACGCCATCCTAAAAGAAATCTTTCCTGAACCTCCTCTTCTGGCCTTCAGATAACCCTCCTGTGTCTTCAAGCTCAGCATTAGAAGCAAGTTCTCCACAGATCCAGGACACATCAATGCAGAATGGCACCAGACCCTGCCAAAACAACAAATGCAAAACTGGATCTATGACTTATTAAAACAGTCAATAATCCACTAATAACTCTTTTTCATCCTGCCACCCCTTTCTTCCCTGTGACTGGAGTGAGTTGTTAATAGGCCCATTCACCCTGAATGATCCCTTGAAATATTTGTTAACTACTTAAGCTGAACAATTTGTTCTATCCCCGTGTCCACCTACCATCTCACCCACCTTGACTCTCTAATATCCTGGGACTGACACTGCTATATCAACAATGCAAATAACATTTTTCTGAAGACAGAAGGACTTTGAGTTACTCAGATATTCTTGGTTGCTTCCAATTATAAATAACCTTGACCCAACATGACTGCTAATAAAGTGGAGTTGATTCAGTTATAAAACAGCTTCCATTTCAAATTATTATCCTTGTAATTTATTCTTTCAGATCTAAGAGCTTAAAGTAAGAATAATTTATGAAGCAGAGTTAATTTTGTAAAGTTCAGTGTAATTTGGTATCTTATTCATTATATGTAAAACTAGCTTAGGACACTTGCTTTATTGATAACACTTTATTTACAACATGTAAAGGATTAGATTTGCAAAGGCATCCAAGAGATTTGGAAAACCAATAATTGGAACTGAACTTCCAAATCCCTTAGGCAGTTTTGAGAATTTCAGCCATAGATGTTAGTTCCTATTGTTAATTCTTTAATTAACGCTTAAAATGGATATTTGTTGAGTAGCTGTCATAGTTGCTTTAGAATTTTAAAGGAACAAGGGTTATTATAATTAAGCAACTGTTATTGTCTGCTATGATGGAAGATTTACACAACTGTTTTAAGCATGGTAGGATAAACACTGTTGGATTAAGATTAGCCAGACACCAGGGATTCAACAAGTAACATGACTGACAGTCTACTAGAATATGACATATATTACCACCACCATAGGAACATGAAATTCAATAGATGAGATGTGCTTTGGATGGCAGAATACATTTTAAAGACTCTGAACATCACACAAATAAATGGCTACTACAAAGAGTCATGGAATGAGGGCTTAAACAAAATGCGGGACAGAACAATTAGGGTATGGCTACTGCACTGCAGTAAACTCTCTGACATAGCCTCTCTAAACCAATGGTGGGAAACCTGCCCCACTGGCTTAGTTATACCAGACCCCATGAGAAGCAATAGGTATGTCAGAGGGACATCACTTAATGAGAGAGTGGCTAATTCATGTCCCTGAGTGACATCATTTATGTAGATTTGTGATTTAGTTTATCCACAGTCCAAATTAAGAGCAAGAGATCAATGAAAGCTCTGATTGGAACTAATGCTTCTAATGGGGCATTAGAAGTCAAGTGTTGGACCTCTTCCGTATAATAAAACTATTGTTTTTTGCAGTGGTCTTGATTTAACAATGTTTCCTCTAAGGATGCTGAGGCAGCCTAGCAACTTATGTTGCTCGCTGAGTGGGCTGTCCCCCCGTGGGTCTGAGCCTGCCAACCTGCCAGCCAGATCCTGGCCCCCACTCTCCTGGTCACCCCCACACCTCCCAGCCAGACTGATCCATCCCCTGCTCTCCCAGTCAGCTCCCCCGAGCCAGCCCAATCCCTTCCACCCACCCTATCCCACTCCCCTGGTAGCCCCCCACCAGCCAGACAGACCCCCCAGCCCTCCGCCCCCTTACCCAGCCGCTGGAGCAGCACAGCTGAGCCATGGCTCCTCCAGCCAGAGAAGCACTGATGGATCATACTCAGATCTTCTTGAGAGTTATTCTCTGCTTTAAAAAACTCAAATTTAAGAAAGATAGCATCCCTGTCATTCAGATCAACACTTAAGTGTTGGCTAGGGCCCACATAGTCAATGGGGGAGCTAACAAGAAGAGAGCGCTATGCCCTTAGTTCTGTGTTCACACTTTATATTTAATCCTTGATAGTCATGAATCGTATTAAGGTTCTATTTATAAATAGTTCATAAAAGGTTAATAAATAATTAATAGATATGTCAATAATTAGTTAAATGTCTCAGTTTAAATTGCAGGGCTGTGCCTATTTCTACTTTGGATTCAAAGCCCTTTCCTCTTCCTCTGAGCACACCTACCACATTGGCCTCTGGATATGGTTTAGGCGACCAGACACATATTGTCTCCTGATCTGCAACTCACTCTAGGGTGTGGGTAGGAAATAGTCACCTGGATGCCCAGAGAGAGGTAGGAGTGCGTATTCAGAGTCAGAAATATAGGTGCCTAGGCAATATTGATTTTAAAAAAATAGACACTGAGTGACTTTAGGCATCTACAAAGTCTAGTGGGAGTGGGGCACATTACAGTGGAGCCTAAAACTAGGATTTAGGTAACTAACTCATTTAAGTACCCAGACCTAAAGGAATTTTCCAGGGTTACACAGGAAACCTGTGATGTAGCAGGGAATTGAATCCTGGTCTCTCAGTTCCCATGGTAGCATGCCAAATCCTGTATCATCCTTCCTGTCCTGCCTTACATTTTCCTCTGGTGATTATCTACCAAGAAAAAAACCCACAGACATGAAGGTCCCATTTATAAATGGGATTAATACTAGATTAATAGATCTTCTAAGCATGTTGCAAACAGAATGGTCTGTATTATATTGTTCTAAGCACCTCAGTAGAAGTTTAATAAGCTATCTGTTGGCAAGTTGAGCTATATTGATTTATAGCAATTTATTAAAATATCTATTAATTATTTATTAACTTTTTATGAACTACTTATAAATAGAACCTTAATATAATTCATGACCACTGAGTAATACAAAGTGTGATCTCAGAACTAAATCAGAGTTTGACTTCTTCTAGCAGTTTCTATTAATGTCTTTGCATGTGCCACGATAAAAGATGGAAATGACTTGTACTGTAACCAAATAGGAAGATTTGCAAAATGCAAAGTTCTTGCAGTATCTTATGCTGCTGAAGGTGAATCTTAGTCTGCATGAAGCGATGTGTTCTCAAGATGCACATTAATGCCTCTTGAACAGTTATGGTGGAAACATGAGGCTTATTTTATTCGTTGTTGTATTTTATGGGTTGTGAAACTGTTTTGATTTGGCTTGCATGAAAGGCTATTTAAGAGTGAATTGTAATGTGATGAGCATCTACACAAACCATTTGTAGTAACCCTTGGGGAGGAAGGGGTTAACACTCTGGTCAGTGAGTCCCAGGACAGCCAATAGGAACAAAGCACAGGTTTTTGAATGGTAACAGCAGCCTGGCCTGGGCCTGTCTGGATGCAGCAGAGCTCCTGGAAGGATCAGGAGGAGGCCAGAGGGGCCTGAGGA
>ML682008.1:3322192-3452955 GCA_007922195.1 Podocnemis expansa
TCCTCAGGCCCCTCTGGCCTCCTCCTGATCCTTCCAGGAGCTCTGCTACATCCAAACAGGCCCAGGCCAGGCTGCTGTTACCATTCAAAAACCTGTGCTTTGTTCCTATTGGCTGTCCTGGGACTCACTGACCAGAGTGTTAACCCCTTCCTCCCCAAGGGTTACTACACCATTTGTTAACTCTCTTCCGCAATAATGTGTGCAGTCCTTGTCACCTCAGAATAGGAAGACTCATCTCTTCTGATAATGAAAACTATGAGGACAGAGAGCACACAGGAATTTCCATCAAGTTTCCCTCATATAGTACTCCCTGAGGATGGAGTTGTGGCAGGGATTGTGGAGGAATCAGCTTCTCCACACCTACTTCCTTTCCTGTAACTTTTTGTCTTCTTTTCTTTCATAGAATCATAGAATCATAGGGTTGGAAGGGACCTCATAGGTCATCTAGTCCAACCCCCTGCCAGAGGCAGGACCACTCCCTCTTAAACCATCCCAGTCAGCGTTTTGTCCAGCCGGGCCTTAAACACCTCTAAAGATGGAGACTCCACCACCTCCCTCGGCAGCTCATTCCAAGACTTCACCACTCGCCTAGTAAAAAAGTTTCTTCTAATATCCAGCCTAGACCTCCCTAACCGCAACTTGAGACCATTGCTCCTCGTTCTGTCCTCTGTTATTACCGAGAACAGTCGAGCTCCATCTTCCTTAGAGCATCCCTTCAAATAGTTGAAGGTTGCTATCAAATCCCCCCTCAATCTTCTCTTCTGCAGACTAAATAAGCCTAATGCTTTCAGTCTTTCCACATAGGGCTTGTGCTCCAGCCCCTTAATCATTTTGGTTGCCTTCCTCTGAACTCTTTCTAGCATGTCCCTGTCCTTTTTGTAGTGGGGAGCCCAAAACTGAACACAGTATTCTAAATGTGGCCTCACCAGTGCAGAATAGAGGGGAAGGATCACATCCCTTGATCTGCTGGTAATACTTCATTTGATGCAGCCCAGTATGCCATTGGCCTTTTTGGCAGCAAGAGCACACTGCTGACTCATATCCAGCTTCCCATCCACCATGACCCCCAGGTCCTTTTCTACACTGCTGCTACTTAGCTGAATGTTTCCCAGCCTGTAGCAGTGCATGGGGTTTTTTTTGTCCCAAGTGCAGGATTTTACACTTACCCTTACTGAATCTCATAAGATTTCAATTGGCCCACTGTTCTAATTTATCTAGGTTTCCCTGAATCCTGTCCTTGCCCTCCAACGTGTCTACTGTTCCCCCTAGCTTGGTGTCATCTGCAAACTTACTGAGAGTGCAGTCTATTCCATCATCCAGATCATTGATGAAAATGTTGAACAGAACCAGCCCCAGGACCGACCCCTGGGGCACCCCACTTGTGACTGGTTGCCAGCTGGAAATGGAACCATTGATTCCCACACGCTGAAACCGTTGATCTAGACAGTTTTCTATCCACCTTATAGTCCACCTATCCAACCCATACTTCCTTAATTTGCCAGTGAGAATGCTGTGGGAAACTGTATCAAAAGCCTTGCTAAAATCAAGGTATATCACATCAACGGTTCTTCCAGAATCCAGAAAACCAGTCATCTGCTCATAGAAGGAAATGAGATTGGTCAGACATGATTTTCCCTTGGTAAATCCACGCTGACTGTTCCTGATCACTTTATTTTCCTCTAAGTGTTTGAGGATGGATTCTTTGAGAATCTGCTCCATAATTTTTCCAGGGATAGAGGTGAGGCTGACTGGTCTGTAATTCCCTGGATCCTCCTTTTTCCCTTTCTTGAAAATAGGCACTACATTTGCTTTTTTCCAATCCTCTGGCACCTCCCCCGTTCTCCATGAGTTTTGAAAGATAATGGCCAGCGGTGCTGCTATTTCGTCAGCCAATTCCCTTAGCACCCTTGGATGCAGTTCGTCCGGCCCCATGGACTTGTACACATCCAGCTTCTTTAAGCAGTTCCTAACCTGACCTTCCATCACCAAGGGCCTGTCTCCTTCTCTCCCATCTGCCACACCCATGGAAATGGGCTGGGAGCTGACCCTGCCTGTGAAAACTGAAGCAAAAAATGCATTGAGCACTTCAGGTTTTTCCTCATCCCTCTGTCACAAGGATGCCTGCCCTATTCAGCAAGGGGCCTACACCATCCCTGATCCTCTTTTTGTTACTAACATACTTGTAGAACCCCTTCTTGTTATCTTTTGCATCCCTTGCTAGCCGCAACTCCATTTGTCCTTTGGCCTTTCTGATTTTATCCCTGCAGTCCCTAGCAATATCTTTATATGCCTCTTTTTGTCTTCTTTTCTTTGCTACAGCACTGAAAGATACAGCATATCCTGAGCAATGAGGGAAAGAAAGGAATTCCCATCATGTGCATTGTGTACAAACTGAAGTAGCTGGAGGAATTAGTATCACACAACTGTGATGAGTGGGTGACATGTATAAAAAGCTTAATAATCTCCAGAGCACTCAATCCTTCTTAAAATTGTGAGTGTGAAACTTATAGAGATATGTAAGATGACATTCACGGGGGCTGACCTTTTTTCAGCATTGCTACCAGCTCATTCGTTATAGATGACCTGGAAAGATTGGAGTAATAAATTAATTCATACAACACTTAATTCACTATTGGTCAGAATTCTAAAAGTTTTCCATAAAATTCTTTGTGTGCCAAGCTTCTTCCTTTTAAGTGTCTATAGTGCCTTCTCTGACTAAAACTCTCCATCTATTACTTGGTTAAAAATAAGTTTGTCATACCATGGTAGCTGCCCATCTTTGCAAAGAATGCCTCTCACAACTTAAAAAGCTGGCCAAGAAAACACCAGACTGTCCTTACAGTGGTATAATTAAAACAGTCATGTACTTAGTAGGGATCAGCAAGGTATCGTCTGAATCTCTCTTAAGAGAAATAAATTGTGGATGTCTCTCTTCACATCATTATTACACTAACCTCTACATACCCCTGTAATAGCATATCCCAAAGGATTAACAGATTGAAGAATAGCAGTGTCCAACTTCAGATGCTGGCATGCTAAAGTGAGAAAACTTAAAATGAATAAGGGAGTCAACTCTCTCATTATGAACATGACTGGCCTTGTAGGATATATTGAGGTGCAAATGGCTGAGAACCAAAGCTCGGAACAATTTAATCACTGGTCCTGAATATGCTGACTGGCTGTTAATTGCTTTGAGAGTGCCCAAATGGTCCAACCCCAAAAACCACCCTAGGATTCTATAGCTATTCATCCTGTGTGACCACAGCCACAGCTATGGGAAACAGCTTTACTGACATTTTTTTTAATACCCCTCCCATTTCCATAGTTCTTGCCAACCTTGTACACAGTAGGATCCCTGGAAACAAACTCCAAACCCTCTCCTTACTGACATATCCACGAACAGCTGCAACTTCTTAGACATTGAGTGCAGCTGCCTCCATAGTGCCATTGTGGAAATGTTCCACAAAGACAGCAAAAAGGGGGGGAAAAATTATACAATGTATATTTAGTGGCCTTTATGCAAGAAGAGCATGGGTGGTTTTCAGTGCCTATTGTTGAGATCCTAGACATCAAACAGAAAATACAAAAGGTTGAATTGTCTCTCAGTGATTTTGCAACTGTTACTTGTGATTTGAACTGGTATAAGGAGAGAATCAAGCCCAAAAAAATCTTCTAGTGATGACATAGGCAAAGGTCAAGGGTGAGATCCTGGCTGCACTGATTTCAAATGCCTAGTCAAACACTATATTTTTATTATTATTTATTTGCTTTATTATCCGCTTTACCATGACTTTCTTGAGAGTTATTCTCTGCTTTAAAAAACTCAAATTTAAGCAAGATAGCATCCCTGCCATTCAGATCAACACTTAAAATGATCATAATAGTGCTGGCTTAAATGTCTGTCCTATGTTTTATGAAATTCCAAATTGTCTGTTTGCTTCCTGAGAAGCCTAAAGCAATTCAAACCGCCAGCATGTCAAGGAAATAAAAGACAACTGTGTGAAAAATGCAGGCTAAAGGTTATTTGTCAGGAACTGTGTTTTTGTGGCATAAAACCACACATCTGTGTTACAGTGTCTGATTCTCTTTAGCTTCCTGGGAGATCTTGACTGGATAGGGGATACGGCACTTTCCATACTGAGGGCTTGATTGTGCCATGTTCTCAGCACTCTGGCTCTGATCCAGAAAAGCATTGTTTAAGCCCAAGAATAGTTCCATTACTAATATACAGGCCTGACATCAGTAGGCCTACTCATGTGCAGGAAGTTAAGCAAGTGTTGAACTACTTTCCTGGATTGAAACTGAATTCTCAGCACTTTTCAGGACAAACCCAGTCCTTTAAAACACATGGTGCATAGTCACTGAAGACGTGTGAGCCCTTCTTGGGCCTATAAAAGGAAATAATGGAGAACAGGATATACCACATGTATCTGAGCTGCTACTGAATATAAAAGAACAACCCAAACAAGGGGCCTGCCTTACCAAATCTTTTGCTTTTCATTGTTTCATTTCTTAAGAGGACCCCTTTTGGTTTCAACGTCCAGAGCCCATGAAGTAGGCAAGAGATTTCAATGTATTGTCTGCATCATATTTTTGTCTTTGTTTTGTAGCATTTCCTTCAGAGCTTTGAGCATTCCAAAATGCTAGGTTGTTTTTGTTCTTTTAAGAACAAATTGTTCTCTTTATGCCATCTATGTGATTGTCCTTTGCTCCGTACCTGAATATCTTGACTTTGTGGTACTAAATTAACTAAACTCCCCATTCTTAAGCAGATATCTTGCTTCTCAGATGCTAAAACGTTAACTTCAAAGTAGACCTACCAGCCACACCCCACAACCACCAGGGAGAGGGCCAGCTATCTCCCCATGGAAGAGATGTGAGCAAGACAGCAAGCTACCTAGCTGCCCTTTGTCCACAGGAGGGTTCCACTGTTGAGCTTCCTCCCAAGATGATGACTTAAGGACAAGGAGAGCCTTTCCTTTTTGTGAGAAAGGGTTACCAGATGTGTGGGTTAGTGGGACGTCTTTGGTAAGTGGGGGGTTTTGTGTTTGGTGGAAGGAGCTTCCCAAACTTTAAATGACTGGGATGGGCATCCTTCCTTTTGGACATGTTTAGATTTTGTTTTGCTTCTACCGGACCATTTGTCTCACATCTGCATTGAGCTTTGGTCTTGGAACACCTCTTGTGTGCAGTTGCTGAGATATATGATGTCTTGCTCAGGCTACCCACATCTGTGAGCCATTGGTTTACCTCTCTGCTTCTGTAAGAGTGAGCTTGCTACTTCTTGCTGAGATAGCAGCTTGCTGCCTGGCCAGGAAACTTTTCAGGACACAGACAGTCCAAACCTCACCTTGCAGGGTAGAGTTTATGAACCACAATTCCAAACTCCTCAGAGACATCTCCCTGCCCTAGCCAATCCCTTTCACTGGGCACTGATGAAAGTTACTAAGCTCACTGTTTCCAAAGAAATATGAATTATTACAAAGAAACCAAACCAAACACACTTTCCAAAACATAACTTCAGACTGTTAACAGTCTTTGCCTAAGCAGGTTTCTAACAATTGATCAGTTCCCAGAGACTTCAACCCCTCAGTCGAAGGAGCCACGTTCCTCAGATTTCAAGAGCTCTGGCCTCTTTTGTGCCTCAGGTGATGAATGCCAAAATGGTTTTCTATTTTTGCTTACATTTTCCAACATATCTCAGTTTCAAGAACTGGGCAGGCTCCCTGGGAGTACAGACTCCTTCCCTTGACATGATCATTAAGTGATCATTGCCCCAACTTGCTGGTTTGATGGTTTTCTTTATCTTATGAGTAAATGTACTTCCATTTTTTCTGTCCTTCTCTTGCTCAATTTATGCTGGAACCAGTTATGCAGGTGAAACAACATTCCTTAATCAAGGACAGGCTGGGCTTATACACTGTTTTCCAAATACTTTCTAAGAACATAATTCTAGCACACATCTATAACTCTTATACATTAGCTGTATGTGTCACACAATAATGTGAATGACCATGGGTTACCAGTTTGTATATGATACTTCACATGATACCTTTTAGATACGGATTATGACAACAGTGTGTTAAGGCAACAGGTGTTTCAAGAGTCATGTGAGGTTAAGATATGCGGTTGCCTCTGCTAATAAGTACTGAGGGAATCCCAAGGTCACAACTGACCACTAAATAGTTAATAATGAATCGAAACGAACTCACTCTAATTCTAAAAAGTCTCTGGATTGAAAGGTAGAAGAAGCCAGCCCTGGCCAGGAGGACTAGTATAGCTCATATTAAAATTTGAAAATGTACAATGATGCACAGATGTGAAATGACATTTTTAAAATGTGCACTGACTTTTAACAATGTGCATTCCTACTGAATATTAAACAAACAGATGACTCTCCATGTACAGATCTGCAAACCAGTGCAGTAGTCGCTGTTACCGATGCCTGTCCTAGATTAGGACTATTGTTTGCTATCTTGAGTGCTACAAAACACCAAATTTGGTACATCTGTACTTCAAGATGAGAGTATGGGATGCATGTTTGTATACTGATGCCTTGGGT
Source organism: Podocnemis expansa (assembly GCA_007922195.1). Taxonomy (NCBI): domain Eukaryota; kingdom Metazoa; phylum Chordata; order Testudines; family Podocnemididae; genus Podocnemis; species Podocnemis expansa. The sequence continues at coordinate 3,328,755 of ML682008.1, forward strand.
AGGAGACATGAAGCAATAATTTGTTCTCACTACACACATACACACACACATACACACACACACACACATAGAGAGAACAAATTTTATATCTATCTATCTATCTATCTATCTATCTATCTATCTATCTATCTATCTATCTATCTATCTAATTTGTTCTCAGTATATGTATAACACGCCCAAGCGAATGCTTTCCAAACATCAGTGAATTTATCATCAGAACTCTTATAAGATTTATTTACCTCCTAAGAGATACCTCAGTCTTACAAATGCAAACCTGAAGCACAGATTATAGCCGCCATTTTCAAAAAATAGGGGCCTGAAGTCTCTCTGCCTATCTGTCAATGGTACTATTTTATATTGCTACCCATCACATTAATATCTGGGCAAGGCCCATGCCAAATCAGAAGTGTTATATCACTTGCCTTGTGGATTTACTTAAGATTTTTTTAACGTTGTTTGTGGTTGCTCAGCAACTATGAGAATCAGGTTGTGATTTAAGTGCCTAAAGATGGATTTAGGAACCTTACTCCAGGCATTCAAGGGTGAAAGTATTGTCTCAGGAAGTCAGTGACACTTAAATTCAGATCAAATGGCAAGCTCATTCTGTATCTTAAAACAAAGGAAAGGAAAAATTTTGACTAGTCTTTCAGGGAAAATCAGTCAATCAGTCAATCAATCAATCAATCAACCCACCAAAACTTTGAAATAATATTTATTTGTTTACAACTCTGAAAAATACATTTCTAGGCTAATTCTACATGTTTACTTAATCATGAATATATTGTTTGTGTTGTAAAACCTAAAGACCCCAATCTAGGTACTTTATACATTATAATGCAAAAATCTTCTCTCTCCAAAAAAGCTTGCAGTCTAAGTATGTAATGGTTTCTACAACAAACAAATTGGGGAGACAAAAAAGATGCTACTCAAAGGGCTATTGGGCACTAGTGAAATTAGTGGGGGTGAGGGGAAAATTACAATCCCTCTGTTGGACTAGCCATTATGAAGAGTTGTGTAGTTATTACTCAAAAGGAGGTTTAAAACAAGACATTTGAAGGTAATGTAGTGGTGTGCTGATTTCATTGTGGGCTCCATTCATTTACAGATCAGGATAGGAGAAAGCCCATATGTGCTTTGACAAAATGGCGCTGATGTGTCTTTGGAATGAAAACATGATCCACCACCAGTCTGATCGTTCCATTGACTTGACCTTTGCCAATCCATCAGTGCTAACTCATAAGGTTTGACTGTGCTATCAAGAGGAGCTACAATGAAAACATGGTAGCCAGTGGAGAAAGGAGTGGAAATAAAAAATGATTACTGAAATTAATTTTCATTGTGCAGCTGAACGTACACCCAGTCTGTCTGAACAGTGTCCTTTTCCTTGCATTTTACATGTTCATAAGTATAGTGCATATAAACAAAGATTCTATCAATTTGCCATGGAAAATGTGGAAAAATGTGGAATTTGTGTTTTTTTTTACAAAGTATCTTTAGTTTTCATATTTTGTGGAAAAAATAGACCTTTAAAATCCTGTTTACCCAAGACTCCATTAGCCAGATCTACACATTAATCATAATTGGGGTTGATAGCTTGACCCCTGAGAGGCAGGACTGAGGGCCAAAATCACATTGCCCAAGCCTCATGTGGAAAGAAGTTCCAGCAAACTTGGGGTTCTTTTCTATGCTCTGTGCTGACATCAGAAAGATAAAAAACATGAGGCTGGAATGCTGCAACTCTGTTTCAATAACCATTGCTAACTCAGAAAGTAGGTTTATATAAAAACAATTGTAACCTTTTTTCTGCATTTAAAAATATCTTTCAAAAAATGTACAATGCAGAGATAGAAGTATTTGATATGTGTAGGAATTACACATAACAATTCTATTATCTTTATTTTATTATAATGATTGATAGCACTGGAAGGCTATGAAGTGGTTTAAGACTAACAAATTTATTTTTTGCATGAGCTTTCGTGGGAGAAGATCTTCTCTCACGAAAGCTCATGCAAAAAATAAATCTGTTAGTCTTAAAGTGCCACGCAACTCCTTGTTGTTTTTTCACTGGGCTAGGCTAGCACAGCTATCCCTTTTAAAATTGATATGAAGTGGTTTAAAAATCATAAATGTATCAATAAAACATTAGCTTCAACTAATATCTATATGTATCGTAATTAGGGAAATTGAAGTTCAGCATATAATTTTAATAATGAAAAAATGCAGATTTTTATGTTTTATATTTTTATCAGAGAATTGTATAGATCATTTCATAGGCACAGATATAGATAGTATTTTTTTTCAGAATATTGGATATTACTGAATTCAGGATGGATAGGACATTTCCTCTTCTTCTTGATGGTGGTGTTGAACATGTAAGAATTCATTCAAATTTTCCAAATAATTCCATTCTTTACTATAGTTTCAACCAACTTGTCTGGTGCTTAAGTTAGGCTTGACAGCCAGGATTGCTGCTGGAGTCTTAAAAAAAAATCATTTCATATTATCTCTTTTTTTTTTGGTCACTGAGTGCATAAGATAATTTTAATGACAGTTTACACACTACAGTTAGTACTTCTCTCTCATTTCACATGAATTTCTTCACCACTCTTGAGGGGACACCATCTAGTCTTGGTGACTTATTACTATTAAATGTATCAATTTGTTTCAAACCATCCTCTAATGACACCATCTAGCTGTCCATATGCTTTTTTTTTCCTCTTGTCTTGTACTCAGAGGCTACGTCTACACTGGGAAAAGTTTGTTCAAATGTGTTAGTTTGAACTAATAAATTCAAGGTTAGTTTGAACTAAACTCTAACTTATTAGTTCAAATTAAAAACATGGACTAATTTGAACTAATATTAGTTCAAATTAGTCCATGTTGTTAATTCTAACTAAGGGTTAATCCTTATCTACACTGATTTGGACTAGTTTGGACTAACAATCGAATCAAGGGCTTAATTTGAACTAACCAGCAGGTCTTACTATTTCAAACTAAGCTTTCATTAATTCAGATTAAGGAATTCCTTAATTTGAACTAATGAAAGCCTAGAGTAGACAGGGACTAAGTTACTTTGAATTAAGCCTCCACAATTCAAACTAACTTGCAAGTGTAGACATTAGCCAGATTATAAACTTGTTGGACCAAGGACTGTCTTTTTCTTCTGTGACTGAACAGCTCATTCGACAATAATATCCTCATCCATGACTGGCACTCTGGTAATACACACTCTGGTAATGCAAATAATTTTGGATTTATAATTTATATTTTCAATTAATCTTTATCACCACAGAACTTACTATGTGATGTCAAGAAGTTTTACTGTGTTATAAATGTAATAATTGCAATAATACTACTCTGCTCAAGTTACATGACTGTTGCATAGTTAAGATCAGACCTTTCAAAGCTAAATCCATTTTTAATGGATGGATCATCAGATTTAGTGTGTTGCCCTTTAAAATGCCAGGTATCAAATACAAATTTTATTGTAGATACAAATCATATTGCAACTGTGGCTTTTAGCATCTTTGTAGTTACAGCATCTGGGACTCAGAAAGGTTAGAGAAAAACGATAAAAATATCTTGCATCACACTGTATATACAATATGGTTAAATTTAATCCCAGGCATACAGAACTTTTTAATAATTTAATAGAGACTTCATTGCTCCTGCTACAATTAGCGACTCTACTCTACCTGATGAAATAAATCTTTATATGTTAGACCTGCAGTAATTACAATTTTGTTTCCTCTATCTAAGCATTTAGCGGACAGGACATCGGACCCTAAATAATAATGTTGTTACTAGCTTATTCTTGCTATCTCTGCTTCATGAAGGTGGAATACATTATTGTTAGTCTCGACCGACCAAATAAACAAGTGGTTGTCTTCATCTTATTTTTTATTTCTTTCTGCATTCATCAACAAAACTGAAAAGAAGGCTAGTTTGAGTTCTATGAATGAAACAAATACTTTAAAATTCAAGGATTTGCATACTTGTTCCTAATATCTAGCATTTACAAATCACAGCATATGAGTGAAAGAGGAATTTGTTATATCTTAATATATGTTTCCATAATTATTAAAAAAAATCCTTTATCTCTATCAGTTTGAACAGCAATTTTCATGACCCGCTAAAGAATTCTGTAGGTTTTTTTAGAATTGCTGTAGAATAATCACATAGTCATTTGCTTCTCCCTATGTTGTTTGCACAATTTGATCACTAAAAAAAATGCTCCTTATCAAAGATTCTCAACTAAAATCCCAAATAGATCATTGTATGTATTTTACTAACATTTTGTTTCTTTCTGAAGAACTAAACTAAAATCTTGGATTCAACACATTAAACTTTGAAGGATTTGATCTCCCCATATTCTAAATTGGATGTGATTTTTATGGCTGAGGTCAGTCTCTAGCTAACAGTCATTTTGCCCTGGGAAATGAGATTCCCACCTATTATCTGACGTTACATATAGACGTACAGGATTTCCACGGGTGCTTAAACAGCCAAAAGTCCATCCAGCCAAAAAGGCAAGGAAAGGAAACTTGCTAAAGTTAAAGTCACAGAGGTCTAGATGCTGCAGTTGTTTTCCGAGCAACATATTTTAAAACTTGTAGGCAAGTATGGTCTGCAGATGGAACCAACCATATGAATGGTGGTGTTGGGGGGGGGAGTGGGAACAATTCCAGCTCTTCAATGTACCCTTGAAAACACAGAAATGAATATGATTTGTTGGGGGAACAATCAACCTGTTTTTGAGGGAGTCGGCAAACATTTGGACAAGAGTTAGTCAGTGCATGTTGTGTACTTACATTTTCAGAAAGCTTTTGACAAGGTTCCTTGCCAAAGGTTCTTAAGTAAAGTAAGATGTCATAGTCTAAAGGGAAGGTCCTCTCCTGGATCAATAACTGGGGATAGAAAACAAGGGGTAGGAATAAATGGTCAGTTTATAGAATGGAGAGAGGTAAATAGTGTTCCCCTGAATCTGTACTGGAACCAAAGCCATTCAATGTACTCATAAAGGATCTGGTTTAAAAAAAAAAGGGGGGGGGACAGTAAGGTGGCAAAATTTGCAAATGATATCAAATAATTCAAGATAGTTAAGTTAAGAAACAGACTTCAAAGAGTGACAAAAGGTCTTACAGAACTGGGTGACTGGGCAATAAAATGGCAGGTGAAATTCAGTATTGATAAATGCAAAGTAATGCATACTAAAAGACATCAATTGCTATTAGCCAGGAAAGGCAGAGATTGCTGTTTGCCAGCAGCTGGGAATGGTCAATAGGATGCATCTCGTGATAATTACTTGTTCTGTTCTTTCCTTCTAAAGCATCTGACATTGGCTACTGTCAGCAGATAGGAAATTGGGCTAGATGAACCCTTGATCTGACCCAGTATGTCTGTTCCTATATTTTTTATGGAGAAATACAAGGAACCAGTGAGTTTGTATTGACCAGCACAATAGGCTGTGGTACAGATGCACCAGACAAAGGTTATCTGAGGTGTTTTTGTGGTTCTGCTCCCTGTTATAACATCCTGTGATGGGGTGGGTCCACCCCGCACTCAGACTGGCCTATATGCCCGGAAGGAAGGGCTAGCCCCGCCCTTTAGGCCCTACTGGGCATGCTCCAACAGCAGCCCAGGGATAAAAGGCAGCAGTTCCCCTCAGTCAGGGGTAGGCTGTTGGAGGGAGCAGATGCAGGCTGAAGGCTCCTACCTAGGATCTGCTCTAGCCCCTGCCTTAAGGGAGCATGCCATTGAGGGGCTGCAAACACCAGTGACTGGATGAGCCACTAGGCAAGGCATAACCCCCCATGAGGCCGAGGCCAAGGACGTGGCAGACCCGGGAAGGTCCTGGGACTCGCAGGAGGGAACACAGTCTACTGCCCAGGTAGGAAACAGCCCAGGGCAGTGTCCATCGGGGGAGATGGGATAGTGTCGTGGTCTCAGTCGGTGTGTTGCGGCTTGGATCCCCGCTGACTGGGCTAACCCCCCCTCCCCCCGGCAACTCTAGGGCCCTGGGCTGGGGTTCAGTGGAGCAGGCGGGCCTGAACCCCCCTACCTGGGTCTGCTCCCTTGGGGCCAGTCAGAGCCTGTGCCTCTGGACTCCGGCCGTTGGGCCGCACTGCCCTGCTGAGAAGGGCCTGTGCCTCTGGACTCTGGCCACTAGGCCGCACTGCCTCTGGCAAAAGGGGCCAAGTAGATAGCTCAAACCCCAGGAAGACTCCGGTTTGAGCCCGTGGAGGCAACGTGCTCCGCGACACATCCTAAGAGGGCCAAATAGTTGCAACTTTGCCTTTAGCCCCCAACAGAAAAAGTAACTTCAAAATATGCTTAATTTGGACTGTGTTAGTAATCTCATTGCCATCAGTGTTGGATCACCTTTACCAGATATAATTTCCTAAATCTGAAGTGTTACTTTGGATGGAAATCCACTTATTGCACTCCGTGATGTAAGAATGCCAAAGTTTGATAGCAAATAGATAACAGCAAATTTTTAATCAGTTTCTTGGTCATGATGTTACTTATCCTCTGAAAATATTTTAAGATCTCACATCATAACAAAACTATAGTATTGTCATCTTGGAGAAGTGGGTCCATAAATTAGACTATTTTACTTTTCTTGGAATAATGTTCTGTGATAAATAGATGCAGAAATGATGTTTAGGGCAATTAATCTAAACCTATATCAGAAATAGAAAGTACAGAGTAAGAAAATTATTTTTCCATGGTAGAACATTTATCAAAGAGAACATTTTATATTTCACGTTTACATTCCATTATGGAGTTTGTTTTCTAAGCAAAAAATTGAAACATGGTCAGACACTTTTTTTTTCTGAATGTGAGGGAGAAAAGATATCAAAGTAGAAAATATGTTTCTTCAAAACTCAAGGATTCTGAGTAAAGTGATACTGAGACGCTCCTATAAATGAAGAATGGGACATTTCCTTTGACTGCCCATGTATAAATAAGGTTGTACAATGAAAATGAATTACATGAATTTTGAAGTATGTACTTTATTTTGATATAAAGCCTGTTAGAAGTAATTTTTCAAGAATAGTTTGTCTTAACAAAAAGAGCCCTTGTTATTTTGCCAAGATCAATAAAAGCTTGAGTTACCTACCACATTAATGCATATTGGGTAATAAAGAAATGAAATTATCCACGACACCTAACTTTTTAGAAGTTCATAGAATCCAACTTTGCTGGTTCATCAATCAATTTATCAGCTTCATGCTGTTTTTTCCTCTTTCATCTCATTTGCTACCAATTTAAATTTATCTTATGCACCTATTCACTGGTGCATACTAGATGAATTTTCTCTTGCGAGGCCAGTATGTGCTTCATTTGAACAGATTAACCTTCATGTGTTAGCCATGTAGCAAAGATGTGTTGAATGAGCTTTACATATAGCTCATTGCAGTAATATAGCCTACATAATGAACAAAGCAATTAGCAAATAGGAAAATTAGGAGATAAAGCCCACACATTTTAATTTTCAATTATGGAATGCATGCCAACAGATTACAATTGCTACAGGGATCCACTTGTCTGTGGAGCACTAGATGGCCTTCTCAATCACATCTTCAATGGATTCCTGCCTTAAACAGTGGCAAGAAGAGAACAAGAAATAAAGCCAGGGAAAGCCAGGAAGAAAGTTTATTCAGTTGCAGTCAGTTCACGGCATGGATAGTCAGAAGTGCTGTTTTATATTGAGGGTTAAAGCATTCCTGTTTACACAGTATCAGTGCTGCACTAGTGAGTTCAACATCAGGTGATGTTCATTATTTTTATGTTGGAATTATTAGAAGTAAAGGGAATTTAATTGTTTTGTATTCCATGTTGTACCTTGTGTTGCTCACACTTTTAGAATCAATATGGCAAGTGAAACAGTCTCCGGGGGGATATTCTGTCTGTGTCTCGAGTTCAGAGATTCTATGGCCTGTAGAGGATCACTGTGATTAGTTAGACTAACTTTCTGCAAAAAATATATATATATATCATAGTTTTTTCATCCTGTAATTCCTGTAGTGGATGTAAAATTATTCTTTGCTACAAAGTAAGTACTGTAGAGTACAGGAATGTGGCTGAATGAGAGCAGTGGGGCAGATTCTTGGCTATGGTGTAAATTGTCATTGATTTGTTATACAAGTATAAATCCTTAAGAATTCAGCAGAAGTCAAACTTGATTGTATTTTTACAAACTGTTGAGTGGAGATGACATTGTTTTATCACCCCCATACTCTGGATTTATACTGGGGAAACTGAAAACAGTACTTGGTACTTTAAAACCAGAACCAAAATATGCCCTGACATGGACTCAGAGGATCCTATGAAGTTCTGGGTTTCTTCAAGTTCACCCAAAGCTGCACAACCCACACCATAGCTCAAATTCCCATTGGATCATCGACTCTGGCAATTAGAACAACAAATTTGAGTACCAGTCAAGTAATAGATGCGAATCATACACATACTTTCTTACACTTTGACACCCATTCCTTCAATTATACAAACTAGTGCAAGAGTTGTTGCCAGAGAATAAACTCCCTGCATGGGAGTTGGTTGCACAGTGCAATGTTTGGCCAATACCATTCTCTTGCATGTCATGTTAGCACACCTAAACTTGTTGACTTGCATTATGAATATTTGCTGAAGAGCTTGATGTAATCAGTCAGAGCCCTCATGATGCATATCCCTTGGGTCAACTGAGATTGCTTCATGGGAATATAGGAAGTTTGTGTATAATCCATTCCATTTCCAGATTACTGATGAGGACTTCACTCTTCCAGGCCCAATGATACATCCTTATTATGACCACAACTGCTTCCAACCTTCGGATGACTCTGGAGACTAAGCTTTGTAAAAGGATTAGGTTATTGGATATCTTTTTGACTTTTTATTGGGAATGTATCCCTTCAATTTTGCTAGAGAAGCTCTCAAAGAAAGCAAAAAGAAAAAGACACAGTGTAGGAATGTCAAAAATACACCAAACAAGGAGTGTGGTGGCACTTAAAAGAATAACAAATGTATTTATCACATGAGCCTTTGTGGGATGGGAAGCTTACAGAATGAGCTCTTAACTTCAAGAGTCTGACAGAGTGATATTTGCTCCCTTGAAAGCTCATGCAATAAATAAATTTGTTGGTCTTTTAAGTGCACCAGAGCCATTGTTTATTTTGTTGAACTAAACTAACATGACTACCTCTTTTGAACTTGTCACCATGCAAAGCACTAAAATAAACTACTCCCTGATATGTGTTTACTTCTGGAGTGTGTCAGTGAGGATCATTAACATTTAACACAATGGTTTGGACAGAGGGACCATCCAGCTACAGACTGGGGGAGACTTACAGAACTCCTGCAAGGGAAATAAGTATCTCTGGGTTTCAGTATGGAAGTGTGAAGCTGAGTTATGCCATTCTGTCCTGCAGTGACACTACAGGATCAGTTGGATCCTGATCAAGTTCTTAACAGATGCCCCTGAATCTGCCATTCCCCATCCAGTGGACGGGTAAGCTGGCCAAAAGCAGCAGCAGGGTTCATCGCTTCTGCCCCCATCCCCGGCCATGTGCAATGGAGCCGGAAGCAGTGAGGAGGAGGTGGGAGGCTGCATGGCCAGGGGCACAGCAGTGTGGGCCGTAAGCTACCTCCCGTCCCCTTCCTGTTGGCTCTGGCATGGAGCCGAAGGCAGCGCATGGCCAGGGGGAGGGGAGCGGGAGTGCTGAACCAGGCTGCCACTTTTGGCTGGCTCACCCCGTCCGCCGAATGGGGAACAGCTGGCTGTGGGGGGGGGGCCCTGTGCTGCCTAGCTCATGGCAGGACAGCGCAGGGCCCACAGAACTACAGGGCCTGGGGTGATCACCCCTTTCACCCCCCCAAAGATGGCCCTTCGCACAGGGGCATTTGTCCTCCCCTCCCAGTTTGAGAACCTGTGCCCTAAGAGATAATTATTCAGCCAGACAGGGCACCCGTTAGAGGTGAATTGATACATGAAATATAGTTCAAGAAACTAAGTTGACCTAATTTTTAATGTTAGGATTAATATTAGGCCTTCATCCTTGCTGAATGGAGGACCAGGGACTTAGTTTGGGGCGATGCAGTAGAATGATATACTTGCTCTTCCTGAAGTGGAACCAAAGAAAGGTGTCAGTTCTGACTCTTTGTGGGGAAAAAAAGACCAGAAAGGAAGCCAAACAGTTGTCTACTTTCAAACTCTGGCATAGTTTATCCATCTTTGAAGCATCTGACGAAGTGGGATTTTCTCCCACGAAAGCTCATGCGAAAAATAAATCTGTTAGTCTTTAAAAGCCACATGACTCGTTGTTGTTGTTGTTTGTTTTTTTTATAGATGGTGAAACATCATTCAGTACTGGTGCTAAAGTACCAGGGTCTTTTGGTCTTCAGACAACATTAGCATGTGTACAGGAAGCTGATATTTCATGTTGTTTCCTTATTGTTGCTTCGTCTCTATTTCTTGTGATATGCTGTGTTGGTTACACCTAGAAACAATTAAACAATAATTACGCAAATAAACCCATTAGGATTAATAATGTTGCAATGATGTAACATCACAGTCTTCGGTTACAGAAATCGCAATGATGCATAGAATATAGCCATACTGCATTACACATAGCAGAGACGATGTATGGAAGGGGGAGGCTTAAGCCTAACCAAAAAATGTCATGGGTTTTTGGAAAACAAACAAGGAGTCCTGTGGCACTTAAAGACTAACATTTGTTTATTGTATGTGTTTTTTGTGGGGGGAAAATCCCACTTTGTCAGACGCCTGGAAGATGGGGGAACTTACAGAATCAGAGGAAATAAATGCAAGGAAGTGTGAGTCATGGGATCAAGTCACACTGTAACAACAAATCAAGGCATTTGTAAAGATTCAAACAATGGGGAACAGCATATAAAAGAAAATGAGATCAAATCACCTGTTGCAATGAGAAAAAAATCCAAAGTCCCTATTTAGCCCTGAAGCAACAGTCAAATTTGCAAATACAATCAAGCTCTGCAGCTTTTCTTTGAAGCCTCATCTTCCACTATCTCAGAGGTTGGCAACCTTTGCTGGCGCCCATGCCAGCCCTGCCCACGCACCTTCAGTGGGTTCCAGGGGTGGGGCCAAAAGGGGGCAGGGCCAGACTTCCACTTCAGGGCCGGGGCCGGGGCCGGCTTTCACCCTTGCCAGTGGGTGGTGCCTGGGTCCTGGCTGTAGCCAGCACTCTCCTCCACCAGCGGGCAGCCCCTGGGTCCCAGACATGGCTGGCTTTTGCCCCACCAGTGGCCAGCTTCCAGTTCCAGAGTTGGAGCCAGAAGTGGGTGAGTGGACCTGCCCAGATCCCCTCTATCCCAGTCCAGAAGTGAGAGGGGCCAGCAGGGGGCCAGGAGTCCTGCACTGCAGCTGCTTTGTTGCTCCCGGCCATGCTTCCCAGTTGGGAAGTGTGGCTAGTGGGGTCCTGGAACTGCGGCACACAGCTCTTACCACCTGGTCGTGCACCACGTGCCGCTCCGGCTTGGCCCCCATGCTATTTTTGGCATGGGTGCCAGGGGTTGCTAAGCCCTGTTCTATATGCTGTTCCCAGCATTTGAGTCTTAGCTGCTTTGATTTGCTGTTACAATATGACCTGAGCCCATGACTTATTTCCCTGCATTTATTTCCTCCCATTCTGTAAGTTTCCCCATCTTCAAAGTATCTGACAACGTGGGATTTTTTTACCACAACAGCTCACACAATAAATAAATGTTAGTCTTTAAATGCCACCGGACTCCATGGTTGTTTTACTGAACTAGACTAACACAGCAAAGAAGTCAATTCTTTATTACATTTCCAATGTGTCTCTTATCAGGGACATTTCTGCTAAATATTTTCAATTGATTTAGGTTTAACAATCACACAGTTGAGGTGAAAGGGAATAATGAAAAACAATTTCAATGGAAAAACAAGTGCTGATGGTGTGGCTAGGTAATGAAGCAAATTTATGAACTGATTTGATCTTGGATGTTAGCACCTCCTTTCCTGCCAGCATGACTCAGTGTGAAAGTAAACATCAGAGCTACGTGAAAAAATGTACACCCCTGGTTGGAGGAAGAAACACTCCCCCATTGTTTCTTTTTAAAATAAATCATAGATTTTTTGAAGATTCACTTTAAGTTTCTCATAAATGCCAAATGAAAAGGTAGTTATAAAAGCTGACCAAAAAAAAAAAAGTTTTCACATGTGAAATGGGGTAAATGTTTAGTAAGGGATAATGAGTGACATGCTGTGATACGTCCTAGAATGGAATGCTACTGAGTTGCTGATAGTGCTGCTGTGTCATTAATTTTCTTCAATGAAAACAGTAAATAGTTGTCCTTCAGCAAACTTGAAAATTTCTGTTTTTCACAGTAAAATCCACATCTCTCCTCTGCAGCCTATGGAATGCCTGGTGGGATGTGAAGCTGCGGGGGGGGCGGGGGGGGGAGCTTTGGAGTTATAGGAATAACTTGTAGGCCTTGTCATGAGCTACCATGAAGGGTTCATTCACTGTAGACAAATTCAGCCTCTAGGAATGATATACTACGTCTGTTATATTAATCAATGACTAAATAGTAATTTTGTTTGCTTTTTCTAAGAAGGAAATTTCATTTGGTCAGCTACAAATGCCAGTAAATACTGATCATTTCAGTATCACTTCTTCAGCCAATTCCTGTGTTCTCTTTGTTTCAGCCATATGCTCTTTCCTTTATGCCACATAACAGTCTTGGTTTTGTAAGTTCATTGGAGCTGGCAGATAACTAAGAGAGCTTGAATACCAAAGCAGATTCAAACTTTACTTCATACCCATGACTAATGTAAAATCTGAACTCTATCTAATAGAAATATTGAGTAACCTCACGTTAATCTCCTCTCTATGCCAGCTATGACTTACTCTAATAGCTAAGGTCAGATCACTATCCCTGATATATTTGTCTTTCTCCAGAGCTTTCTTTGGTAAGCAACCACCCGGTGGATGAACTTCACTCCCCCAGCCTTCCCTCCACCCTGCAAATCAAGCTGGTCTGGCACAGTGAAGTTTCAAACACATTATGCACACCCTGTAATTTAGAAATCCTTGACACATGGTGACAGGAATTCAACAGGAACAAACCACTACACTGGTACATGCTTGTCCCCTGGATTCTTTTATCTATTTACATATTCTGATATTATGCTGATCTACCAACTTGCAAAAGGTGGAGCAACAGGGGGAAATGCATGGTTGACAATTTCTGAAATATGTTATTTTTAAACCATTTAAGGACCCTAAAAGGAGCTAATAGCCTCAGATATTACTTTAGAATATTTTTCAGGAGAGCAGAAAATTATGATTTAAATATTGTTTTTATTGTGCAGATGTGATTTAACAAAAATATGATGGTATATTACATATTGTCTGCTTTAAAACCAAAAAACTGAAATGTTACAACAAAATAAAAAATCCTTACTCTGTAGCATATAAAACTAAAGCAATGATAATCAGCCTTGATGCATGACTAACGCACACATCTGTCCAGATGATTAATAGTAGAATACAATCAGAGAACAAACTATGGATGTTTAAAAAAAAAAAAAAAAAAAACCCTACAGTTCATTGTAAAACAGTATTATGTTCAACAGCAGGAGCATAGCACTTTCTGTTTTCAAATTTTCTTTCCCACTCTATTTCCTAATCTTTTTTATGAGTTACTAACCATTTGCAATATGCATTCACTATGGTAGATATAGAAACCTCTAGATCTGTACTCAGAGTTGTAGAAACTGACTCTTCATTATGATGGAAAAGCTGTAATTTCTAAACAGTTGTTATAAATTTTAATGAATGCTGAATTACAAGGCCTAAATATGAAAGTCCATTTTTATCAACAGACCAGAACAGCACATGCTTCCTCTATACACCCCATAAAAGCTTTCACCAGGACAGAGCATCTTTCAGGTTGAAACGCTTCTTTGGTTTTCATGCCTACCAGATCCCTTTCTTCTTTGCTGAGACTAGTAAGAAAGGTCTTGGTTGTGTTGGGAGCATTCCTGTTGTGGACAGTATTACCCTGACAACCAGATGAAGGCCACCAAATTAAGTTCAAATAGACTGTTGAACTGCCATCAGATGACTTTTCTGTTTGCTACCATCATGAATTGTACTCAAACCGGTGACCTGTAAGGAAAAGCACCACACTCAGAAAGCAGATAAGTATTATAAAGGAAACATCACTTGTATTAGAACTGGAAGCAGGATGCTGCTCCCACTGCAGTAAATGGCAAAGCTCCCAGGGACTTCAGGATTTCATAACCAAGCCACTTAAGAGCCAGGGTTTTCATAGAAAAATGATCTCTTAACTATTGACTTTGTTTCAGATGGTTTGAAAATGACAATACATAACACTTCTAATTGGCCACCAGGCAAAATATCTATGATATAATTTACCATAGTGCAGGATATTTCCAAGAAACATACTAAAATGCCTAAGAATTTAAGGACTTCTGTATATTTTCCCATTGACTAATTCTTGATCTGTATTTACAGGGTAGTAATGAATGCAAATTTCAAAGTACATCTTGCTAAGTCAGATTGTACTGCTGCCTGGCTAGGTTTACCAAATTAGCTGCAGGGGGATATTACATAAGAGTCTCATTGTGCAAAACCTTTGGATTCTTGCCTGAGGGAGGAAACATGTTGTGTCCATGTATTTATCACATTTAATTACGTTTTCAGAAGGAAATCACATGTATCATCTATCCCCAGGAAAACCGGCTTAATAAAGAAAGGGAAGGACTTGCATTAGTCAGAATAGGGCAGTCAGTAATTTTTACAACCATGCCATTGTTGTGTGATGACATTTATATGACACGGTTCTCTTTGTATGCAGTGCCACATTGGTCCCAAGATATTAGAGACACAAGGTGGATGAGATAATACCTTTTATTGAACCAATTTCTGTCGGTAAGAGAGACAAGTTTTCAAATTAACACTGAGTTCTTCTTCAGGTCTGGGAAATGTACTCTGAGTGTCATGGGTAAACACATGGAAGACACAAATATTTCCTGCACAAGTGAAACATCCAGACTATAGTGTAGACGGCCAAACCACCGAACACATCATAATGTAGTTCCCCAGATATGTGTTCAAAGGCGAGAGAGGATGATATTCACAGTGTCACAGAGGTCTTGAAATAGCTTATGGACCTGAAATTGCATCTGTAGAATGCTGGTCTGCAGACTTCCTATGCAAGAAACCTAATACAAGGTGGAACAGATTGTTTAGCCTCAGTAAACAGATTTTTAAAGGGATCTGTCAAGGTCATAGGAGGTGGAAAAAAGGGTAAGGGGTTGTCAGTGAGTTATATATTGTCGTAATAAGATAAAATCCAGTGTATCTCTCCAGTCTCTGATTTCTAGGTTTGAATTTAAGGTATGAATTTAAGCTCCCAGGCTTAGCTTTTGATGGTATTGTGTGCATTTCCTTTGAAGATGAAGACTGATAAGTGAGGTGTAGATTGATCGTGTTGTGAAAAGTGATGTGAACATTTGCCTTTTATCATTTTTCTCTATGACTTCATCCAAGAGCATATGATTGCTTCATTTTATTCATATAGTTGTCATTGAGGCATTGAGTGTGGAGGATAAGGTACACCACATGTAATAGTCATGTGTGGGACCCTGGGATCTTGAAAGGTGTCTTGTGGGAGGTTCTTTTAGGACAGTCCTACATTTGTCTTGATAAGACTAGAAGGCATGTCTGATGGATTCATTTACTACCTATAGTATATGTCACCTGCTTCATGTCATTGCATTATTTTAATCTACATATGTATCTGCTTCTGTATCTTTTATTAATCCTAGGACATTTATCATAGAATAATAAAAAAATTTCTTAACGAATTAAGCATCCTCAAGATGTTTTGCAGCAGCTCATTTCATGGTGTTTTATCTGAAAGGCAGAATCCAAAGGAGAACATTTATCAAATTATATTATTTGTCCAACTAGAGGCCTAAAACAACTGATGAAATATTTTGAAACAGCCAGGCATGGATTATGGGTCAGACTCTAGAGTCTTCACTCAGGCAAAGTCTCCAGTTGACATCAATGAAGGTTTGAAGGAATCAAGATTACTGTTGTATTTAAGTGATCCGCTGTGAAATTCAGCCAACAAAGACCAGATGCTTTCATTACTCTATTACTGTTCCTTTACAATCCCAGAATATTCCTCCTTTCTATCTTAAAAGGATATCTATGTACTCAGCAAAACGGCATTAAAAAAAGTTTTGAGCGTGACAGAAAATAACAGTGTCAAGGACATTACAATTAATCAGGGAGAGTCTTCATTTAAAGGCTGAGTCTGGAAATTGTTTTCCCTGATCATTTCAAAGGCAAAGAAAATTTTTTCAATTGTTTTCACTGCCAGTTGGAAGCAGGTTAGAAAATGTTGATGCTTTTGGGAATGCTTCTTCCAAGTATAGACAACTATGACCTGAACTGAACTCATTCCACCCTGGCAAAAACATTGAAATTCTGCTTTTCTTTCTTTCTTTTTTTCCTTGTGTATATCTGTGTGGCAATGTGCTCCAAGTTCCCTCTCTGAGGATTCACACACACCTTTTCTCAGTGAGTGCAATATCTGTGCACCAGCACCTTTATTTACAGTGCTACAGTCCCATTTCCCAATCACAAGTCTAGCCCTTCCTGGCTGTGTGGTACAGAGTGGCCTGCCTTATTGGCTCCGAGGCAGACTGCTTGCAGTATTTTTATCCTTTTGCCCGTCCACACCCCTGCTTCTCTTCTCCAGACCTCTTGTAATAGGACCTGGATCCTGGAAATCTGTGTTCCCACCCAACCAATTAGGCAGGTTCTCCCTCGCCTTAATCAGTCCACAGTTTTGAGGCACTCCTGACTCTCTTGAGTTTCCTGTGCCACCCAGGCAGGTCGGACCTGGGTGACAGCAATCCTGAGGGCTTAAAGCCTGTCCATGCCACCACAGTCTGATTTTGGAAGGTCAGAGTATGGTGGATATGTATGTAGAAATCATAGCAATTAGAGAGAGGGATTTTTTTTGTCCATTTCTCTGCAAGTACAGGATTGTTCCCTAGCATGATCTAGGCTGTGATATTCTTACTGGTGTTGGGGAGAAATTCACTTTTGGGTAAAATGTGATCATAAAACATCTCCTATATTATAGCCCAATCAAAACCTTATTTTGAGGAGTGAAGTGATGGATAGACCTAATGTTGATCCTCAGCGTAAGGGTAAATTTCACTTGCTGGTGAGCACTTTCTCACATAAATATTCTCATTTGAAATCAGTGAAAACTGCTTGCATGAGACAGTGCTCACTAGTCTTAATAAGGATTGCACAATTAGGCCTTGTGTATTTTTAGAATACCTCCAGTCTAATCTGATAAACCAAATCCTCGCCTCATATAAACCAATGAAGTGCCATTGACTTCTATGGAGCTATATGAGTCAGTTAATTGATCCAGAGTGTGTTAGAAATGATACAGTAAATGATAAAAAAATGTGTGCCTTTAGTGTGAGGGGGCTGCCTAATGTGGACTTAGTTCAAGAATGACTGAGCCTGTAAAATAAAACTCTTCAGACTAGTGTTTTGTATATGAACTAGAATATACACAAAATATATTTTGAACATGTTTCATTAGAAATTGTTTCATGTCTGCAAAACTCATGTCTCAAAATCATATACCATAGCTCCTTTGATTTCATTTTCCCATAGAAATACACCCCTCTGTAAGGGGGGGGGGGGAGAAAAAGAAACTGAACAAAATGTGTTTGAATCCTAGGGCCCCTGTCCAAAATCTATTCACATTAGGAATGTTGTTCCATTTACTTCAGCGGTCTATGGGTCAGGCCTTACAAATACAAGGAAGACATTTAGGAACCTCTGTCAAGATTTTCTAAACCACTAAGGATTTTCAGTGCCACATCTTTTGGTGCCCAGTTTGAGACATCTTTATGAGGCCTGATTTTCAGACTATTCTCCAGAGTTTCTGAAAGTCAGGCACCTTCTGAATGCCTCAGATTAGACATTCAAAAAATGTAGTGCCCAAAGTCGCAAGTCCTTTAAAAGAAAGAGAAATACATCTTGACCCAGCTTTTTCTGATTTTTTTCATGTTTTCATGGCCTGAACAAATGATGGACTTTGCCTTCCTGACATTAAAGACATACAATCTCTCTTTAGCTGAAAATTTCAGTCTGAAATTTTAGTCTGAAGAAAGTTTTGTCTAGAATTGAAGAACTCAGGAGATACAGCTTATATTTTATCTTGTAGAAGTGAGGGTAGAACTTTAAACAGCAGAATTGCAAAAGGAGGTGGGGGCCAGATTCAGGGGCCCCAGGATTGCCTGCCATTGTGGGATCCCCTGACTTGGGGCCCCAGACTTTAAGGGTGAGAGTTATTAAGTCGACTTATGCAAATATTTGTCGGCATAATGAACTCCATATGGGGCCGGGGAGCTGCTTAAGTTGACTTAACCCTGCTTAAGCCTTCAATGCAAACCTAGCCAAGGTTATTCACACACCACAATAAATCTGCTCATTCCCTGACCAAAAAACAAATCCCCTCAACCTTCTGCTGTGCCAAACTCAGTGAGTAGGGCAGAATGAAAACCATGATGTTACATTTCAGTGAAGTGGTATGAAGTTGGCACTGTCTTTTGTCCAGGCTTCTATTCATACTTGCTTTTTTTTTTCTTTCATGTAGAACACAATGCATTAAGACTTTTCTATATTACTGAGACAATACTGACAAACTGCAAGTCAAGAAGACTTTGTTTAGTTATAGCATAAATGCTGTTATTTGTACAATGGCAAAATCATCCTATTTCATTGGTCTCTTGCAATAGTCATTCTCAAATAATTCTAAATTTGAAATGCTCTCCAGTAATATAAATTAAAAAGAAGATTTTGAACACTTCTAAACAATACAAGATATCTAATTAGACTTTTAAAAAATCATGTAGCTCCACACATTTGTTATATTTATAAATCAGCTAATTATTAATAAAACAATATGAAATTCTCTTTTCTTCTCTTAGGGGAGCTGCAAGAGACACCGGTCATATAACATCCATTGCCTTGACCATTAAGCACTTAATGGCAGTGTAAGGTAAGAATTTTTTGTTTTAAATTATTATTTAAAGTTAATTATTTTGTCTGATCAACATACAGTAGTGGAGAATTCTGACAGTATTATAATATTGCTTACACATTTAGGCTAACATTTTGAAAGTCACTTAATGGATTTCCTGTTAATTTTCTATTCAAATCTGAGGTATGGAGCAAATTAAACTCACACATGCTATTTGGTCAGAGTGAGATACACAAACATACAGGGACAGATTTTCATAATGCTGGTCCTTTTTTTTTTTTTTTTTTTTTTTTTCCCCTGCCACAGCCAATTGCACCTGCAAAATTTGCATCCTACAGCTTTGAATCTAGTTTGATTTTGCATCTGCAGTTCATTTCCTAGGCACACAGATTTGAAGGTGTAAATTTCATTTGCTAAAGGGAAGCTTGAGGCCGTGGCCTTTTAAGAACACACTCCAACCTGTCAAAACTCTACAATCATTGTTCAAGGTGCTAGGATACCAATTTTGCATGCCTCAGTTTTTATTGTAGGTAAGTCAAAAAAAAAATAAAGCTTGACATTGTTAAGCGTTTTCCACCCCTTTTATCAGGAATCTAATGCCAAGATTTTTACATGCTGTTGTAACTAAATCATTCAGCACCATAGTCATTATGTTAATATGACCATTTATGCCCAGATCAGCTGTTTGATTTCAATGGGTCTATTTATTTGAGTTAAGGGAAAATGACTTTGCATTTACAGATAATTGGAATTCTCTCTGAGAACTGCTAATGTTTTTGGATGCTATTGCTGTGACAGGGTTAGAATTTTAGGGCTGAATTCAAATGTCACATGAGTGTGAATCTGGAGTAGGTCTGTTGTTTGTCCAATGGAGTTACACCCGTGTAATACTGATGGAACTAAGATCAGAGTCCTTCTTTAGGACTAGACTGTAACTTGTCTCTTTGACAAGGTGGTTCACTCCTCACTATATTCCCAGCAAGCTGCTATGGCTGATGAGTGGGGGACGTGGGGATGGGATGGAGCAGGTCTTTTCCAACTCCATGCTCTTTCTTTCACCCCTACATCTGGACACTCAATCTGAGCAAGGCCAGAGAGGGAAGAAATGGGGATTTTCAATCCTCTGCAGGACCAAGGAAGAGCTGTGACAATTTAACCCTTAGCATTTAATTCCTAGTCCAGTGCTGCATAAACTAACAAAGCTTGGCAGTGCTGGAAGGAGCTTGCTGAAAGACACTGCAATGGTTCCGATTATAGGAGTATGAAAATATTACAGGCAAACTGAAAGAGGCCCTTATTCAGGAGTATGAAGATGAGGAGGATTATCATGTAGCCCAAGGGTGTCCAACCTTTTTGGATGAGGGGTCACATTGCAATTCTTTCCTCACTGGATGGCTATTGAGTAATTTTTTTCTACATGCCCAGTCCCGCACATCCCACACAGGTGCGTCCGGTGGCTCTGCGGGCCAGATAAGAGGCTTTGGTGAACCGGATTCTGGCCCACAGGCCACACATTGGAGAAGCCTGATCTAGCCTCTTCCACTAACGACATGCACAAACCATTCACTGTCCCCTTATGCTTGGAATACACTTGTTAGACAATATACGGGGACTGTTTCTTTGGTGTGCCCTGGGAGTAGAGTTGAGGCCTGTCCATGCAATCTCATTCCACATTGAGCTGGCTGCAACTGGGGGAGCAGGCTATATGGTCTTGAAGGATTCTCCTGCCTGCTGATTGCCCCAGGCTTCTTAGAAGAGAGTGCACATGAGACACTGCTGCTCCCTGAATTCCCTGTGGGGTGCGGCAGCTCTATGTCCCAGTCCCACCCTCCTTGGTTTAAGTGCTGCCCTGTCACCCAGTGAATAGTGATGGGTGAATCTCATTCATGGTTTGAGAGCAGGATCCATGCTACCTGAATCTGCAAAACACACTGGAATTTCAAATAGTCGATTGATCTTTAGTGGAATTTGCTCTTCTAAAGACAGATGGAAAGCAACAGAGGAAATGTGCTAGTATTACCAATATATGTCCTATGCCAAAGGAGAATTCAGAGGTAGTTTGTATGTAGAAGTATAGGACATTTCAGAGTGGTTCCTAATTTTTTTTTGAGTGCCAGTTCCCTTTATTCTTAATTGTAACCATATAAAATACCCAGAAAAGTCTTGATTTTGAGTTCATTTCAGAAAAGACATGTAAATTAGCAGCAGACTTTCAATTGGGGAGAATTTCATTTCCATTGCTGTGAAACTATGGTTAACCCCAAAGTATACAGATATATTTTTAGATGCTCCACAGTATTTTAGTCCAATTTGCTTAAGTATATTCCACCACTATAGATGAAGGCTAAGTATTTGCCTTCTCTTTTTGGTAAACAATTATCTTCTGATTTTTTTCCAATCTAAATTACACCCCCCCCAGGGCACTAATGAAACAAGTCATGGCTCACAAAGTAAATTTTCTGTGCACTAATTGAAAACTGCTTCAAATTTATTAGTGTTTCAGTCATCACTCTGAGATCTGATGTGAGTCTGGGCAGTAGTCACCAGGACCATTAAATATATACCTGGGAGATAAAAGAAAGATTAAAAAGCAGTTGTTGTATAATAGCATTAAAACTAATAAAACAATAATGATCAGTGTCAAGTAAACTGAATGATGCTTAAAATGCCATGTGTTAAACTGAACCAGCAATCCTCAGGGGAAAAAAATAAAAACAACTTGATATTGTGCTGCCAAGTCTTTCCTATCTGTACCTGGACACTTAGTGTAATAAACTGGCCATTAAAATTTGCTTTATATACTATGGATAGGCTCCTTTGGTCTAAGAACACTTTGAAGGCATGGAAGCGAGCAGAGCTGTGTCTTTCCTGTATTCCTGTTTGCCTTGGGATATTGTTGTGCACTGAGCAATAGATGCCACAAGGGATGTACTTTTGTGGGGATCCAATGGATCTCTTAGGTGATGCCATATTCTCATGGCATTCTTGTCCTACCCAAAGGCCCTTCCAGCACAAAATGGTGCAAGTGATTACACAAACTGTGTCCACAAATAAAACATGAAGGTTCCCTTTCTGTGCTGTTGACCCCCTCCTTCCAAAATGTGATTGAGTGACGGCAGGCTACTTACCAACTGTGCATGAGGATTCAGTGGTAGTAGAAAAGTACAGGGCATGTATGCAGTTGTCCTTAGCCTCCAGTGGATCCCAAAGAAAGAAACAACCCAAGTTAAAGTTTGTAATTTCCATTTTATTCAGATCTAAATAGGTCCATCTCTGTTACTGTGATATGCTCTGAGCCAGTCCACCCAGTAGACCTACATGTTAATATCTGCTTGTTGTGTAGTCCACTCTCCACAGTAGCACCTCCTGATGTAGATCCTGGCAATCAGCTCTACAAGTTAGTGCATCCTTTTCAGATTGTTCCTCTCCCATCGTCCTGTCACTCTGTGTAGCCAACTCACTCCCAGAACCATGGCACCCTCTTTATGACTCAGCCCTCATGACAGCTCACCACCCGTGCTTCCTGTTAACTTGAAAACCCCTTCTATGGACACAGTCCCAGGAAGTTGTCTTTTGTGTTGCTCTGATGATGTCATTTCACCAGGCCTGCACTCTACTCCATATGCCAATCCAGGGATGCTCAGCTCAGCAGTTCTAGGCTCTACACTGTCGGGCCACAGTGGGACTGCTTCCTGTTCTTCCTGGTCTCCCCTTTCTCTGGGACTACCAGATGCAAATCTTCTCTCTCTTCCCAGGGAGTGACTGACCTGCCCCACACAACATACTCTCTTTTCAGCTCCTGGACTTTACAGACCCTGCCTGTCCTGCTGACCCTCCTATAATCAACTCCCTGCTCTCTGACTACTCTACCAGGTGAGCCCTGGGCAATTACCTCACCTACCTGGCTACTTCAAACTCCTTTAATCATGTATGGAGTGAACACCCCGTCATACTGCTAATTATTTTACCCAGTCACAATTTCAATACAGAAGACCCATGCAGGCAAAAATGGCACAAGGCCAGATGATCAGCAGTTGTACTGCATTAAAGTCATTCCCAGATGTCAAAAAACCAGTTGCAATTATTGTATTGTACTTGTGGGAATTAAGTCTCTCAAATACTGTAGCCCCCACAGTCTGGCAAGCCTATTAAAATGCCAGTCACAACAGCAAAATAGGTACTTTGTTCATGTGCCATGTTTTGAAATATTCAAATATGAGTATGCGTACCCGTGACGCCTTTATTAATTCACAAAGAATCTTTCCAGTCTCTCAGGTGATTAATAGAATCCTAAGAACTTTATTCTTAATGAATAGATGCTGTACTTCAGTAATGACCACTTCATTTCCTTCAAACGCCTCTTGTATTATTAGTTTTTAGTCTAGTATTATAACCCAGGAGCTGATACTCTGCCCTGTAAAGCTGTATGTGGTGTTCACGGCCGCAAAACATACATACAGTGTGTAGAAAAAACAGGGGCTGTCTGGGATAGTGCCAATCCAAAACCATTGAATAAAAATTATGATGTGATTACAAAGGTTATGTCTATACTTAAAATGCTACAGACACATAATAAATAGGCCATGTACATTTGGTTTTATACGCTGTGGGCAGGATCCTTCACTCTAAAAACACAGAGAAAGCATGAAAGTGAAAAGAATTGTCTCTTGCTTAGGTTCATAGGGTTTTTCCCTCTCTAGGATTAATCAACATCCCTGGAAAGGGATGAAAGATTTCTTCTGATGACTTACTGCTGTTTACATAGGGGATCAGGTTGGATTAACATTACACAGGGTCTTGGATTTTTCACACCCTTAAGTGATGTAGTTGGGTCAACTTAACTTTTCAGTGTAGTATAACCAGAGTCATAACTGGTAAGGAGACTTTTGGTGAGCACTTTGACACTATTTCTCTGGATTCTGCAGACCTCCAGTAAATACGAGCTTAGGACTGGCCTACACTAAAAAGCTAGGTAGACTCAGCTACCTCCCTCAAAGGTTTGAAAAATCAACAATCCTGAGAGATGAGTTAAGCTGATCTAACCCTAGTGTAGATAGCACTCGGTCAAAGGAAGAATTTGCCCATTAACCTGAAAGCCACTTCTTGGAGAGGTGGATTAACTAAGGTTATGGGGGAATGCCTTCCATTGCTGTAATTCCAAAGGGGTAGCCATGTTAGTCTAGTCCAGCAAAACAAAAAAGGAGTCTGGTGGCACTTTTAAAGACCAACAAATTTATTTATTGCATGAGCTTTCATGGGAGAAAATCCTACTCCATCAGATGCTTGAATCCCATTAGTGATTGATTGTATTGAAGTGCTACAGCTGCACTGCTGCAAGACTTTAAGTTTTGACAGAGCCTTAGGCTTTGTTGAGGCAAGTTACAGTGGTGATCAAAAAGCAGTGGTTTCAAAGCAACCCCGTGGGGACAAGCTGTTTCGGAACAAACTGTTCCAAAACAACATTTGACCTTTCACCCTGGGAGGAAGGACCAACCCCCCAGCACCCTGATAAGGGTGCTGAGGGGTGTCCCCTGGCCAGCAGAGGGGGACAGCTTTTTGCTGGCGGGGTGAGGCGCCCGGCTCCACTTCACACCATGGGGGTCTGCAGTCCCCTGCAGACCCCAGTGGAGTGAAGCATCTGGCTCCTCTCATCCCGTGGGGGTCTGCAGCCCCCCCAAAGTGAAATAGCATGTCCACACTGTGGACATGCTATTTCGTTTCCCTTATTTCAAAGACACTTTTTTGTCTTTCGAAATAAGGTGTTTTGAAATAACACATTGTTTCAAAACGGCTTGTTTCAAAACAAGCACTTTGTGTGTGAACATAGCCACTGTGTCACTGAAGCAAACCCACACTTGGTTCTCTAGCAATGACATTAAGAACAGTGCACTGTGGGAAGCTACCCCACTCTGCAGCTCATCCCTTTGTGACACTAGGATTATTGGGAAGGCACTTGGGCCTCAGTGCATCATGACTGTGGGCTCTACATCCCAAGATACGTTGAGTTCTGTCCCCTCATTCTGTGGGTTTCTGACTGCATTTCGTGGCATTTTTCAACAGTTCCTGTTTCCTGAGCACCTACCTTCTGTCTCTGAAAAGATGGTTCCTGCAGTGTTCTCCACTGTGGCTGTCAGTGTCTGAACACATTGCAGCTGGCTGTGCAGTATATCATGACCACCTATTTGGAATTGGAATCTGAGGAGCTTGACCTGTTGTGTGCATGCAAACAAATAGGACTGCATTAGGGTTTGCATACATGAGAATCTGCATATGGTGAACTGCTGCTTCTGGGCATTTGAGACAAGCACTGAGTGATGGGACTTCATCATTATGCAGGTTTGCAATGACAAGACGTGGCTTTTGTCATGCATCAAGCTTTATGGAACGCTGTGTGGTGCTCATCCTTGCTCTGTAGTGGAAGTACACCAGAATGAGAGCTGCCTTTGCAGTAGAGAAGCACATGGTGATGGCTGTGTGGAAGTTAGCAACTCAAGACTGCTACTTGTGAACTGCTAATCAGTTTGGAGCTGAGAAATCCACATTTGTGTTGTGGTTTTGCAAGCATGAGGTGCCAGTAATCACATCCTGTTCCAAAGGATTGTGACTCTGGACAATGTTCATGAAATAGTGAAAAGCTTCATACTGATGGGGCTCCCTAAATATGGTGGGGGGGAATAGGTGGTATGCATATCACAGTTTTGGCCCCAGACCATCTTGTGACAGTACCTAAACTGAAAAGTGTACTTCTCTATGGTACTGCTTGTGCTTATGGATCATTGTAGGTGTTTCACTGTATCAACATGCATTGTTCAAGGAAGATGCATAATGCATCTTCAGGAATGCCAGCTTACACCGAAAGCTGCAAAGGAGGACTTTCTTTTCAGATCAAAATATTGCAATGGGGGATATTGAAATGCCCATATGATACTGGGAGACCCAAGCTATTTCTTAATGCCATGGCTCATGAAACTGCATGTGGGCAACCTGGATAGCAGCAAGAAATTTTCTGATAACAGGCTAAGCAGGTGCAAAGTCACCACTGAAAGTCTGTTTGGCAGATTAACAGCTAGCGCACATGATGTGTGGCAGATTTATGGTAGGCTAGACTTTGGTGAAGACAGCATTCTCATACTATAGCTGCCTGCTGTGTGCTCCATAATTTATGTGACGCTATAAGGAGAAAAGTTTGCCCCTAGCTGGAGCACAGAGGCAGATCACCTTTCTGGTGACTATGAGCAGCCTGGTGCCAGGATTGGCAGAGGGGCACAACAGGGGGCCATTAGAATCATCTGGAGGTATTCTTTCAACAAGTCCCAGTAAGCTGTCTTTGTAACCAGCACTGTGTCATGCTGACTGCTATTCAACTTGCCTTGTGTGTCGATGAAAGGTACAGCTGGTATGTGCAAGAGACTAAGGTACAGCTGGTATCAAATCAAATCATAGGGCTGGAAGGGACCTTGTGAGATCATCAAGTCCAACCCCCTGGGAATTGAACCCAGGACCTTCTGCATGTTAAGCAGATGTGTTAGCCACTACACTATTTGCAGGGCCTGGGCTTAGTCTTCAAATTTTACATATTGTATTAAATAACAGTAATTGACAACAAACACAAAAAAGAAGGATGGAGGGGAGAAAGTTCACACTGCTCTTTACCTATCACAATTGGTTGTTAGTCCAGCAAATGTTCTGTCTAAAGGGGTGGAGTGAAGATGGCATCAAGATGAGCTGGGACTTTGATAGGCATGTGTGGATGGAGTCTGTGGACTGCACAGACAGATGTTCTGTATTGGTTGCAAGAGGGGCAGAGCGCATATGATTTCAGTCTGCAGCATAAGTAGCAAATTTTTCAGCTCCATTTATCCTGTCATGGCTTTTATCATGTGCTTATGACCTGCCATCACTTGCTCCTGGTTTTTATTTCTGTCCGGTGATCCCTTTGTGTCCATGCCCTTTTTACTTTCTTTTCTGCCTCATTGGTTTGGAGGAGTTCTTGTAACAGCTCCTCTTCACTCCTCTGGTGTCTCTTTCTTATCAGCCACCCGCAATTAGCAGATGTCGGATGTTTGACCACCAAAACCACATCTGTAGAAGTATAATAAATAATAAACAGTAGTATTACTGTGCATGCAGTAAGAGTATTAACACATTATTTTTACATATACATTGTCCTCTGGCAACTGCATGACTCCAAGGTGAAGCAGGGTATGGCAAGTTTTTCCCAAAGGGTCAGAGGGTCCCTAAACCTTGGGAAGACGTTACGGATGGAGGGTTGTTTTGGGTTTTGATGTAGGTCGAGAGGGACAAATTGTGCCACCATTTTTTGCAGGCATGGCCATAGAAGCTGATATCTCACTCCTCAGAATAACAGGGTTGCTAGGATGCATCTCCTCCATGAGAGCAACTTCAAATGAGGTCACTATGATGCTTGCTTGTGTGCTGTTTTGGTTCCTCCACAAGTGATCGTCAATTTGTGCAGCAGTTTCCTTCAACAGTGGAAGGAACAAAGCTGCTCTGCCAGGGAACCTTCGGCAGTGGATTTGTGAGTACTTCCAGAGAAGTTTTCTTGAGATCTCTGCAGAGGATTCCCATGAAATTTCAGTGTGCATTAACACACTTCTCCACCATACTGTCTAGCTGAAGAAGGTATGGGAGGCACATGCAAACACATCTGCTGCTAAGTATTCCTATGCCTCCAAATGCCTCTATAATGCAAAAAAGAAAGGATAGTTTTAGTTCACATACACTAGCAGCATCCAATTAAAACAAACAAACAAAAAAAAACACATTTACCTGACCACCCCTCTCCTACATCCAGCATGCCAGAGCTGAAGGGTAAGAACTGGCTACTACCTTCCAGGATTGACAAGTGCTCCTGGTTCCCCACCTCACCAAATAAACCATGGCTGTAGTTCATTGTCCAACTCTGCATCCTTGTCAATGACTTCTTTGTTGGGGTTGATTCTGGGCCCCACTGGTCCAGAGTCAGGGAAGTATCCAGGGGTATCTTAGAGATGGAGTTACTGCTGAGGATGGCTTCCAGCTCCTTATACAAGCAGCAGCTCTTTGGCTGTTCACTAGAGTGACGGCTAATTTTCTTGGTCTTCTGGTAGCTCTACCACAACGCCTTGATTTTTTTGCCTGGCATTGCAGCAAGTCCTGTCCATAACCTTTCTCCACCAAGGCTCAAGAAATCTGGCCATAGGAATCATAGTTCCTACAACTGGAGCAGAGCTGGGACTACATGGTTGACTGTATCCAAATGCCAATCAGGTCCAGCAGGTCTGGTGGGTTATAGGTGGAACAGCATTTGTTGTACAGAGTCGTCATGGTCTGTCCGGAAGATGCAATGTGACCCCTCCACACCAAACGATCAGGAAATGGAATTAAAACATCCTGGGACTTTAAAGAGAGGGAGTCTGGTGGCTGAAAGACAGTATAGTTCAAACTGATGTCCAGAGCAGTTATGCAGGACATTGAGACACTTTCTAGAGGTCATAATCAAGTGCAACATAATCAAGTGCAGTGTTTACACAAATGCTTTCTCTGTCAATAAAAGCTCTATGTCTCCCATTGAGGTGGTTACATTTTGTCAAAAAAAAACCAGAGCAGTTGCATCAGCAGGACTGGGGGGTGATTGAAGTGTGTACCTCAGCAGTGTTTTGCTGACAAAAGCTGACTTTGGTAGACAGAATTCTCTAGTGTCTTTCAAGGTTTAGTCTGGAAATCCTTAAAGGGAAATGTCTCATTGATTCCAGTGGTATGCTACCTTTCTACTAGAATGAGTAAGGGGGACTGATCTTCTTTGACAATAAAGTCCCTTTACACTGCTCTGCTTAATGTAAGTTTTATCCACATTCAGGATCCAGAACCTGAGAGGTATGAAATAGGCTTAGTGAAACTCAAGCTTGTTGACTTGCACCTTCTAATAATAGTGAAGCTTCAGTTATTGCTGAAGAGTCATTCCATTCTCATTTCCTGCTTTTGAATTGTTCATAACAAGCTCAGCAATTTTTTTTTTTCCATTTTGGGCTACAATTTCTCATTCTCTATCTTGAGAAGATGTTTGGAAGGTTCTGAGTTTGGTCAAAGAGGAAAGGGCCATTTAACATAATTTCCATCAATGCAACTAGCTTCTTAGAAACAGGAGAATAGTACTTTTAGCAATATCAAATGGTATGGTGAGGTCCATCTTGATTAGCTTGTTCATGTTCTCTTTGTGGGTGGGTAGGAAGAGCTTCTCTAAGCATAGCATCAACCATTCTCTCAGGACAGTACTCTAGCCTGAAGCTTGAAAGAGAGGGAGTCAAATACTCGCAAATGAAAAGTATTCTTCCATTGATAAATCAGTGACTCACTTTTCTGAGGTCCCATTAATCCTATTGCAAATTTTCAATATCCAGTGACCTTGCCTCACCCCTACCCTTCTCCTGGCTTCTCTCAGGTGGGGGTGATTTTATCTGGTTATAAGGGTGACAACTTTTGAGAAATCAGTTCTTGGAGTTAGAAGAACAATTAAGGCTCATTGTCTGCATGCTGTCCAAATTCATAAAAAATGACAGAATAGCATTAATCATGCATGTGTTTTTAATGTACAATTAGCAATTTCCTCTTTCTTCCACCTATCTGTGCACCATTTTGCCATTTATTTTCATTTGTTTTTCAAAACCCTCCATTTTTAATGCCTATGTTTTAATCTAACAGCACTGTAGAATTACTGCTGAGTCACAGCAATGAAAAAAGAGATAGGGACAGCAGTTAAATGTTCTCCCACTTCCCATAAGAATAAGTGCCCTTTTCCTTATGTTTCTGTCCTCATTCTCTCCTCTCTTTCCCCTTTTCTCCACTGTGCTTCAGTGCTCTGAATTATCCTCTGTCTTTTAGTTAATAAATGGCTAGGGCAAAATTTTATTTCTGAAGATATTTTCCCAGTAATTTGGAGGTATGGCAAGTGAAGAGATCTGTAATGGGATACAGAGTTTTTAAGTTCTGGACTGGCTTGTTAAGTACAGTGCAGGTCAGTCATGTCTGAAAGCAATTAGAAACTGAATATGGTGACCTACATAAAATTCACTGGAAGGCTCGCTCCACGTCCATCCACATCAATTAGAAATCTTGGTGGTGGTCCAAATGGGGAGTCTAAAATGGAATGTGCATGGGCACTGAACTGCTCAATCACTTCTAAAGAACACTTGTTCAGGTTGGATTGGAAGCACTCAGAGTGGGATGAGAAGATGCCGATGACATTGACCGTATTTTGGATAAACAAATAAATCTGGTCTCTGGGTCTCTAATCTGTCACCTTTCAGAATGACTAAATTCAATTAGCTTTTAAAAATATCAGGTGGCTCATTGCAGGAGGACCCCTGCTTAGATAGGTAAAGAATAAAGGTTATCCCCCAACATCATAGAATAATAGTTGAATGCCACTTCAAAGGTTTGTAGTTCTTGAAAGCAATACTTAAGAAAATTAAAACTTGTTCTGAGGTCATTAGTGCATTTCAGTTCCTTCGACACTTGCCATTCGTTTCAGTGGGGGTCCAAATATTGTGGAATCTGAGTTGGATACTGAAACTGGTTAAGGAACTCTTAAAAAAACAAACTATACTTTATCTTATTTCTTAATATTCTCATGAAACATTTCCACTCAGTTTCCCTCCCCTTGTCCACAGAAAGCCCCACGTATTCAGCTAGCAATGCAAGTATCAGAGCAGTATTACCTTACACTATACGCCATGATGCATCAAAGTCTGGGAAATCAATCTGAATAAGATAAGAAAGTACAGAAATTTGTGGTCATATCTTCAGCTGACCCTTTTATAATAAAGTTCAGAAGTTCACTTAGGTTTATTTCCCTATTATGTTTAATTTTTATCTCTATACGTCTGGGTTATGAGTTGGACTTGGGATGGAACTATCAAAAGCCTGTGAAGAAAAACTGTTTCTGAGGTATTTTAGCTCAACCTGGAGAAAGAATATTTCGGTCAATATGCCTAGAGTTGACTCTATTGCTAATTCCAGCTCACTACAAGAAAGAATCTCAGAAAGATCTCTAGATTATATTTTGTAGTCTATGCACAGGTACATGAGTTGTACATATGAAAAATCTCAGGAACATGCTAGCATAGACACTTAAAAACACAAGCTCCTTATTCATATACTCATCACCTCATCTTTTAAATGAGTACAGGATCTGGACAAATAGTTGCTTAAATCTTTTCACTTAACATACCTATTCCATCATGAGTCTGGGTAGCTCTCCGTGGCTCCCCCTCGCCCCATTGCTACACTTTACTGAGCAACTTCTTTTCTTTCCTTTTCTTCACTTTATTTTCTTTTCTCATCTTACTACTATCTCACAGTCCTACAATGAACACCTAGCATGTGTTTCTTTGGCACCATGAAAACACAGATTTATATTACACTTGACTCTGCAGTCCCATTCCAACACAAATCTAGCTTCTATACATAAACATTACATCATACTTGTGAAGAAAAAGGTATAAGACACAAAAGTTGGAAAAATAAATTAGGAGGGATGCAAATTAACAAGACTACTTTGACATAAACAAAGGACAGTGCTATGATTTTATCTGGAGCTGAGCTTCCTCAGAGCTAGGGTATATTTGGATGTGTGAGGTTTTGAGACTGTCCTTGTTAATATGTATGTTATTAATATGTATAATACAGTGATGCATGCTTAGAATGAAACATTCAATATTCAACCTTCCTGATTGCTGGGGAAATGTTCACACTTGACAAAACAGACTTCCACACATATAATAAATGTCAGGTGGCAAGTGTTTGCTACTACCATTTGGCTATAAGAATTGTGCACACAGATAGTTTCTCCCACTCAATTGTCTGATATACCTGTTACGTCTTACCATTTTGATTGCAAGTTCTTTGTGGGTAGGACTGCCATTTACTTCATGTTTCTATAATAGCTAATACAATGGGTTCCCAATATGGTAGAGGTTTCAGCATTCTAATACAATAGAAATGTTTAATAATAATAAAAAATAACAAATATGTACACTGTTTTTTTTAAGTAAGCTTTCAGCAAGACAGAGTAGATTTCCCTTTATCCTTTCTACCTTTCAAATAGACACAGACAGCTAAGCAGAGTTAGCTTTATTTATCAAGTTTATCTTCCCAGCTGAAGTGGAATGGAAGGTTACTAAGGACATCACAAGGGATTTTTTTTTTAAATGAAGAAAAATAGAGCAAAGAAAAAGGAAATAAAGATTGATTTCTCTTCCCTTATTGAGTGCTAGTAGTTAGGTAAAAAGATTTGCCAAAATTTCATCAGTCACAATTGGATGATAATTTGAAAATGGATTAGGTTAGATGTAGCAATTTCTGCTCCATGTGTTTCTACAGAAAAGGGTTCAATTCTGTAACAGATCACATAAAATGGTGGAGATCAATGCCCACCTAATTTGCCATTATGCACTGGCTCCACTTCAGTGATTTCATGCACAGTTGTGGCTATATTTCCTCTGCTCTTTATTTACTTTCCACAGGTTTACTTGATTATTTTTCCTAAGGGAATAAACAGTTAAAGAGAATTCTTTTCACTTTTGCAAAAACAGCAGCAAGTGAGAGGCATTAGTCACATACTCTCTGGTAAAGGAAAGGATCAAATAATCTCTCTGCTTCTAATATTAGTGCCCTACTAGAAATGGGCAGCAAACAGTTTTCCATGCTGAAAACCATAGAGATTTGAAAAGATTTTCCTGTTCTGGAGGGAGATAAAAAATTAAAACAAAAATTAAAAATAGGTTAATCAAAACAATTTGTTTTAATATTTTTAAATATTTCATTTCAGATCTTATATTTATTTTTTTCACTTTTTAGTATAAATTAACTTACATTTATTAATGACAATGTGTTTTGAAACTGACAAAAGGAACTTGTTTACCAGATGTCAAAAATGGATACTTTGACTATTTCAATTTTTTTCCTCCTATTTTTGTTTTTAAAAGGAAAATTTCATCTAAATCAACCCTTTCACGCAGACAGTTTTGGTTTCAACAGCTTGGCAGTTGTTGATAGAAGGATGATGAGTTCAATAGTGTAATTCCTATTCTGGTGTAAACTGCAAGAAAATCTTGGTAATAATGGGGAAGATCATTCATAAAAGACTAAATGGCACAACCCTTACTCACACTGATGAGCACGTACATGAATAGCCCCTGTGAAACTAATGTGCAAAAATAGGGTTGAATGAAGTGTTTGCAATAATATAACAAACAAAAAACAATCACCCACACTAAATTTTTTTCATTTATTTTCCAAATTGCTTCTGATTTCTACTAATTTATTAAGTATTATCTGAATAATTTAAATGAACAATTTTCAAAAATGTGTTGTCCACTGCAGTTTTGGTTGTATGAGATTAGTGTATTTCCTGCATCTAATCTAGAAAAATAGCTGACAATTTTTAACATTAGGGCAAATCATGAACTCCTGTCCTAAGTGATTTAACTTCTGGGACTCAGCACTATTTTCCTGAACATTCATGGCTGAATGAATCTTTGCAAATAATGAAAAATACAATCCTAAACATTAACAATGAATTATATTTGTGTAGTTTATCCATCATTTATTCACATATTTTAGCATTATTCAAGAAGCTGTAGTGAATGTCATGAGATAAAATGTTCAAGAGCACCTAATATCCATTTTCAATGTGACAAGCACATAAGGTACATCTACACCGGAGCCTTAGGTCAATTTAAGGAAGCTTAAGTCAACCTACAGACCCACATGGCAACACTGGGCTTTTATTAAGTCAGCTTAGGATACGTCTACATTGATGGCAGCAAAATCGCAACTGTCAGCGTGATCTTCCAGGCACGATTTTTCAGTGAGTATGAACTCATTGCTGCACTCTGAAGTTGTCATAGCAACTCCTGCCCCCTAACAGGAGGTACTGAAAGTCGACCACAAGCCATTTGTAGTTGGCTTCCCCCAGTGTGTCCCAGCAGCTTAGAAAGCTGCCAGCAGATACACAAGGTATTTTGCGTGCCTTGCATGCCAGCTGTTGACTGCCGCTGAAAATCCCAGTAAGTGTAGACTATGGCAGAAGCGCTTCCTTAAGTCGACTTAATAACGCTACCTCTTAAGGTTTTAAGATTGATTTAATAACACTACCTTTTCATAACACTACCTCAGTAAGTCAAGTTAAGCCAGTGTAGATGGGGAATAGGCCTTAAGCCAACTGAAGTGTCCTCCAGGCCCCCTCCCAGAGTTCCTGGCCACCAGGAAGGGTCAACATAGTACCTGCCAGTGTGGAGGCAGGCAGTCAACAGAATTTTCAGTGTGGACACTCTAAGTTAACTTAACAAGGTCAACTTTAATTTGACTTAAAGTCAAACTTGTTCAGTCACCTTAACAGAGCCTCCAGTGTAGACATACCCATAATGATTTATGCTCCTAAGGGCCTAAAGATGTAGGTAGGTGTCTAATATGATTTTTTAAAGCTCTATGGTGTTTAGATCCTTTTAGAAAATACCACTAGATGTCTATCTACATCCTCAAGCACCTAAATGCCTGTAAAATATGGCCCAAAGTCAATTCTGAAACTGACATGTAGGATCCCAAGTTACTTAGGCACTAAGGTAGAAAGAAGTAATAGTGCTTTGGTGCTGAAACTGTGTTTTCTTGCATATTTACTAAGGGGCCAGCCCATTTTAGTAAGCCATTTATCATAAAGTTAAACATTTTCAGTCCTCTGTTTAGCTACTGTCACATAAATAAATGTAGTAACTAAATGAAATGTTCAAAGCAAATTCTTTTATAGGTAGGTCCAAACTCAATTGACCCCATCACTTTAAATGCATGTGAACTTATTAATTAGAGAATAATTAAATTTTCAGAAAAGGTCTTTCCACATTTTTGTTTTGCCCTGTTAAATTTAATGAGCAAGATAGTAAAACTTACTGTTTTTGAACAATCTTCATTTTTTAAAGCTGTAAATAAAAGTTGTCCTTTTGTAGCTCTGTTTAGTCATTGCATGCTTCGTAGGTAAGCAAAAGAATCAATGCTTAGGTTTTGAAGTAAATATTAGCTGCTAACTAGCTCCAGAGTGAACTTTGCAAAGACAATTGAGACTCTGCTTGTAGCCCCTATTAAAATCTCTCTGTTTTAATTGAGAACATGACCTGGGATTTCTATAGCCACCTTACACTGTTACACTGGTACAACCCTCTGCTTGATTTTGGCAGCAGGGTGCTGAGCTTGGCAATTGCAAAAACACTGCACCTGTTTTCAGCACAGGAAGTTATGTTACTTAAACTGAATCTAATCTGCTAATGATTGTTATGATTGGAGTGCAGGGTCACTTCTAGATTGCAATCAAATGTCAACATCTGGTTAATAAACAAAATGACACTTTGTGATTATTGCATAGCAAATTAGAAGTGAGGTGAAATTTCCGGCCTTTCAGTTAGCAGAAAATCTGTAATGTCAGCAATACCAGCTCCCATTTTCTGACCCAAGAAAATGAAAGAGGCTGTTTAAAGGATTAGATGTCAGAAAACTAGTTGTAGATTAAATATTTAAATTAAAGACCAGTCCTTCCCTCCGTTGATTTTAATTAGAGGAACACCAACGATTAAATTGTCTCACCATTTAAAACAAAACTTCCTAGTAACTATTTCTTAAATGTTTCCTTTAAAAAATGCATTGAGGTTCAGCTGGTACATTCAAATAAACCAAATCATGGTTGTTCATGCAGGTTTCTTTATAAAAAAAAAAAGTAGTTTAATCCTGCAAGGTTTTATAAAACAAACTAGCAATTCTGTGTTTGTTTTACTGAACTAAACTAACACGACTGCCCGTTTGGAACTGCAAGATTCTGAGCACTTTTCCATGATTCACCCAAGCACTTTAGCACAGTATGAGGACATAACCACAAAGAGCCATTTTTTAAGCAGCAACTAAAGAACTCCTTAACCAGTAAGTTTAGCCCTTTACTAACCATCCCTATGCAGTACTTCCTGGTCTTCTCTAGTAACCGTGGAAGACAAGAAGCTTTAGGACAGCTCCATAATTAGCACATAAACAGTCCCACTGATGTCAGTGGGACTAGTTACATGCTTGAAGTTAAACATGTGCTCAAGTACTTTGCAGGATCCAGTCTTTAGCAGCATTTTGGGAGGACAAAATCCACCTGCCATGTGGCCACATTGTAGTCTGAATTATAAGCTATGGTCAAGTATTCTGTCTGTGACCTTCTTCGTGCCCCGTTCCCTGTCTGTGGCTGACCAAGACTCCTGAATCCTTTGACTCATCAACAGTATTGCCGATTGTAATGGTCAGAGGGATGCCACAGATTGCAGAATCCCACACTCGGGGCCTCTCACTGTCCTGATCCAGCTATGCACTGGAAGTGAAGATCCTCTGCTTGTATAAAGTGGCATATTCCTACTGAGTTGAATGGAGATACCCTGATTCATACAATCTATAGCTTCACCATCAGGACCTGCCCTGTAATGTTTCTACTGCATTTTGAGACATATTCCCCATGGCGTACGATGAAAGTTCATGGGTAGGACTAAGGATATTTGAGTGTTCCATTTCTGAAAGAATTATATTCAAGTTACTTTGTAAATCAGATTTTGACACTTCCACTTTAGTGAGCAGCATTTTATACCATGAATAGACACATTGAAGGACTACTCTTAGAGCAAGATGCTATTCAGTGTGAACACGGTGTCTGAATCTAGATCCATGCAAGTAGGATAAGCACCATATAATTGGAGCAAATTGTCATCATGGGGAGTTCCATATTACCAGCTGTTTCCTACACATCAGCCTAAAAGGGTGTGACTACACTGTTGGGGAGATAAACTGCAGCATACACCAAAGTGCTGGATTCTAACTTGCCCAACCCATGTAAATGCTACAAGCACAAACTTAGTTTTGTGGTTCATGAAGGTTCCTGTTCAAACAAGACTACATTAGTGAGAACTAGGGACATTTCAGTTCATGTCCACAGCGTCCACATGGGGGAGTTACAGTGCAACACTTTGGTGCTCACTGCTATTCATACCCCCAAAGTCCAATCTGTGAGGCAGCATAGGCATATCCTACCTTTTTTCTGAGGAGCTCTCTCATTTGAGAAAGCATTAATGTAGTCAGACCCAGAGTAATTCTCTTTGGTGTTTCATTAATTGTTCCCAGTAACCTTCAAAGAAAAAAATCCACATGCCTTCTTAGTTTACAAATATTTCAATGTAACACATTTCATAATTAAATTATGCAAGTAAGTAAGTATTTTTAACAGCACACAAATTATTATGGGGAAAATGTGGATAACTGGGCTAGAAGTGAATCTTTGCTGTATCAAATTCACACAAGCTCCTAATTTTCTGTGCATACACATGTATATATACGCACACACATATATGGATACATTTGTTCTCCTCCAATTTTCTTTACAGGCCATTTCTAATTCATTGTGTGCCATAACACGTAGTTGGGTGGGACATAAGCTGTCTCCCAGTCTGGACTCCATCCCCTCAATTAATTCTGCAATTGCCTTTAGAGGACCTGGAATGAAGACCAGTAATGAAAGCTTCAGTCAGGCCCTACTCCTCAGCTCCAGCTGATCTATGCTTAATACAGGACTCAGGGAATGACGGGCAGATATGGTTTTATGCCATCACTGCATGTTGCAGATCCTCTGAGCTGCTGGGGAATGGATAGTTCCCTGGATAATCTGGAGTAATCTCAGTGCTGCACTAATGTTAGAGCTGGAAATGTATCCCAAATTCCAAAAAAGGTTCTGCAGCAGGTAAGGATTACTTCAGTGTAAGAAACACTTCAATCACAGCTCCTCTCCAAAACTTCTGTTCCTTCCCTCAGTCACACCTTTGATAAATCCTTTATACTGGGGGAAGGCTCAGAGTTAGCATCTAGCCAGCAGGCTGAGATTACCTTATAGATTCCCTTACATATGGTGAATTCTCTGATACCAAGGTTTGGTAGCTTTCTCATCCCTTTTTGCTGCCACACTGGTACACAGAAGCCCCACTGGGGGCCAAGATCAGGTTCCTAGTCACTGGGTACCTACTGGCTAACAGCCATCAGCTCTCTAGTAATAGTGACTTCCTGCCATTAGCTTCCTTCTGGTGAGGCAGGAAATGCTACTTATAGTTGAAATGGGATGGGACATCTGAGCATTAAATAATCCACTCCCCTTTTGGATTTCCATTGAGCTTCCACTAATCTAGAGCACTAGTCTAGGCTTAGTTGTGACTCAGTTAAAGAATTTAGAGAGCCTCATCTCTCTGACAAGTTCCAAAGGGGTAGCTGTGTTAGTCTAGCTGAGCAAAACAAACAAGGAGTTTGGTGGCACTTTGAAAGAGTAACAAATTTATTTATTGTATGAGCTTTCGTAGGAGAGATCCCACACTGTCAGCCACTTTTTGTGTAGAGAGAGATGAAACTCAAGCAGATGACATCCTAAAGCACTTCGCCCTAATGACAAAGCGAAGAAGCTGTTTCTAGCCTGCATGGGGCAATCTCGCTTCTGCTACACAATGATTTAAAACAAGCAAGTAGTCCTACTGCACTTAAAGACTAACAAATTTATTTATTGCATGAGCTTTCATGGGAGAAAATCCCACTTCATCAGATGCTTTGACGAGGGAGGAACTTACAGAATGGGAGCAAAATAAATGAAGGGAAGCAGAAGTCATGGGCTCAGGTCACACTGTAACAGCAAATCAAAGCAGTTCTTAAGATTCAAATACTGGGAAACAGCACGTAGAGGAAAGTGAGGTCAAATCACCTGTTGTAAAGGGAAAAGAATCCATAGTCATGATTTAATCCTACTTTCCCACAATCAAACCTGCATATCAGTTACAGTTCTGCTGTTTCTCTCAGAAGTCTCGCTGTGTTGCCCATTTATTTGAGCACAGCTATTAACAAACAAGCCCACAAAAACTCATGTGATAAATAAATTTAAGTGCCACAGGACTCCTTGCTTGTTTTACAGAACTAGACTAACACAGCTATTCCTTTGGAACAATGATTTAAAAATCCATGTAAATGAAGTCCTTGGTAAAATTTGGAGGTGTCAGGCTTGTGTAGTTGCTCTGGTGTGCACACAGTACTGGCATGGGGCTCAGTTCTGTGTTTCCTAGTTGTAGATAGATTCAGAGGCAGATGTTGGCTGAAGGCTGCATAGCCTGAAGAGTTTTGTGTAGTTCAGGTGGTATAGGGGCAGTACCTGAATGGGTCTCAAACCTTTGTTTCGCAGGTTGTTGTAGACTAATTGATCCAGACGTGGGTGTTGGCTGAAATCCGTATAGACTAACGAGTCTTATGTAGTTTGGCTGGTGTACTTCCAGTACCTGGATGGGGCTCAGTCCTTTGTTCAGTTTGTTGTAGATAAATAGATCCAGAGGTAGGGGTTAGCTGTGAACAAAGGTGGGAGACCCATGCAGGTAGTGGATGCATACCAGAGGAACCACACGAGACTCTTTAGTCTACGCCGTACAGTCTTCAGCCAACACCTACTTCTGGCTCTGTTCATCTACAATGGAAGCTGTGAACAAATGACTGAGCCCCATCCAGGTACTGGATGCACAACACAGCAGCTGCACAAGCCTTCAACCCCAAAGTCTGCCAAGGACTTGATTTACATGGACTTTTAAATCATTGTGTAGCAAAAGACAGATTGCCCCATGCAGCCTAGAAACAGCTTCTTAGCCTTGCCATTCTGGCAAAGTGCCTTGTGATGCAGCCTGTTTGAGTTTCAGCTATCACTACACAAAAAGCCGCTGACAAAGTGGGATCTCTCCTACAAAAGCTCTTCTCTTGCATTTTCACCCGTTTCCTTTTCATGCTAGCTAAAGTAGAATCACGGTTTGAAACTACTAGGTAATTTAATAGTGCATAAGTTCCAGAAGTGACAAAATCTCCCATCCAAGCACAGTCTAGGTACACAAAGCACATTGAGGTAAACCTGAACTTGTTTATATAAGGCTTTCCTAGAGGCTAATGACTGAAATCCATCCCCACTCCCCGCCCCCAGTTAACTTCATTTCAAACCCTGACCTGTTTATTTCCTAGAAGACTGAAGAAATGAGACAAATAAATCTGCTCCCCTTGTTGGTGTCTTCTACGCTGGCTTCAGATTCCACCTCCTGGATGTTTCTGGATAGTTGTGCTGTGCAGCCTATCTTGGTTTCTGCATGTATACGTACATATGGATCATATACAGATGTTTACAACACATCCAGCCATTCTTCCACTGCCATGCACGTACACACATGCATTCTATTAGAGAGAGAGAAAGAGAGGGAGTTTACTTTTTAAAAGATCACTGTATTTATATTCATATAATTCAATGAGATATAATAGCTCATTACACTGGCCCTTTAAAAAGTAAACTCAATTTTTAAAATAAGAGCTTTTAAATTCAATACTAAAATTTATTATATAGTTGCAGGCCATATGTTAAAAAATATTTAATGCCTTGTTTTTAAAATATTATTACCACAATGAACTTGCATTTTAACATTTAATTGAAAAGAAATGCAATATATGTTTTCTGGCTCTATTTAATGTACTCTAGAATATTACTTTCCTTTACCACACCCAGGTGTTATGAGGGTTATTTTTATTTTAGAGACTATAATATGGCTACAGCAGTTTTGTAGTGCTCAGAAAAGCTTGAATACTTTATATGAATTGTGAACACTTTGCATTTTTCTTTTTCTTTAATGTATCTCCCAGGAACTCAGAACACCTGTTATGGTCGCCTGTGCATTAGAAAAGCAGAAGGGTTATATATTGGAATCAAGTTTTTGGAGAAAATAAAATCTTTCTTTAGAGAAATTCCACCTGGGAATGACTGGCATAAGGTTCTGTTAAAAGCAATGGGAGATTTTGTTTAGGAAAAAAAATAAAGGTACTAAAATGGAAATTTAACTAAAAAAATAATAAATTTGACAATTTGTGAATAAATAAATAAAGCCCCATAAGAAACTCACAATTTTTTTCTTTAGCTGTGAGATACACTATTTCCTCTGTAGGTGTCCACATGGTTTTGATTTTCCTCTGACTACAGAAAACCATAAACATTGGCAACCGTAGCTTGGAAAGATCGGTGACCCCACTGTGTGAACTAGCACTTGATGCTGTTTGCCTTGATAGAATCTCAGTTTGACGATAAAGATGGGTTCATTTGGCTTTAATTTGAGGAAGTTTTACATTTCAATAAAAGCAAAATGAAAATCCCCATAATCAGATTAGTAAATTGCAATAGTTGACTTTTATATGGGATTTAAATTTTGCCATTTGTTCACTGGGGCTTTGTCATTTGCTGTAATTTCTTCCTGCTCTTTAAAGAAACACAAAATCATCAGAGAAGGAATAGATGGAGCAGGAAAGAAGAAAAAACCAAATCTATAGTAAAAGGAATCAACACTTAGTAATTTTTCCTCTAATATTTGCACAATGGGAAATTCAAATTTAAGGTCATATTCTGAGCCATAGGCTCCTAGCTTCCTGAGAGGAAGTGACAGATTTAGTCTTAAGAAACTTTGGACCCCTGGTATCATGGCTGCAATTGCTATTTGGCTAAGTTGTGGTGTTGGCAGTGAGAACAGATTTATGCGCATAAAGCTGCCATTCTGCTAGGGCTCTTATAACACAAAATGTACTTCTCAGGTTGTACCTTGGTTTGAAAGGAGCTGAAAGAAAGAAGCAATTGAATACCCAGAGAATCGTACCAGATGCTGGCCTTTTGACATCAACCAGTGGGCCATGGCTGAGCACTTCCTCAGCATACCTTGCTTTCAGTCACTACAATGTCCACACTAAGAACGTTCATCATGAAAAGCACCATTAAAAAATGCAAAAGAGATTCATTGGCTCCATTCAAAAAGGGGAAATTAACTAAAACTCAGAGAAAAGATGGTGAAGTGTACCATTAATAGTCTTCAGCTCTCAAGTAGACAGTTCACCAAATTTATGATGCCTGTAAAACATTGCTGGTTTGCTTAAGATACAGAAGGGAAAAAGTGTTTTACACAATCTCAGAGTCCATACTGCACCATTCTTGTTTTCTTGTGCTTTCTTTTTCAAATTTCTCATCTTCCCATTTCCCTCGCATTCCCCCTCCTGCTAAACTCCTTCAAAAGGGAAACAAGCTCAGTATATGCAAATGTGTATTATAGCCAACAGGTAGACTTTAGATTTGGAGGTCCAATAGACAGAGTAATAAGTAACACACCTACTGGTATTCCCTGGAAATTGTAAGTACAAGACCATCTTTTACATAAAGCCCTGAACAACTGGGGCCAAATTAAGGGGCCTCGGGGCTCCATGCTGCCCACCATTGAGGGCCTTTCCTCAGTCTAGGGCGTCCACTCCCCCCGCACTATGGGGCCACTTTCCCGGGAGCCTGGGCCACCTATCACAGCAGCCTGCAGGTGGGCTGGCACTAGGGGAGACCTAGGGTTGCTCTTTGTGGCTGTCCCATCCTGGCACTGGTCCGGCTAGTCTGCCTCACACCGGGGCTGGGGCTGGGCCAGGGCCAGGCCGGCTGGTGCAAGGTACAGACTCTGGGGCTGTCTCCCATGGCCATGGGCTCTGGAAAGCCACACCACGTTCCAGCC
Organism: Podocnemis expansa; assembly: GCA_007922195.1. Taxonomy (NCBI): domain Eukaryota; kingdom Metazoa; phylum Chordata; order Testudines; family Podocnemididae; genus Podocnemis; species Podocnemis expansa. The sequence goes on from ML682008.1 coordinate 3,371,513, forward strand.
AGCTCCGCCCCTGGAATGGAGCAAACATGCACCGGCTCTCTCAACCCTTGGGTGCGGACCAGTCAGCTCAGGGGCAGGGTGGGAGCAGAAGCCTGACCTCTAGCTCTAGAGTCCCACCGCCCCTCCCTGCCTGCCAGCTTCAGTCCTTAAAACCCCTGCAGTTATCTGGCCATGGACACAGTCTCAGGAGATCTGGGTTTGGATTCTGAACTGCTACAAGCTTTCTGTGTTATCACGGGCAGGTCAGTTTAATTGCTCTGTGTTTCAGTTCCATGTCTGTAAATGCATATTGAAATACTCTTCCGAGCCTTGTAAGTTCCTTGGGACAGGGGCAGTCTCTTAAATCTTTAGTCTAATAGCTAGGGTGGTATGAAAAGCCCCTTTATGAACATAGCACAATATATTCAAAGTCCCTTCATGATGTTTTATTTAATCCTGGTTTTTCTAAAGCATGTTTTAGCAAAAGATTTCTAAGCAATTTACAAGCAATATTGAATTCAGCTTCATAATGCCCCTGGGTGGAAGGGAAATACTCTTACTGCTATTTAATAGATGGAGAAAACAGAGGTACGCAGGCTATCTATGACAGAGACTGAACAGACTTCACATCTGCTGACCGACAGGCCTCTGCTTTAACCACAGCGCCACCATTTCCACTTCCCAAAACCTCTGTGAAAAATATTCACAAAATAAAGAGACACAATGATATGTGACATGTCAAACAATGATTGGTGCTGCCTTTATAATTCAAGCCACAAGATACACATTGGCAAAATATGACCTATACTTCCCTGCATTTATTTACTCCCATTTGGTAAGTTCCCTCATCTTCAAAGCATCTGATAAATTGGGATTTTCTTCCACAGAAGCTCATGCAGTAAATAAATTTGTTAGTCTAAGTGCCAGAGGACTCCTTGATTGTTTTATCGACAAAATATTGTAGCACCAACATCCTAATATTGCTGGTGCTGAAAGATATAAAAAGAATAATTTTCAGCTGGGACAAGGTGTGTGAGAGAGAGAAACAGAGAGTTTGTCTTTTTCTGTGATAGTTTCAGCACTAATCTTGCCTGTTTTACAAAGGGCTGGAAATAGAAAAAAAATGTAAGCACTGGGTGAGGGTTAATGTAGGCTATGATGGGGCATCTGCCCCATACTAGCACTTATGGGGTTAGAAGTAGCCTTAGGAAGACCACATGTGAGGTGGCCAATAGGAGGGAAGTTAGAAGGCACAGCCAGTCATGGGTCAGAAGACCCATAGAAAAGTTGCTGCAAGGAAGAACAGTTGCTGTTTGAGGCTCAAAGAGAAAACGCTGTGTCTCCTGCATGCTGAGAGGGCTGCAGCACCTGAGACAGTGGCCGGGTCTGTACTGGCTGTGAAATTCAGCAGCAGTCAGAGAGATACGCAAGCTACATAAAATAACTTGGATATCTCCCTTCAGCTTCCTAGTGCCTCTTTACAGCAGCATCTCCACTGCACTGAGTCAATGGGCAATGCTGACCTTATGACTCAGCATTGCTCTTCTTGAGAGAGTGAATTTATGCAGCAACTTCCAGCTTGACTGAGCATGTCTTCACTGGTCTCTCACTTGAACAGGAAAGATTGTGCTGACGTGGTAAGCATATCATTGGTCAGTGTTACTGCTGGAAATGGGTAGAAGCAGGCCCTAAGGATAGGCAGAGAAAGGGCTAGGGCTGGGGAAAGTGACCTAGGGAGACAGCAGGAGGGAAGGAAGCTCAAGGCGAGGCAGGAGGTTGCGACACACAGTTCATGGGCCAGCACTGCAGTGGTGAACCTGGGTCGTCCCCCCCCCCCAGTTAGTCACTGGGAAACTGGCAGAATAAGTTACTGCTGGTACCACTGAATAAGTGGTGAGATTGAAAAACTGCAGTGGCCACTGAGAAAGTGGCTAGACTCCTGTGGCTTGGCCAGAGGGCTGAGTCACAAACATGCTGCAGGTCCTAACAGCTGTGGGAACAGACACCGGTAAACTGGGTGGCAGAGTGATGGCGCACAGACCAGGGATGTGGTTGTTGGCTTCAAGCTAATCTCCAGATAACCGCCAGTCCGGCGTTGAGTGGTGTGAATTTGTCATACAAGAAAATTCTGCTTCTCAGATAAGTTCTCACCACTGTCCCATCATCAGCTGATGGACACATTTTATTTTATTTTATATTATTTTATTTTATGCAAATAATTAGAGAAGTTTCTCTGTAGACTTGACAGTATCTTACTGAGGAAGATGCCTTCAAGGTAAAGATAAGTTGGGTAACTTGTATTCTGTTCCTGGTGCTGCCACAGATTTCCCAAGACCATTGACCATAACCTCCAGCATTTGAAGTTTCACTGCCTTGCACATTTTTTAACACTTAGCATCTGCAAAAAGTAAGTGTTAAATGTTACTTCTCTCATGTCCGTACAAAATCCTATCCCCCCCAAAAATTTTCTTAGCTGCATTGCTTTGACCAGCTTATACATTTTTCTCTGAATCCCTTCACTGGCTCTCTTGTCACCATCACAACAAACAAAGATGTGCGTGTATACGCTTTCAGGTCCTTTTACAGTCGTTCCCCACTCTACTTATCATCTCTCATTCACTATCAAGTGGCTGTTGCTCTACTCCAGTTGACCTTTGTTGCCAGCATCCATCACTCATTTGGTAAATTTTCAAGCAAGCATGTTTGCCCTTTCTCCATGCTGCCCCTCACACTTGAGAGAAGCTCCCTATAAATGTCTGCAAAGTTTCCTCATTATCCAGCTTCAAATCCCTCCTCAAACTCTCCTATTCCCAGATGCATATAAAAAACTGGAGTGTAAAGAGACCACTAGCTAGCACCAGTATTGTCTCATTGTTCCTTGGCTGTTGTATCTACCTGTTGACTCCTGTCTTCCAAGCTCCTTGTGGGGGAGTCATCTTTTTGTTCTGTGTTTGCACAGCACATTAGACAATGAGATTGTGGTCCATGAAAAGCAATAATGATGCTACCAAATCAAAATGGCGTCACTATGCATCACTTTGTAGCAGGGAAAATAGCTATACAGAGTACTAGCAATGGAAAATAAGTCCATCAGTTTCCTCACCATCAAAGATGAAGTAACACCTGACCTCACTGCAAATTAATTGATGTTTGTAAAGTTTGAAATTAATTGATGTTTGTAAAGTGTTTTGAAATCCTCAGGCTACAGAAATGCAAAGTACAATGGTGACCCTTAACATTTTCGCAAAATTTGCCAAGATAAACAGTTAGGATTACCTCACCGTCTCTAGTGCTTCCTTATACATCCCCATACATACTAATGGTGATTAATAAGCCCTGATTCTATCTAATTGCAAATACTTGATTTAGTTATCTGTGGTGACTGGCAATTTTTAAGAGCCACTTCTTATTAATGGCTTAAACTCTTGTCAGATGAAGAAACCAAAGATGTGCTGAAATGACAAAAAAACTTGCAAACTAAGCAACGTTTCACATAAAGAATAGTGAAGTTTCAGGAAAAGAGATTTCTCTAGATGTCAGAGACGTATGCTATCTGTCAAGTAATAAAAGCTTAGCAACATCACAGCTGCAAGAAAATAAGCATTTGAAAATGCTATATTCCAAGATTAACAATGGCTATGTAATATATTTTCACCTATGAAATTCTTGAGTGCTTTTCAGTATGTCCCAACAATCAGTAGTGAGAAACACAGACCAGAACCTTATTGTTTGGGCAAAAAAATAGCTTTTACTGAAAATACTTATATCTCAGTGTAATTACATAAACATATTTTATCAATCTCTATATCTGAATACAGAGTGTGCACGCACGCACGCACACACGTGTTCTGTACTCAGATGGACTCCAAAACACTGTACTTGTGTATAAGGACCACTTCACTGAACACTGAAATGCAGCCACCTCTGGGGTGGAAAATGGAGCTGCTGTCTGCTAGCACATTCCAGGAGAGAATGTGAAGAGTAGTTTATCCAATTCAAACTTCATGGAGAATTTAGGTAAGCATAACATAATTACCCATACTGGAATTTGGCCAGGATAGTAAGGTTAACACCCCTACTCGTGAAAAGCTCCATGGGATCTTCAAGGGATAGTAAGTGGTGAGGGCTGTGGTTTTAGGTTTCTTTCAAAACACAGGTAATTTAAGGACATTGCTAAATATGTTGTACTGTGTGTGAGTTTCACTTGTTTAATGCGGCCAAAAATATACGGGGTGTTTTGGTTTTTTTTTTGGCTAATATTTCTGATTCTTCGTTGCTATTTGCGATAAGGGAAGTGAAGGGGGTAAAGAGGTTAGTAAGAAGGAATGTTATTATAGTAAATGCATTGAACCCTAATCTCAGTGAAACCCTTTGCCTCTTGGGGCACAATTTCACATTAGATAAATAGATGTGAGTGCTGCTGTTGATTTTATTGGAGGCAGGATTAGCTTTCTAACGAGTAAAATATGATGGAGACATCTGGGATATGAATTCTGCGATTCTTTTTGCATTGAAAGTTCTAAGATCTTTTTAAGGCCCCCCCCCGGACCTATTTCATGGAATCTTTCTAATTTCTAAGGGCCAAGTCATGGCTTTGCTATGAGTACTGCTGTCAGGGCATCTTATAACTATCCTGACCCTAGAACACTAACTGTTTCGGGGAGGACATATGGTTGTTCCCCAAAGCAGCAAGATAGCTGCATTATAAGCCATAATAGAGAGGGATGCTGCCCTGGCACAATCTATTCTCCATCCCTTCTCACCCATCTGTGTAGGGAGAGGTTATTGCACCCTTTTATACCCCAATGCTCTGCACAATCTGTGCTATGATGTAAATAGAAGCAACGCTGCTCACTGTTCTTTAGTCAGCATTTGAATTGTGTGGAACAAAAGAGGGCTTCCTTTCAAACAATGTCTCTTATGGTAGTTATTTTTAGATTGAGACACCATGCAGGTAAAATATTTTCTTAACCTCTTAGTAGTATTGGGCAAGATTTTCAATTGCTTAGTGATTTGAGGTGCCATTTTTAGCATCTGACTCAAAATGACCTTTTACGGGTCTTGTTCTCATAGAGTATGTCCACATATCTCTTTTATTTCAAAATAACACTGGTTATTTCAAAATAAAAAAGATTAGGTCCACACGACATTTTCTTATTTCAAAATGGCAGGCTCTGTCATTTCAAAATAAGAAACGTCATTTTGAAACAGCTTAAACCCCATTCATTTCAAAATGGCTGTTATTTCGAAATGGTTATTTCGAAATAACACTGTTTGGACATGTTGTTTTGAAACAACTGTTTTGAAACAACATGTCCAAACGGCCTTATTTTGAAATAATCATTTCAAAATAACAGCTGTTTTGAAAGCAGGCTTTCCCTTAATTCAAATTAACTTATTTCAAAATAACTCATTTTGAAATAACTTATTTCAAAGTAATGATGTATATGTGGACATAGCCATAATCTTCAGACCTATCTTCTCTCTGAAAATCAGACTCCTTTAGGGCATCTCAAAATGAACAGGGAAAAAGTGACAAATCCAGAAAAGCTAATCACTTTTGAAAATCTCAGCTATGATACTCTAAATGATTGGATGCATTTTTATTTATCCTTGATGCTTTTCATTTTAAAGTGGGTAGGACAGGAGGAAAGAAAAGCCTTTAATAGATCAGACACACAAAATCTCTGCAAATGAAAAATTTAAAAGTAAAACAGGGAAAGTATTAGATATGATAAAACTTGAATGAATAGTGTACATCTTCAAGTGCACACAGTTAACTGAATAACCAAACTGTAGATATAATCCTGGTACAAATATAGACTGTTAATGACCCTCTGAGGCCTGGTCTACACTTATCACGGTTTTCAGCAGTTGTTGAAGGGAGATACACAAGCTGTATAAAATAACTTGCATATCTGAGGCCTGGTCTACACTTATCAAGTTTTCAGCAGTCATTGGAAGGAGATGCACAAGCTACATAAAAGAACTTGTGTATCTCCCTTCAGGTTTCTGAAGTCTATTTGCTGCAGTGTCTCCAATGTACTGAGTCAAAAGGAAATACCCCTTCCACTCAGTGCTACTCTGTTTCAGGGGGTGGACATGCTGGTTCGAATTCCTGATCAATTGAGTAGGTCTTCTCTGACCGCTCAATCAATCCAGAAAAAATCAAAGGGTATGTCCACACGTCTCTTTTACTTCAAAATAACAGTGGTTATTCCAAAATAAAAGAGATTAGGTCCACACAACGTATTCTTATTTCAAAATGACGGGCTCTGTCATTTTGAAATAAGAGCCATCAGTTCAAAATAGCTTAAACCTCCTTTAAAGCAAAACGGCTGTTATTTTGAAATGGTTATTTCGAAATAACACCGTTCAGACTTGTTATTTCAAAATAACCATTATTTTGAAATAAAACTTTTGCCCTTCTCCTTCCCAGGGTGCCTTCCTTTTAGCCTATATTGGCCATGTTGCCACACCTCCCATGGTGCCCCTCTTCTAAAGTGAAATAACAAGTCCTGAGTTTGGACATGCTATTTTGCTTTGAGCTTTTCCCCTAATTCGAATTAACTTATTTTGAAATAAGGACTTTATTTTGAAATAACTCATTTTGACATAACTTATTTCGAAATAATGATGTACGTGTGGACATAGCCAAAGTGACACAGTGAATTTGAAGCGAAGACCTGCCCTGAGACTGGGCACCAGAGCTGCCAGAACACAAAGGAGGCAAAGAACATGTTGATACATGAGTGGAAGTAGGAGAGTAGTGTAAAGAACCACTGACAGAATTTATTGGGCTGGCAAGAGATGAGGGAATCAAGTCTGCTACTCAGAGATGAAGGACAGAGATTAGGCACTATGGGTATGTCTACAATGGAGCCTTACACTGACTTAACCTCCCTTAAGTCGACTTAAGGAAAGACATGTCCACATTGGACTTTTGTTAAGTCAACTTAAGCACTTGCTTAAGTTGACTTGATAACTCCAGCCCTTAAAGTCAACTTAAGCATTAAAGTCGACTTTATTAAGTCAACTTAACGCATTGTAGATAGGGTTGTCTACACTGTAGGCTTTGTTAAATCAACTTAACAAAGTCAACTTAACAGAGCCCTCCAGTGTGGATGTAGCCTTCAAGCAGACTTTGTTAAGTCGACTTAACTTTTAAGTCAACTTTGTTAAAATCAACTTAAAATCAACCTTGTTAAGTCAACTTAACTGAGCCCTTTAGTGTAGACATAGCCTATTAGAGAACAAGAGATGGCAGGATAACCTGCAAAATCAGCATTGGTCCAGGAAAACAGTCATGGCACTTGTTCCCTGCTCCACTGATGTGATATGAATTGTGCTGCCCTGTCCAAAACAAACACATCAAGTCAGATCACAATAGGGCACGTATGTTGCAAAAGCTTCTGTAATAGCTGTGTGCACATACAAATATCAGGCACACAGGTGTTCCTACCTGTATGTTCCATCTTGCCAACACCATGTTCTTTTTTTATATAAGGAGTCGAGCTTGTTGGCAATCACAGTCAGCTATTTCAAAGCTACATATAGACTGAGGGCAGGTAGGCCACCCAATGTGAATGAATGAAATTATTCTTAGTCCCTCAGTGACTTCCTGGTCATTCTCATCCTTTGTGGAGAAAATCAAAGGGGGCAGGTGAATCATCTAGGAAATGCTGTCAGATTAATTGTAATTTAGCCAAGAAAGTATATTGTTATCTGCAAAGTCCTGGTTTTTACCCAGTGTTTCAGATGGCTTTGCTGAGGTACAAGAGGGTCAAGTGACTATCCTGAAGGTCACACAATGAATCAGTGCCTCAATTCATATTCAAATCCAGCATCCGCTTGACTCTCCATCTTTTGTTCTAACTACAAGACCCACTTTCAATTAACTGGTGAGGAATTCAACACTGGGTGCAGAGTGTAGGTTCTTTTGTGCTAATGACAATACCATGGTGATGTTTTCATGCTGAATAGTGGAAAAGTCTGGTACACAACAGCAGTCCCTATAGAAAAATCCAGTCCTTACAGGCAGAAAATATTTCAGAAACTTAAAGAACAGAGACACACAAACAAAAATGAGGAGACCATCTTGGGAATGTTCATTGTTTCCTTGAAAGGCAAGTTTCTTTTCTAATACCTTTCATGCTATTTTCTGCTGTTATCAAGGTCATTGTAACATGGGGGGAAATCATCTTGTGATGAGAGAACACATTGTTAGGTATGCATTACGGACTTCTGACATTACTCCCGTCTGACTTAACCACTAGCCTCCTCGTGCCTTAAAGACAAAGATCAGGCAGCAGGGATATTTAACTCCCGTTTTGTTCCTTTACACAGTCATTATCTGAAAATTCAGAAAGTTCAGCATATGGGCTTTGGTCCACTGCTAAGTAAAGTCATTGAAACACACTCTTTTCTTGCCCCACCCGCAAAGTAGAAAGTGAACCGCTCACTTTATATATCAGTTTTCTAAATCTACTTAGAAGGCTGTGTAGTGTTGTGTTTGTTTCTGAGTTTACCACTTATCACTGACACAATGGTATCTACCTGAACAAATAATAAAGACCACTCAGGGAAAACAAGGATCTGATTTATATAAAAACTCTCAGTGTCTTGGGAACTGAGTGGGGGTAGGATTCTGAGGCTTTAATCAACGTAGCACATGTAAGTACTGGGTTATTTTCTAAGATAAATGCTTTCAAATTGCTTATATCATAGTCAGAAGAAAAGTGAAATGGCTATTTTGGGATTCCAAAAGGAATTAAACGATAACAGGGTAGATAGAGAGTGGTTTCTGAGGTCAGGAGACGTCTTAGGTCAACCAAAGAGCTAAATATAAAAATATCTTTCCATACAGTCAAAGTTGCATGGTAGGAACACACAGTTACAGATGTACGGTAAGGTCTAACCTTAAAAAGCTGCAGCCTTGCAACTGCACCAGTGCATCTACATCAGTGGTTCCCAACCTTTTCTCTACTGCGGCATACCTTAAGGCCTTCAATTATGCCATGGCACACTGCCATGACAAACTCATGAATATTCAAATTAACATGAATATTCATGAGCCATGGCACGCTGTTTAGGGGCTGCAGCCCAGGGCTCCAGCTCTAGGAATCCCTGGCTGGGGCCACTGCCTATGGTTCCAGCTTAGGGCTCCCCCTGGCAGCCCCTGGCCAGGGCCATATGGGGCTGCCACCTGAGGCTCTGAGTAACCCACCAGCTGGGGTCGCATGGTGCTGCAGCCCACGGTTGGGACTCTGGCTTGGGGGGAGAATCCCTGGTTCTCATGGAGGACTTCAGTTACCTGACATCTGCTGGGAGGGCAATACAGCAGTGCACAGGCAATCTAGGAAGTTTTTGGAGAGTGTTAAGGACAACTTCCTGGTACAGATGCTGCAGGAACCAACTAGGAGGCTTGCACCTCTCAACCTGCTGCTCACAAACAGAGAAGAATTAATTGGGGAAGTAGAAGTGAATGGCAACCTGGGCAGCAGTGACCATGTAGAGTTCAAGATGCTGATTAATGGAAAAAAGAAAGAAGCAAAATGCAGAGCCTGGACTTCAGAAAAGCAGATTTTGTCTCCCATAGGGAACTGATGGGCAGGATCCCTGGGGAGGCTGATCTGAAGGGGAAAGATGTCCAAGAGAGCTGGCTGTATTTTAAAGAAACCCTGCTAAGGGCACAGGAAAATACCATTTTGATGAACAGAAAGAACAGTAAATGTGGAAGGCACCCAGCATGGTTTAACAGATAACTCTGCATTGAGCTAAAGTATAAAAAGGAAGCTTACAGGAAGTGGAAGCGTGGACGGATGACTAAGGAGGCACACAAAGATATTGCTTGGGACTGCAGGGATAAAATCAGAAAGGCCAGAGGACAATTGGAGCTGCAACTAGCAAGGGATGTGAAGGATAACAGGAAGGGGTTCTACAAGTATGTCAATAACAAGAAGAGGATCAAGAATGGTGCAGGCCCCTTACTGAATGGAGCAGGTATCCTCGTGGTGGAGGATGAGGAAAAAGCTGAAGTGCTCAATGCTTATTTTACTTCAGTTTTCACAACGAGGGCCAGCTCCCAGCCCATGACACTGGGTATGGCAGATTGGAGAAAAGCAGAGAGGTCAGGTTAGGGACTACTTAAAGAAGCTGGATGTGCACAAGTCCATGGGGCCGGATGAACTACATCTGAGGGCGATGAGGGAGTTGGCCAATGAGACAGCAGTACTGCTGGTCATTATCTTTGAAAACTCATGGTGAATGGGAGAGGTGCTGGAGGACTAGAAAAAAGCAAATATAGTGCCTATCTTCAAGAAAGGGAAGAAAGGAGGATCTGGGGAATTACAGACCTCTCAGCCTCACCTCAATCCCTGGAAAAATCATGGAGCAGGTTCTCAGAGAATCCATCCTGAAACACTTGGAGGAAAATAGAGTGATCAGGAACAGTCAGCATAGATTCACCAAGGGTAAATTGTGCCTAAGCAACCTCATCACCATCTATGATGAGATGACTAGCTTTGTGGATGCAGGAAGAGCCATTGATGTGATATACCTCAACTTTAGCAAGGCTTTTGAGATGGTTTCCCACAGCATTCTCATTGGCAAGTTAAGGAAGCATGAGTTGGATGTGTGGACTGTAGGGTGAATATAGAAATGGCTAGATCAACTGTTTCAATGTGTAGGAATCAATGACTCCATGTCTAGCTGGCAACCAGTAATGAGTGGTGTGCCCCAGGGGTTGGTCTTGGGACCAGTTCTGTTCAACATTTTCATTAATGATCTGGATGATGGGATAGATTGCACACCCAGTAAGTTTGCAGATGACATGAAGCTGGCGGGAACAGTAGACACACTGGAGGGCAGGGACAAGATTCAGGGAGACCTAGACAAATTGGAGCAGTGGGCCAAAAGAAGTCTCATGAGGTTCGACAAGGACAAGTGCAAAGTCCTGTACTTGAGATGGAAAAACCCCATGCATTGTTAGTGGCTGGGGAGCGATCAGCTAAGTAGCAACACAGTAGAAAAGGACCTGGAGGTCATGGTGGATAGGAAGCTGGATACCAGGCAACAGTGCACTCTTGCTGCCAAAAAGGCCAATGGCATACTGGGCTGCATCAGAAGAAGTGTTGCCAGCAGATCAAGGGATGTGATCATTCCCCTCTATTCTGCACTGGTGAGGCCACCTCTGGAATACTGTGTCCAGGTTTTGGGCTCCCCACTAGAAAAAGGATGTGAACAAATTAGAAAGAGTCCAGCAGAGGGCAACAAAAATGATCAAGGGGCTGGAGCACAAGACCTATGAAGAGACTCTAAAGGAACTAGGTTTATTCAGGGGGGATTTGATAGCAACCTTCAACTGCTTGATGGAATGCTCCAAGGAGGATGGAGCTTGGCTGTTCTCAGTAGTAACAGAGGACAGAACAAGGAGCAGTGGTTTCAAGTTACAGCTGGTGAGGTCAAGGCTGGATATTAGGAAAAACTTCCTCATTTGGAGGGTGGTGAAGCATTGGAATGGGCTACCTAGGGAAGTGGTGGAATCTCCATCTTTGGAAATATTTAAGGTTTGGTTCAACAAAACCCTGGCTGGAGTAATTTAGTAAGAGTGGTCCTGCTTTTCTTGGCAGGGAGTTGGACTAGATGACCTCATGAGGTCCCTTCTAACTCTATGATTCTATGAATCCCTGGCTGGGGATGCATCAAACCACCACCCACAGCAGTGGCTCTGGCTCTAGGGAACTCCCTGGCCGGGACCACATGGGGCGTCTGCCATGGCTCTGACTTTATGGAACCACCCCCTGCTGGGCCCATGCGGGGCCACCGCTGCAGCTCTGGGTCTGGGGAACCCCACCCCCTACCAGGACCACATGGGGACTCTGCCACGGCTCCGGGTCCTGGGAACCCCCTGGCCAGGGTTGCTTGGGGCCACCACCACAGCTCTTGCTCTGGGGAACCCCCACAGCTCGGGCAGCCGTCCACACCAGTTGGGAACCATTGAGCTACATCACTGTAGTGCTTCATTAGAGATATGAACAGTATATTGATGGGAGAACTTCCACCATTGGCCAAGTTAATCTACCCCCCCCCCCCATGAGAGGAGTAACTATGTCAATGGGAAAGGTCCTCCCACCATGGCTTAGATTGCTACAACTGCATTGCTCCATGGTGTGTGTTTTTCACACCCTGAGTGATATAGTTACACCAATGTAAGTTTACAGCATAGACCTGGCCACAGTCATATCCCACAGAGAGTTTGCTCTTTTTTGTACAAAATGGTAATTCCTTCTGAATCCACCTGTGTGGCTATTCTGTTGACAGATGACCATGAATATACTCAGTTCTTATCTAGGAAGTAGCTTCTCTTCCATCTCATGTCTGGTGGGTGAAGGAGATGGAAAATTTCTTGGGGCTGTTGATGGTACCAGACAGTTAGGGACATCAACAAGCACTAAGGACCATTACAACTTCACTTCCATTTCTCTAATGTAAACACAGTAACGTGTATATTTAAGCAAAAAAAAAAAAAGTTCTCTACACACACCCTCTGTGGTCTTACAATGAAATCCTACAATAAAAACACATTTCACTCCCTGAAGCAAAAATGAGAGAGACCATATATTATGTATGACAAAATTTAGTCAGTCAAGTCACTTCAGGATTTACTGGAAGACTCTGATACTGCCGTGATGAATAAAACAAACAAGGAGTCCTGTGACACTTTTAAAGACTAACAAATTAATTTACTGCATGAGCTTTCATGGGAGAAAATCCCAATTTGTCAGATGCTCGAAGATGGGGAATTTACAGAATGGGAGGAAAATAAATGCAGGGAAGTATAAGTCATAGGATCAGGTCAGACCGTTACAACAAATCAAGGCACTTGTTTAGATTCAGAAATGACGGAACAGCTTATGGAGGAAGTTGAGGTCAAATTACCTATTGTAATAAGAAACAAAACTGTAGTCCCTATTTAACCCCATGGCAACAGTATCAAAACTGCATATTAATTCCAATTCTGCAGTTTCTCTTTGAAGCTTTGATTTGTTATCCATTTGTTTGAGAACAGCAATTAACAAATCATAAATGGAGTGGTAAGGGCAGCAGAGGAATCCATATAGAATAAAATGGAATATGTAAACTGTCCTAACCTGATTTATGGTATGTATGATGATTATGACCTGCCACATCTTATTTTTTCCCTGCATTTTGAATTTGTTCACACTGCATAGAACTGAAAACTAGTTATTATGCCTATTTTGTTTTATACTACTGTATGGTAGTCATGACTAGTTTCAAATGCATAAAAAGTACAGTTACCCAAACATTTTTTCTTGTATAATTAATTGCACATTTCTATGAAAAATAGATTGTTTCCCTCTTTTTAAGAGTAATATATTTTTCAAATAACTTTCCATGCAGAATTTTACTGGTTATTTTACAATGTCTGAGAATGAAACAGTGCGTGTCCATCTAATTGGTGGTGTTTATCCCAGAAATGAAATTACCTTGATCTCTGTTTATGGAAAACTTGGAATGTGGCAGATATTATATTCCCTTTAAGCACATTTTCAAGCTTAATTTTACATCAGTTATAGGGATTTCAATAGCTTGTGTTAAAAAATAATGCACCATTTCGTGAGGGCGGATTGATGGCCTTGGCAACATTTTACACAGGAGACTGGAAAGGCTAGTTTTCTGTGTATTTAAATAAAGAATCTACTTGACTTTACTTAAATTGTAATCTATCTATCTTAAAACTTCTAGGATACCAGTAGTATATAGCCTTGAGACATTGCTTGTAGGTTATCCTCTCATAATTTACTCATCTTCTGGGGGGCGGGAAACAGCTGTAAACTAAGAAGAATACTGCATTGCACTCCAAGCAATAATGATGATAATTAAGGTTCCCCATATTGTTTATGATTACTTGTTGGCATTTCTAATTTGCCAGCACTTTGGGCTAAAATTCGCCACTCTAACTCATGGGAAGTTTCCAAGGAGTTCCAGTCCTTTAATGAGCTTTCTTTTAGAAGAAAATATGGCTTGTGTTATGCAGGAGAACTGACTAGATTTTATAGTGGTTCTTATTAGCCTTAAGAAATTCTTCAGTATATGAATGAGTTGGAACTTCACCATCTTTAGGATCAGTAGAGGGAAATAATGTTGTGGAAGTAGCTCTTGCCAACTATAACTGGGTTAAAAGACGTTCCAAAGGGGTAGTCATGTTAGTCTAGTTCAGCAAAACAAACGAGGAGTCTGTTGGCATTATTAGGCTATGCCTACACTAGCAAATTAGTTTGAATTAAGGAGCTTTAATTCAAACTAATTTGAACCCTGTCTACACTAGGCTTTGCCTAGTTCAAACTAAGCAAACTTAGTTTGAACTAGTTAGTTCGGCTGGTTAGTACAAACTAACTGCTTAGTTCAAACTTATTTGTATATTTAGTTTGAACTAGCGCAATGTAGACATGCTACTTTGAACTAACTTCAAACTGTTAGTTAGTTCAAACTAAACACATTTTTTTGTTTGAACTAACTTTTAGTTCGAGCAAGCCACGCTTTTTTGGTTTGAACTAAAAGTTAGTTCGAACTAAACAAACATGTAGTTTGAACTAACTTTTGAATTGCTTGTTCTGACTAACCAAGTCCAAACCAAGACTTTAGCTGTAGATATAGTCTTGAAGACTAACACATTTATTTATTGCATAGTTTTTGCAGCGGAAAATCCCACTTCATCAGTCTTTAGGCATCTGGCAAAGTGGGAATTTATCCCATGAAAGCTCATGCGATAAATGAATTTGTTAGTTTTCAGAAGTGCCACCAAACTCCTTGTTTATTTTGGGTTAAAAGAAATTACTACTCCACCTAACCCAAAACATCACAAGTAAAAATGAACATCCATTTGTCCGGAACTTCATATTACTTAAGTATTAGATGAGTCCGAGTGTCTCCATAAAACCAAACTATCATGGTCACACATATCCAGCTTACTGCTGTATTCCCTTAAAACATGCACTTAATCGAGGCAGTCCAGCAAAGGTTGCAGTAATGGTAGGTGTCAGTATTTTCATTTTTTTGTTTTGCTCCTGTTGCTTTTAAAAGCAACACGTTATTTGAGATCCATGAATATCTGAAGGTAACTTCTGCATTCTGTTCACAAAGTTCAACTGTAGAGTATTTAGCTTCTCCCAGAGCAATACATAAATCTTGCACTGAATTGCTGCTTCACTGTTTCTCACTCCCTTGAACTCTTTTGCACAGTGGAAAAGAATTTCTTAAGAGTTCAGTGGGGATGTCCCATTACTGAGCATCAATCATCAAATGTCTATTGTACACAGAAAGTGAGGTGACTGTAATAAAATTGACACAACTAAGCAAGCATCATCTGACCTTTAGAAACTAGAGTTATGATCAGAAGACCCGTTCTTCCAAACCATGAGTAAAGAGTTACCATCCCCCTAAAAAAAAAAAAAACAAAAAAAAAAACCCCTCAGTAAATGAAGTGCTACATATGAATGTGTGTGATAAAAGAGGTGGAATAAATTCCTTTCTGATGCTTAGTTGAGGAGTGTTGACAGAACAGAGGTAAAGATTGAATTTTGAAAGGAAGGACAAAGGAATGTATCTTCGCGTTTAGATGGAAGCAGCTGCTCCCCTTATCTTGCATCAATATTAAAATAGTTGCTGTTCCTTCCATGTCAGCCAAGTCACAACACAACATGCAAATCTGCCTGTGCGATGGTGCAAAGAAAAAGGGCAAGGGTGCAGTCAAAATGTTGTATCCTCAGCACTGACACAACGAGAACATAAATCTTCAGTGAGCTTTGCTAACTTATTTGTTTTTCCCTACGCTCTGTTCTCCAAGCAGCATGCTGTCACTACTGTATTTTGCTTCCTGAAGTTGTCCACTTGTTCAGTTATCTCCTGGGCTGACCTGAGGGAAATATCACTTCTGCAACACCTACTCAGTATTAGCATCAAGCTTTTGGATTAGTGACTTTATCAGGCCTTTTGTCCTCTCCCCTCCCCCCAATTTGCTCCCTATTGCTTTCTGCTTAATTTAAGATGAGCCAACACAGACATAGCTGATGTATCTGATTAGTGCAAATCAAACAGTTTTGCATTTTAAATCCTAATGGGAGACCTCCAGTCATCTCTTGCAGGGATTAGTGTTTCAGTTCAGGCACCAAGCACTTTTTCTAAAGCTTGAGGCTGTCCAACATGTTCTGTTTACTTTTTACATGCATATTCCTTCTAACACTATAAATGTTACATTGAGTTATTCCAGTTCCCTTCTTAACTTTTTCTTTAAGCTCATAATAAATGCCAAAAGGAAAATATAGGAATTTTCAACTGCAATATTTCCGGAAAACCCTGAGACAACTCTCTAGTCCTATTATGGAGGCACTGGTTACCTAATCCCCTGGGAAAAGATGTAAGCTTTTAAACAGGTAGCTTACAGTAGAGCTGAACTGCAGATGGGGTACTCACAGAAAAGTTACAATTTCAAAGAACTCCAGCCAAGCCTTACCAAAAAAAAAAAAAAAAGTCCAGCCTGTTTTTGATGTGTGTTTGACATTTATTGCTTCCTTTAGGTTTTTCTGTTAGAAATACTTTGGTGATTTAAGAGGACTTGACTACTGCATCCTAGGGTTAAAAATGGATTTAGGCAGACATTGATATTTCCTTGTTACGGTTTGATTCATGAAAGAGTGTGGAGATACCAAGTGGGGGAAAAAATTTCTAACAATGCTTAAAGCCCCTTTCAGCTATCCAGGCTGCTTGTGGCTGGGATCCCTGTAGCCTTGGAAATCCAATGTGAAAAGGGAAAAAGAAAGATATGTTATTCCTGTTAAACTTCAGTATACTTATCTATGTACTTATATGGCTCTCATTATCATGGTATAAGACTACATGCCAATATTTATTATGTTTATCTGCATAACACCCCTGTGAGATAAGGAATTGCTCATATCCCTATTTTACACATGGGGAACTGAAGCACAGAGCGCTTAGGTGACTCTGACACTCAGCTAGCAAGGACGGTGGGATATGTAATTGAACGAGGTCTTCCAAGTCCTCTGGGCCAGCCTTCCTCTCAGAGCAGAGTTCTTATGTTTGCAAGTGTATTCATGCCAGAGTTATTAGAAAGGTACTCTCTGATGCTCTATATCCCAAAGCACTTAAGACTGTCCATGAGTATTCGGAAAACCACTTAAGCAACTGCTTAAGTCCCAATGCTTTCCTGAACAGAAAAGGTCTTAAGTAACAAAATGATTAAGTATATATAACCTTAGTTTGGCCTGCCTTGCTGATGTTTCCACCCAGGGAAAGGGTTCATTATAGGGTTCAGAATCCTGTATATTTATAGCTCAAAAACAAGTTTAAAAATAAAATTAAAAAAGGATGCTAACCATATGCCCTCTCCCAGTTTGTGACTTCAAGAGATATAGTTACAGAATTTCTTGGAGCTTGAGAGTAAATGTACATTTTTCATTCTGGTGTATGGTACAATGAATGGCAACCCATCATTCTGACTCTGGAGAATAGTATATTATGGCTTTTGTTCAGCATAGTATACTATGTTGAACGTCACTTTGTTGTCACAGCAGTAAAACTGAGATACTCGAAACAGATGCTTTAATTCAGTGGGTATTTTTGAAGGGAAAAAAAAAACCTGCAACTTTCTGTTTGGCATTACAGTGGTGAACTGATAAAGGAAAGGAGTTCATGTTTGAAAATGGCTTTTCATGCACTGAAGATCTAAGATAGTGATTTTTTTTTAATTAGGTTTCAATATAGGGATGGCAAGCTTCTGTCTGAATCTGGCTCATAGACAGAATTTGTTGCTTAATATTTCAGGTCCACAAAATAAATGCTGAAATAAAGAGTCTTCTGCATTACTTTACTATTACAATGGAATTCCGTTTCATTGATCATAAGTGCAAGTGTCTGACATAAGTCTTAATTTTCCATAGCTCTCTGCCACTCCCACCCCATGTGTGCTGTTTTCTACCACTGGTTTATAGTGATCAATGAGGATTTTGGTTGTAAAGCTTGAGCTGAAAGGGGTTCCTTTGATGGTTTTCAAAGACAGGAAAGAATTATGTACCTGTCTGAGTTCCACTTGGCTGCAGGTAAAGAATGTTACAACTTGTGGGAGCACTAATTCAAACCAATAATTGACCTGAGCTGGCAGTGAAATGCTTATTAGAACTTGCTCTGTCCTGGAAAGATGGGAAAACTGTTTCCATGCATATGTCTGAATTGAAATCTCTCCAGTTCCTGAATCCACAAGTAAAATTAAATCCTACAAACAGTGCACCCAAACAAATAGGACATACTCTCAGAAAAGGAAACACAAATGTGTGGGATCCAAAAATGAGATTCCCAACCCTAATCTGCAGGAATTGGTTTGACATCTAGGATGTTATCACTGCTGTAGGGCATACCAGGTAGCTTAATTTGTT
Organism: Podocnemis expansa; assembly: GCA_007922195.1. Taxonomy (NCBI): domain Eukaryota; kingdom Metazoa; phylum Chordata; order Testudines; family Podocnemididae; genus Podocnemis; species Podocnemis expansa. Next base: position 3,389,965 of record ML682008.1, read on the forward strand.
ACAGTGTGGAATTCACACAAACCTCTAAATGGCTGGACCTCTTCTTTGCCATACTTCTTCCCCAACTTGCAAGTTGAATTCCCTCCCTGCTTGTGAAACAAACACTATATAAAGTCCAGCCTGGCCTCCTTCCTGAGGTTCAATAGTTCAAATAATAAAACATGATCCTCACTCTGAATTTTCTCCTCAAGTACCTCTTTATTTCTGGACAGAGCATAACCAACACTAAGATTATTCAACAGAAAAGCCCTGAATGATGGCCCCAGGTAGGGTCTCAGAATTTTCCACCCTGTTACACTGCATAAAGCAGCGTGAAGAAAGGTTCAGCATGCAGCAGGCAGCAACGGGAGAAGGAACATAGTTTGCTCCAGAAAATTGTCTTGATTGGATTAGGAGCCAGGCGCAGCACCCCAGATAAGGGGCACAAGTCAAATAAATGTTCCCACAAAAATTCTGAGGAGAAGCAGCTGTGGTCTGTATAGCAGCCTAAACAGTATATGTAAGGCAAGTTGTGGGGCAAACTCTGTAGCTGGATCTATGATTGGAAGAAGGAGGCATCATACAAGTGTCATTCACTTCAGAGTTCATTAACCTTAACTTAAGAAACTCAAATGAAAAGATCCCATGTCTTAGTTCTTTACAGGAGAACTGAACCAAGAATGCCAGGAACATTTTCTGTGAACCGCTTGGATCTGTTTTTAAAATACATGTACACTAAAATTCTGGATTTGGGAGCAGCTACACTTTCAATAAGAGTTTAATGACATTAATTTTTCATCCAGTATGCTAACTCACTATACATTACATCCAAGAAAGGGTTCTGTTTAGTACACTAAGAATCAAAGGAGTTATCAAGTATCACTGTGTTCTGAAGACAGTTGACAGTTGCCGATAAATTATTGTTTAAGAATTTCACATCTTGGTTAATTTTGCAGGTATTCATTAGTAGAAAATTCTAGTCCCTAGTGCGCCTCATGAGTGCTTCGTCTGAAATTCTGTCTTTTATGAACACCCGTATTTTGGGGCAAATGTATCCAGGGTGTAACTCCACCAAGTATAACAGAGTTACACCACAGGTGAATCTGTCTACCATCTGTACAGTTACTGATTTAGATTTATGTGTAGAGAGAATGATGCCTTGTACCCTGCAGGTCTTTTAGTTCTTGTGCCCACATGGCCCACATCCAAATGCCTTGCAGAACTGTCTGGGAATTGAAATATCCACCTTTTAAAAATATTCTTTTTATCATCAAGACAAGAGCAGATATAAAAATTAGTATAGAACACTGATTCTTCTGCAAAAAAAGTAATAATAATCTATGGAAATCTTTATCTGGATTTTTAAAAAGACTTAAAAAATCATGAGCATCTGAGACTGCAGTCAGTTATTATATGCATATTCTATTGCATATCCATCCACCATCTGTGGGAGACAGTCTATGCTGAAAATTGCTGCAGTCATTTCCTAGCCTAGGAGTCGTTAAATCAACAGAGACAGAAGCTCAGATCATGGCGCAGAATACATTGTTCATTTGCTGTTTTGTAGTCGATTGCATTTCTGCTGTTTATGAAAAATATATTTTGTCCAGATATTTTGTCACCTTCATTCACATTAAGACCTGGGAAGTGTCTCTAAGTTTCCTTTATTGTAAAGTTGACTTATCTGATATACAGTCTAGGTGAGGCTCACTGATGTTTAAGACCAAAAATTTTGAGTTCTTTATTACATGTCTAAGTACTAAGGAATCCCTACCCAACACACCTGTAATCAATGCCTGAATTTTAAAACCTTACTAAAAAAGGTAGATTTCTAAACCCATACTTCATTTCTGAGCCACCAGTTTGAAAAGCCTCTATTCAACCTTTAACCAATGACAGCAGCATGTTCACATTAGCTACATTTTATTTGTTAATGTAAAACAGACCAATTAAGAATCCACATTGTGCCCTAACTAGCATCTATTTTTAAATTGGCTTTGAAATGCTGCACAGGTGGTGGTAGAGTGTTGTGTGTTCTGAAGGTTCTTTACAATTCTCAGACGCCGTCAGGGGAGCAGGTAATTTGCACGGAAAAACTCTAAATTTCACAATGATAAAATCACCCAAACGTAAATCTGAACACTGCTAAGATATCTTGGCTGGTGTAAGTGGGCACAGATCCATTGATATTATTTACACAAATAAAGGACCTGACCCCAAATTCATCGGGCTAATGAACCAGCAAAATGCTGCCTTTGAATTTTTGAAACACTGGAGTTGGCATTTTGCCCCTATGTTTATTTGCAGAATGCCATTCCTTACTCTGGCTTTGAACCCTACCATGCCTTGAGGCAATTGCCTTCCTCCTCCCAGTGGCTTAAATCAGCCTTCACACATGTTCACACAGAGAGGTAGGAGGAAGGGAGAGACAATTTGGAGAGACATTAGTCTCTCCTGAAGGTAAAGACATTTACAGCACCAAAAGAGTTTATTGTTATTGCTGGACTGAGCTCATCAAAGTAATTTGGCTTGGACTTGTACAGTAGTCAGAGGGGTTAAAGTGAGGTTAAATTGCTTAAAGAAAATGGAAGTAATTATACTGTGGAAAAGCATAGGACTGTTTGCTTTACCCTACAGTCAAAACAATATAATAAAAAAGGATTCCTGGATCTTTGTGGTCATGAAATATGTTTGCCCCTTTGATTAAGTTAGCTACAAACCTCATTTACCTATGCCTTGTTGGAAGTGTTGCCAGCTCAAACAAAATCAGTTCCGTTGTGAAATGAAAATCCTACTTGCTGTGTTCTGCACATTGCGCATACCATATCTGACCAATGCTGTGTTGTCACTGCTTTGCACGCCACTTCTCAAGGCAGTTCTGAAACTGTGCTAGCAGTATGCCTTCAAAAGTTATGCCTTAGCATTTTCTATTTTTTTTTGACTTCATAGGGAAAAGGAGAGGTGCACAGGGGCATGTGGAAGTGTATTGGGAACAGGAGTGAAAGGCTCACTCATTCCAAGTTTAAGACAACAAGGTGGGGTATTGTTTCCCATCTCCCATGCAAGGTTGTATCATGGCTGAATTGTCAATCTTGGCCTTCCAGTGACCCATATCATATGATGAGGAGAAAGCTGTCCTTGATTAGGTCTACTTTTTTGTTCCCTTAAAATGGAAGGTAGTAGCATAAACAGCTTTCACTTACAGTGTGAACAGTGCTGCATTATGGATCTAAATGGAGTCTTTATTGAATTCCCTCCAGGGTCTTTGCTGTTAAGCAGAAAAACACATCAAAGAGCTCTTTAAAAATGGTATGTTTAAAGAGAGAATAGAAAGAAAGTTCTTTTAATTCTATAAACAAGAACTGACATGGTGTTTATTGAAACTTGTCTGTCTGAAAAAAGATTGGGGGCTTCTGTAGATGACCCAACTGAAGAGGTACACATTTAATTTTGCCATTATGTAAAACTCCTGCAGACTGACTCCAGTGCAAACTACATGTGTATTACTGAGGCACTTTTCTGTAATGCTGTGAGTTCTTGGAAACTTTGTGGTGAAATATTTCTTTGACTCTACATCAAAACTCCAAACAAAAGGTGAATCTCTCAAGGAGTGCTCTTTATTCCTGTGATAAAGCTTGTTCAAACTTGTTACAAAGCATGAAGATAGCAATAGTGGGGGATGGATGGGAGGGGAAGTGTTTTGATGTGGCATATCTTCTGTTGGAATTGGAGAAGGCTCTTTTTTTAAATAGAGAAAGCAATAACACTCACCTGTAACTGAAGTGAGATGTTCAAATGAAAAGACTTAATGGACTTACTTGGGGAGAGAACTGAAGTTAACACTGTAAATCAGGCTCTAAGTTCTCATACCATTTCTGTAAATGGTAAAGAGTTAATTAGTAAAAATATCTTCTCAGACAAGTGACTGTAGATGTCAGATAATTTATAGCAGCATCGCAGAAGGACAGATTTTGATCAGGCCTACTCCATTTTGGCCTTAAGACTAAGATGACTAGATAAAGCACACTTGTCTTTGGTAGCTTTGTGAAGCAAAATCCTAGTTTCCTTGTTTAGTGTTTGTCCAAAAGGGTCTACCATTAACCCTGAGTTCCAAAGGGGCAGCTGTTATAGTCTAGGTCTGTAAAACAAACAAGAGTCCTGTGGCACTTATGGCCTAACAAATTTATTTATTGCATGCACTTTCATGGGAGAAAATCCCACTTCATCAGACACTTTGAAAATGGGGGAACTTACAGAATGGGAGGAAATAAATGCAGGGAAGTGTAAATCATGGGATCTGGTCACAGTGTAACAACAAATCAAAGCCATTGTTAAGATGCAAACACTGGGGAATGGCATATAGAGGAAGATGAGGTCAAATCACCTGTTTTACAGTTCCATAGGGGCAGCTGTGTTAGTCTTGTTCAGTAAAAAATAAACCTCAAGGAGTTTTGTGGCCCTGAAAGACTAACAAATTTATTTAGTGCATGAGAGTTCATGGGAGAAAATCCCAATTCATCAGGGATTCTCTCCCACGAAAGCTCATGTAATAAATACATTTGTTAGTTAGTCTTTTAAGTGCCACAGGACTCCTTGTTTGTTTTACATTAATCCTAACACTCAGCTTTCATGTTGGTTTTCAATTTTGTGTCCAAATTCTGTAACAAACAAAGTTACCTGTTATTCAGCAGCCAAAAGACCCTTGAATCATAGACAGATCTTACCATCAGACATCTGGAAGAGAGGCTGATTTTAAGTGATGGATTACTTACTACACTTTTATATGTGAGTTACTTAAAAATCCTGGTGACTTCTTACTGTTCAATTTATCAGTTTGTTCTAACATGTCTTCTGCTGACAACTCCATCTCAGACAGTTTCTCAGATTTGGCACTGAAAAAGAATGGCTCAGATTGTAGGAATCCACCACACATTCACTGCAATGAAGATTGAGCAAAGAATACTTCTAGCTTCTATGCAATGGCCTTGTCTTCCTTGAATGCTCCTTTAACACTTGGATCATCCAGTGGCCTCACTAATTGTTTGGCAGTCTTCTTGCTTCTGATGCACTTGAAAAAAAAATGCTGTTAGTTTTTGTGTCTTTTGTTAGTTGCTCTTCAGATTTTTTTGGCTTGCCTAATTATACTTTTACACTTGACTTGCCTGAATTTATGCTCTTTTCTATTTTCCTGAATAGGACTTGACTTCCAATTTTTAAAAGATATCTTTTTGTCTCTAACCACTTTTTTACTAGTGTTTATCCATGGTGGGAGTTTTTTGATCTCTCTTTTTTTTTTTTTTTAATTTGGGGTATACCTATATTTTGAGTCTCTATTTGGTGTTTTTAAAATGTTCCATGCAGCGTGCAGCAGTTTAATTCAAGTGACTCTTCCTTGTCATTTCCATTTAGCTAACCTTATTTTTGTGTTGTTAACCCTTAACGTTACTAATGTCTCCTCCATTGGGAAGACAGTCTGTCAAAGCTGAGGCATTTATTTTGCTGAGCAGAAGGTCTGAATGTCTATGTTCACACAAAGGGGGTTATTTCGATACAAGTTGTTTCGATACAAGTTGTATCAAAATAACGCCTTATTTTGAAATAAGTTAATTCAAATTAACAGTTTGTTAATTCGAATTAAGGAAAAAAGCAGGAATCGAAATAGTATGTTCACACAACAGTTATTTCAAAACGGGTCACCGTTGTTTCAAAACAACATGTTCAGACAGCATTGTTTCGAAACAGTTGTTTCTAAACAATGTTGTTTCATCCCCACATGGGGTTTAAGTTGTTTTGAAACAACACCGCTCTTTCAAAACAACGGTGCGTCGTGTGAACATGGCCTTTCTTATTTCGAAACAACCTCTGTTGTTTCGAAATAAGACTGCTGTGTGAACACCCAATAGGACACTGTCGTTAGAAGAAGCAATAGTATCTTCCTTCTCTTTGCCCAGTGCCAGCTGTGTGGATTCAAGTCTTAAAGTGCCACATGACTCCTTGGGTTTTTTTTTTTTTTTTTTTTGTTGGACTAGACTAACACAGCTATCCCTTTGGAAATTGTGTGGATTCAGTCTCCTAAAGGAAGAGCAAAGGAAAGGGTTTGAATATTGATTCACTTTAACACTAACAAATTAATTTATTGCATGAGCTTTCGTGGGAGATAATCCCACTTCATCAGGTGGGATTTTCTCCCATGACAGCTTATGCAGTAAATAAATTTGTTAGTCTTTAAAAGTGCCACAGGACTCCTTGCTTGTTTTGCTGAACTAGACTAACACAGCTACCCCTTTGGAATTTGAATTTTGATTGTTACTTCTGATTACTCTGAAGGAAGAGATGGCAATTTTCCTTTCCTCAATAATCTCCTGGTATTTCAATCCCACTCCCTGAATAGTTCACGACTGATAGATATTTCCAGGGTATTGGTTTGACTAATGGGTTCTGTGGTGAGTACTTTAAATACAACCTGTCTCAGTTGCTCCTTCCGATCTTTTCCTGCAGTAACTCAAGCACATTTAGAAGTTCCAACCTCAGCTGATACTTTTTCTTTTATTTTTACTGTCCAATTCTAAAGGATTCTTGAACTATAAAAATGAAATTGCTTCCAAAATAATATAATTGGAGCTGCATTCAGCTAGTGACAACCAGGGCTAAAAAAAAAAAAAAAAAAAAAAACCAGCAAGGGTGCAATTATGAAAGTTTATTTGCACGTTCAGTGCATGAAGATTTTTTGCACAGATATTTCTTCTGCTGAGATTTTTCTGGTAATTTTTCTACCCCCTTACACCCAAATCCTTGTTAATAGCTCATTTGTTAGATATACCGGTACATTTAAAATGTATTTTGAGACTAAATGTGTGCAGCAGGCTGTGCATAAAATTTATAAGTGCAGTAGCCAGTAGACAACTATATTTAGAATTTACTTGCTTTTAATTAACATACTTTGACCCTGATTCTCTAGTACTTAAAAGAGTGGTGTAAATCAGGTCAGTGAATTTACCACAGTGTCAAGTCAGTGCAAGTCAGATGAGAATCAGGTTGCTTATGTTTACAGAACCCTTGGATCTTGTGTACTTGGTTTCCTAGAGTAAAAATTAGAAATTTGTGGGTGATGAGGTATTCCCTGCATTGAATTTTTCCACAGAGAATTCACATGATTTGGTTTGAGTGCCTGCCCAATCCACTAAAACTCTGCCAGAAACACAGACATTATTCTGCATGATCTAGTTATCTAAGCTGAAAATAGTGTGGGTAAATATGTTTACTTTTAGAAGCAGCAACAAGCTGAGTGAATTCATTTTCTTATTTCATGCTAATGTTTCTAACTTGGTGATACTCTTTTTTCAGGGTTATGCATTTCACTGCTGCACTCTGTCTATACAACCCTCTTCTTTGGTGTTGTACAAGCCTGCGCCCCAAACATAACTTTTGAAACAGGCAGTCCAAACACAAAACTCAGCTGAAACTCTAGGGACTATTACAATGTAATAGGAAACATGTTTCAAATATGACCTTAAAGTAAGGACATCTTCTACTCGTGTCCAGTGGACTGTCCTGGTGGAATTAAAAGTCACTTCTTAAAGTGATAATTTCAGAGCTTTGCCCAGTGTTCCATTTCTCAATGAAAAGGTTTCTTATTTTCAGCTGTCTGAAGCACATAATGGCTGCTGTATTTATTGATGTAGTCATGTCATTATCAGCTTTCAATTTAATTATTTTGTTTTATTTTTCTAACATTGGGCCTCACCCTAAAAGTGCTCAGTATATGGAACATCCATTGTTTCATGCCAATTCAGATTTCTTAATAGATAAATAGATACAATTAAGTTAAAATAAATATATATATATTTTTTAAACATTACATCATTCATAATATTTCTTGTAGGAGGAAAAGGGTGATCTTTCAAATGGCTTGGGTTGAAACCATTTGGGTCTGTTGAGCAGCACCTTAAACTTGGTGCAAAAGCAGCATCTTAAATTTAGCTCAGAAATTACTTTCTTCCCATTCTGTAAATTCCCCATCTCCAAGTTTCCGATGAAGTGTGGCTCTTCTCCTACAAAAGCTCATGAGATAAATAAATTAGTTAGTCCTTAAAAGTGCCACAGGACTCCTTGTTTGTTTTACACATACATAATATATCTCTTTAAGAGGTTCATATTTGGCTAGATAATGTATATTTCCAGTCTTCTCAGAATTTGGGGGAAAAAGGTTCTTTTGTTTATTTATTGTTTTGTTGTTGTTGTTGTTGTTGTTGTTGTTGTTTAAGTAAGAACAGAAAATATGGGAATGAGAGAGTGCAAAGGCCTTTAGATTGTTATCTTGGGCTAGAATCCTCTCAGATGAACTTAACAGCCATGGCCAAAAAAACCCCACAAACATTCGGTAACAATGCAGATAAATCAGAACCATTTGTTTTCTGGGGCAGAAGTCCAAGGACACCAAAATTCAGAGGTAGCATTATGAAAGTCAGACTGGTTAGTAAAAAGAAAATGAAGTGTGTACCACATTTGAAACTGGAAATAGCATGTGGGATTTCTTGAAGGTGGTAACCACCTAAATGATATGTCATAGCAGATAGTAACTTAAAAAAAAAAGTCAGTATAGCATAACATCATTAAAATGTTTTAGTAAAAATATTATTCTGTGTTTTTAGGTTCAGTAGCTCCCAACTGGAGCTGATAAGAAAATTTTCAGTTAAACATGTTTTATTAGAATATGTGGATTTGTTAAAAGCTTTCACAGGTTCAGAATGCAACTTCTGGTCAGAGAAGGAGACCCAATCCTGCTAGAGCAGCAAAAGTGACTGTAAAATGTTCACTTGGCATGTGGGCAATTTGGGTTCAAGTCCCTTCTTTGGGTCTTCTGTTGCCCAAGTGAGTGCCATAATTACCGAGATATTGGCTATTCTGACCTCTTTCTCTGTCTTTTCATAAATTATTTTGAAAGGTCTAGTTTTCATGACAATATGAAATGGAAACAAAAGTCAAAACCTTAACATTTTTCATTAGAGATTTCCAGGGTTGGTTTTTTGTTTTGTTTTGTTTTTTATAACTCCAGTCATAACCCTTCTTAATGTATGTGCCACAACACTGCTGGCAATTGAAGGTCGTGTGGATCAACGTAAACACTTTAGTGGTTCAGATAGATAGATAGATAGATAGATAGATATGTTAAATGTATAGCATATTTTACACTTTTTACTGTTCATGGATTTCATGCAATGTAATTCACAGAGTGACATGACATATGTATAACATTTGACTCACTGAAGAGTATTACACTTTAATATGGAATATTCGTTGTGATGGACAAGTCTCATAATGTTCACACATGTGAACTTGTTCAGAATAAGCACTCAAAATTTTAGAGGCTAATGTACAAATATATCAGAAGTGGAGTTTGTTCTGAAGTGGGAAATTCAGATTTGGCAGGAGATTATGAATGTCCAAAGTTTGGTAGTGTTCATAGCTATGTTAAACATCTGCAAAATGGAGATAATCCTTCATTTGTGTGACTTGTCTATTTAGTCTTTTTTCCTACAAAAACTTACACACACTCTTAACTTTACACAGAGTGGGTGGTTCTGCCAGCTCCACTGGGACTATTCCTGATGCCTATTAACTCAGTAAGTGCTTACGTTTTTCAGGAGCAAGGGCTTAGTTTTTAAGCTCTCTGGAGTAGGGACTGTATCTTTCTGAGTATGTAGGGCACCTAAAGGCAAGTCTACACTTAAAAAGTTGCATCAGCACAGTTGCACCACTGTACTCTTTGATGAAAATATTCTATGCCAATGGGAAAGAATTTTCCTCTAAGCATAGCTAATACACCTCCCCAAAATATGGTAGCTGTGTTGGTGGGAGAAGAGTTTCTGCCAACGCAGAGCTGTCTACACAGGAGATTAGGTCAGTATAACTGATTTTTGGCACGCTTGAGCAACATTGGTCCTCCCCGTTGACCTCAAGCCAGTCTGTCTGGGCTGATAGGAAGAGCAAAGTACTGCATGGCCTCTAAGTCCTGCATTCTATCCAATGTTCATAAGAGAGACCACAATCCCTCCAGAAAAGTCTTAATTCAGACAGTGGCTTAAAGTCATATGTTTGTTCCCTATATCACATAAAGTTATAACGCAGCAAAACCAAAGAACAACAATAATGCAACATGTCCCTGTCTGAGATGTTACTGTCATTTATCATTGCATTATCTCTGTCTGAATGCATCAAGGATCCTTTCCCCACAGCCCAGATGCTATGAACAACAGATTAGATTATAAGACTCTTTAAAACTTTTGCCATGTGAAAATAAATAACAACAGCTGGGGCCAGTAAGAGAATCTTGTCTGCTCTACATAAACATTGAATGTTTTGTTTGGTTGTTGTTTTGTTTGTGAATGTTTTAATGGACTACTCTCTGCTCAGTCAATAAAACATCTGAATGCAATATGATGTAGTGTCTGAAACAAAGGACTTGCATTCAGATCTATTTCTTGTTTTCTGATCTTGGACCAATTGATGCTTTGAATTTTTAAAGTGTTAATCAATTCCCAGCTTTTCCTTCTTACTTTGTCCTGGATACATGCCTAAACTTATTCTCTTTTCCATTCCTCCATCCATCTCATTGTCTTTATTCCACCATAGGCCCTTCTTACCACATCAAGCATGGCTTTATTTCCCCCTCTTTTTCTTTTTCCTTCAAATCAGAAAACAGCCAATTCATTATTGTAAATGAATGTGCTAATAAAGGTGGGGAAGGATTTCTATTATCATTAAGGAACCAAGCACATAATAGGAAGAAATACTGTGGGATAAAAAGAAGGGGAAATAATGGGACTTGACTCCAAATTATCCAGTTGTCTTGTCACATGGAAGGACTAAAACTCAAATAAGGCATTAGTCTTGTTCCTGCCAATGAATTTCTTGTAAAAAGCCCAAAAGTGAAACACAGATGTCCCATCTCATCAAATGTATATCAGGGCTGGCACTAAGCCATGCTGGATACTCATGCAGAACTGACTGGGCTCTTCAAGAAGCCCTGCCTCATAACTGGGAAATTTAGCCTGGCAAGATGGAATGGGAATGTGTGTGATCTGGAGCTGCACTTAATATATATTAAACATACACATGGAGATAAATGTAGTCTCAGTGGAATGTTAAAGGATAGTTAAAACTCTGAGTAAAATTCATAGAGCTCTGGTGAAATTCCTTCCTTGTTGTGAAGTTTAAGTCCACGGTACAATATTTAATGTTAATAGGCAGATATAATGGTTGGTTTGCATTGGCTCAGCAGAATAGTTGAGAGGCATTGCTTTCACTCAGCATTTGGATGGGCTGAGCCTGCTTTATGCATCTGGCTTATGGGCACCTACTATTTATCTCCAAATGTCTTACAACAAGAGCTTACACAGGAGCAGAAAATCTTTCATTTTTTTTTCCCTTTGGTAACATGATTACTGGGCAAACTTTTGTAGCTCAAATCGTGCTTTTGTTGGGATTGGAAATGCCCCAGTGGGTTTCTCTAATCCCTCTTGAGAGAGACATCCTGGGGCGATCAACTCATTTGTACATTTTCTCTCTCTCTCTTTTTCCCCCCTTTGCTGAAGGGAAGATTTGGTTTGTTGCCAAGACCTGTTTAAATGGTAACCTATGCAGTTCATTCTAAAAACATTCATTTATCATTCACAAATTAACCTTGTAACAGGATAGCTGCTCTTATTTTCACTGTCATTTTGCCCTTTGGATAAGAGATTGCAAACACATAGAAATCCAGTCGAAAAGCATATTTAATGTAAAGAAGGTAATTCTGAATGGCATTACTATAATTATAAGCAAAGATAAGTAACCATACATCTTCATTTCCCACATACCAGATCTATTAATAATAGAACAAAATGCAATTTGTGCTAAATATTGTGCAGTGCATCACGCCAGAATCATAATTGCTTTCAATCAGGTTGGATTTTAAATGGAAAAAAAAAAATAAAAAAATCAGCCTGGAATACACGCACAGTAGTAATACAAAATGATTTAAAATGATATGTTTCATTTCCTTGGCTCCCAAAGTGGTTTTTGACATGAAGGATTTTATAAACAGCATGTTGTTTGGTATGAATCTATATGGAGCTATTGTACTGTATATTAAATCACACATATACATTATTGTGAAGGAGGAAAACAATGTCTTGGCATCTTGCACAAACAGCTTGCTGTGAAAGGCATTATAGATATCACTATAGTAAACATGAAGCTTCTTTCAAGTTACATCTTGTAAAAGCATTGCAAACAAATTTAAAGGAACAGTCAAGATTCCTTCGGCAGGTTTGGATGCATGATTTGTCCCCTGCCTTTTTTTTTTTTATAAATTTTTATGGGTTCTGTTTGCACAGTTAGAAACTTTTCTCTGAAAAGTACTTTTTCTGTAAAGGAACACACTGCAAAATGTGTGATTTCTGACACCTCTCCTGATCTCAGCCACTCAGGCCTAAATTTATGTTCTCTGTCATGTATCTTGCTCTACAGGGGCACAAAGAAAAGAATGCCTTTTTTTTTTCATGTGGTGACACCTTTCTTCAGAGTACCCTTCCTTCCCCTTGGGCATAATATGTACTTTAAGTATTTTTAGGGGACAGTCTCTTTGTTTGAACTGTTGGTTGAGCTGGACACATCACTGATTGCAGAGTATATATTTGTCTACGATGTCAGCCTGATTCAAAGTCCACTGAAATCAACGGGAATTTTTCCATGGACTACAAATGGGCTTTGGAACAGTGTCTTAGTCCTTATTCATCTTCACGAATTGTTTGTGAGCTGACTTTTATTTAATCTAGTGGTAAATAGTCAATTTATCATGCAAACTGTTTCAACCAATGGATTGTCCATGGAGTGTTTACTTCATCTGTTTATCGTTTACCTGGTTATTCACTGAGTGATTGATCACATTGTATTGATTCTGCACCATGACTTGAATGAAAACTTTTGCAACAGATAATCTACTGTAGTTAGGGTTACCAGATACCAAAGCACGGAAAGGAGGACAGAGAAGTATGAAAAAAAGGTCATGCAGGGCCCCAGGCCCCCTTCACCTCTGGGCCCCCTTCACCCACCCCAACTACTGCCCCCTTAAAATACCTGCCCCACATTGCCACCAGAACTACTGCCCCCCCCATGCCTGTCCCCAAGGCCCAATAGCACGTGTGCATCTCTTAACTAAGAGACATGGGTTGAGATCACTTTGATGGTTGGTATCACCATGGAGCAAACAAGGACAAATAGCGCAGCTCAAGGCAGGATGGCTGGTTTCACCATCTCTCCAACAAGAGCTGGGGGAAGCAGAGATGGTGGTGAAATCCTCGTGGTGAGAGTTCCAGAGGGATCGCCTCGTTAGTCTAGTTCAGCAAAACAAACGAGTCTTGTCACTGTGTGGTGCCTTTCTTAAAGCCCCGGCTATGGGAAGCAGGCAATCACAAAATGAAAAGGAAGCCTGCCCTTGCCTCTCTCTGCGAGATAACAACTCCCTGTTATTAGCGAGTCGACCCTCCACACTCCCAACAAACCCAGCTTACACTTGTAATCGCTGACAGCTAAACCTGCTTTTACAGTTTCCAAAGGGATAGCCGTGTTAGTCTAGTCCAGTAAAAAAACAACAAGCAGTTGTGTGGCACTTTAAAGTGCCACACAACTGCGTGTTGTTTTTTTGCTTTTACAGGCCATTTTTTCCTCTTGTTTGTGAGTAAAGTTGCGTAGAGCTATAGGGACAAGGAAACCAAAGAGGAAAGAGAGAGCCTGTAGGGGAAACCAGGACCAAGAGCAGTGAGGCATTGGGGTACAGTTTGAGAAGAATGAGTACTCTGAAGGAGCTCCCTGCCCATCCTCATTCACAGATTTCCCTAACACCCCCTTTACAGCCCCCCTGAATTTCCCAACATCCCCTCCCAGTTGTCAGCTAGTAACAGTGTTATACCAATTTAGTGAGTACCTCCAATACCCCCCCTACAACTCCCCTTACACTCCCCCAGTTTCAAGTCCTGTGGAGAATACGGGTCAGGGTACAGATATTAAGTATAAAAGAAAGCAGATGCTTTCACCTTGAGTTCCAAGGAATCTTCTTCAAGACGTCCCAGCCCTATAACATGTTGGCATCAACCCAACTGCAGGACCGGTGTGGACCTGCTGTGCAACCCTGCAAGGAGCATACATGGCCCAGAGGTGGCCAGCCACGTGGATAAAGCCATGGGTATGGAGGGAAAAGTAAGATGGGTGGGCTGGCATTGTCCTTTTAAGGCCAGTCCTCTATTGCCCTTTTGAGAGCTCTCCCCAACTCTGTTCATCTCTGCTGTGCAGATCAATGTCTGTTCTGAACTGAGGGTGGTTCTCAGTGCTGAGGATTGTGTTCAACTTTGCTCAGCTCTCTGGCTGAGATCCAAACAGCAAAAAGACGGACAAAATCCACTTTTTCTCAAATGCCTGGAGGACAGTGGACATCAGGGCAAAAAGGAGGACATGTCCTCCTTTTGCCGGATGTCTGGTAAACCTAACTGTAGTAGCTAACAGAAAATGTACTTGCTTATACATAAGCATCATTATTGTCATGCCATTCGCCAAACTTAGTATATGCAAAATCCTACATGAACAAGTAATTGTGGTAGAGCTGACTAGAAAAGCGTGAGTACATTTTGCTAAAAAACAGTTTTTTCCAAGTTCCAAAATTTTTCATTTTTTTTTTCTTATGTTATCTTTTCTAAAAAAAAAAATCTAAAAATTGTGGGGAGAAAACCCGAAAGCCCAACCTTTTTGCATCTGAAATAAAGACTTTTGCCATTGGGGAAAAAAAGATTTTAAAATTTCATGTTTTGTCTCTCTACCAGGAAGCGCTCCATATAATTAGAATGATTAGCCTTGTGGAACAGCCCTGAAGAGGAAGAGTAATTGGGTAGATTATCTGACAGCCAGGGCCAGTCCTTCCATAGAGGTGACCTAGGCAGTCACCTAGGGCACCAAACAATAGGGGGCACCAAGGACCGCTGGGTTGGGGCCAGCAAGCCTATTTTATATTTCCTGCCCTGCTTCGCACAGGCAGATAGCCAAGGGTGGAGCAAAGCAGGAAGTTGTTTGGACTAGCTCTGCTCCCCCAGATAAGGTGGGGATGGGGGCTAGGAACAGGCTTAAGCGGGACTGAGAGGGAGGGAAGGGGAGCAGGTGCTTCTTGGCCGGCCAGCGGCTCAACCCAAGTGGCCTGTGCTGCTCTGCCCATGAACCTTGGTCAGCCCATTGTCTGGCCCAGCCTGGCCTGTCCCAGCCAACCAAATGGGCCCACAGCTCAGCCAGGGCCATCCCAGCCCTCTGCTTGGCTTGGCACACAGTTCAGTCATTTTTGGAGGGAGCTAGAAAGAGTGGGAAGGAGGGCCCACCACCTGGACCATGCAACTTGGGCCTCCACTGGGGGGAGGGGGAAAAATCACAGGCGTGGGGTGCACCAAAAAGCCTTGGGCTGGCCCAACTAACAGTTCTGCTTCAGTGGCACCTGTATACTCATGTAATTAAAAATTTTGAGATGGAAATCTTTTGGGAAATTCTGACTGGGCCAACTCTAAACATTTCACATCTATTTTCCCAAAATTGTAGATAAAAATTATGAAAATATTCCATTTAATGTTTAGATAATATCAAACTTTTCCTTTTAATAACATTGAAGTTTTGTTTTGAATTATTGTTTATTACACATTATAAAAGTTGAAATGATAAAGTTAAAACAAACCACTTTGACCTTATCAACGGGTTTCATTTCAATAAAGTTGAAAAAAAATGTTTTATAAGGTCACTTCAAAATTTCTGAAAATATATTCTCTGAAAATACATTTTTTGTATGTTTCATTTTGAGGGAATTATCAAAAATTTGGCTTTTCGTTCAGATTTGAGATGAAAGGTTATTTTGAAATGCCAGACACTGATGTGAAAATGTAAATTCCAGGTTTTGAACCATCTGAAGTCTAAGCCAATCCTTAAGTATGGCTACAATGGAAGCTTAGTTAAGTGGACTTAATGAGGTTGACTTTAAGTCAACTTAAAGTTGATCTTGTTAATTTGACTTGCAGTGTCCACATTCAAAAGGCCTGCAGACTGCCCATGTCCACACTGGCAGCTGCTAAATCAACTTAATTCTTCAACTGATTAAATTAAGTCAGTTGAAGACTGACTTAAGTACTATTCCCTATCTACACAGGCTTAATACGTTTGAGTTAAATGTTAAGTCGATGTTCCAAGGTGGAGTTATTAAGCTGACTTAAGGAAGCACTTAAGTTGACTTAATAAATTCCAAATGTGGCCAGAGCAATTCTTAGGTTGACTTAAGGAAAGTTAAGTGGACCTAAGGCTCTGTGTACACATACCCCTTTGGCTTGATTGGGACAGGTGAGTTTGGTCAATATCATTTTTCCTGTCTAGGAGGGAAGGATGCCCTATTCAGCAGACTACAAAGGGTTGCCAACCCTCCAGGATTGTCCTGGAGTCTCCAGGACTTAAAGATTAATCTTTAATTAATGATTGCCAGGTGATGAAATGTTCAGGAATGCGTCCAACCAGAATTGACAACCTTAGAACTGTTGCATGGGATTTCATATATGACCCTCTTTGTTAACTGTGTGAAGTAGCATGCAGGAGGAAACACAGAAACTTCAGTACTCACGTCTAAATCAAAATAAGTTTTGATTATAAAAGCCACAAAAGCAAAAAAATGGGGCTTCTAATACAGGGGTTCTCAGCTCCTTTGGCACCGTGCCATACTTAAGAGATTTCCCAACTGCGTGCGACACAGGGATGCTCTCCACTTAGCCTACCACCGATAAGGTTCTTCCCTGGCATCAGCACTTTTAGCAGCAATGAAATCAGAGTGGCCCCAACCACTGAAAAAATCAGCCTCAACAGGCAGTTTCAGCAGCAGGAGACTTGAGCAGCAGCCCCTGCCATTGCAAAACAGAGCAACCTAAGGCAATTTCCGTGGCTGCTCTTCACTGAGCACCCCCACCACAACACAAAGCTGCTACCACTCAGCCTTTTGGTGTATTTGAAGGTCACTCTCAGTTTGTGCTCTGTTTTGTCTATAAATCTAGACTGTTAACTCCCTGTGAGTGTGGATGTATCACTTCTACTTCTTTGGGTGCCTATGATGCTTTACACATAAGAATATGTACCATCCATTATTAAATAGCTGATTTTTTGACAACCCATATAGAGATGTCAGCTAGTTCTGGTCCTTGGGAAAAGGTGTCCAGTTGTGCTCTACTGTTTTCTCCCACTGTCAATCAGCTAGGGAGATTTTGCCTCTTCATGCAGAAACATCAGGGGAAAACCTATGCTGGGGTAGATTCACAGGTTCCACTTCTTTGGGGAGAGGGCAGGCCTTTTTGCCTGTGAAATAATGTAGCTGCTGTTGTCATGCCCCTCTGAATTTGTCTATTATTCATGGGTGCAGATCTAGATCAGGGTTTGGCTCTGTAGTTGGGCTCTGTGCTTGCAAAGTGAGGGACTCAAATATGGCTTATATATGCCTGAGTATTTATATAACAACAGTGAAAGCAAATAGGAGTCAAAACAAAAACACTGGGAAGGTCAACTGAACACATCAGCAAGATATTAGCCTAATCTCTCCTACAAGTTTTGAGCTGTCAAAGGCAACTAGTGGTGATTTCTGCCAAAAGACACGAGAAGATGCCAGCTGGGAAACCACCCACTAACCCACAAGCAGTTTCTCAAAACAAATTGGAGTTTCAGAATTTGAGAGTCAGGTCCAGGAATGACTGCCAGGCACATCCTGGCACCAAGGACTTCCCATAATTCTTTTCAGTGGAAATACTGTACTTGGAGAGCGTTGCCACAGATCCCCATGTAAATGGATTTCCCTATTTGTATCAGAGAATAGCTATAAATTTAAGCCTATAAATTTTGTTTCACTTTTGAGACCTAGCTGGCATAGAATTAATTCAGCAACTCAAACTGTTTTAATTATTTTTTGCTAAATATGTTAGTTTAACTTTTTAGTTGCAGCCAAGGTGGTATAAACAGTTTTCAGATATTGCCTTAATACTAAGTTATTTGGGGCTAATTAAAGCATTTGTGCAGTCCTCAACTCCTAGCACTGTGGATGAAAGCACAAAGGTCTGAGTTAAGGACACAGTATCCTTGGAAATGTGTGTTTATTCTCCTTGGTTCGTAGTACATTTAATCCACTATAACTTTTTGTGTACGAATACCCTTCCTTTCAGGACGTGTGTTAATAACAGCCATCATACAATACTTCCTGGAGAAGTTTGGAACACAGATTTAACAGCATACAGCATAATTGTATATTTCATTTTAGGGCTATAATTACAATTTGTTCTTGTAATTCGGAGAAGTTCTGCTGTGTTACAACCACACCTTGCTATTTATCACTTGTGTGACAGTTGCACTTATTGGCCCAAACCTTGACTGGAGTCCCATTGTGATAGGCACTTGTACCTCTGTGTAATAAGAGTCAATCCTTGCCTTCAGGAGCTTACAATTGAAATGGCCAAACCAAGTATAAGCCTCATTATACAAGTAGGTAACTGAAGCACAGTGATAGGTAACTGAAGTCCAGATTTCTAAAGGTATTTAGGCATGTTCAGTAACCCGCAAGAAGCCTGTGGCTGCACTAAGGACTGAATTCAAGCCGCTTAAGTTCCAGTCCAGAGCTTTAAGGGAATTCTTCTCCTTGGTTATTTAGCTACCTTGAGCTGGATTGCACTGTGAAGGCGCAGGCTGTCATGGAGCTGCATTGCCCCATATGGCACGCTTGAGGCACTATGCCTCCCAGCTCTTGGTGAGCACACCCATTGCATTACCTCTTTGGAGCATGTGTTCTGTGCTTTCCACTGTGGCCTTCCAATGCCACAGACTATTTAGGCTCCAGAACTCGGCATCATTTGGGGAGTATGTCTACTCCTGGAAGTGGTCTCAGAATAAATATTTCCTGGGTTAGGAGAGCGCATGGACTTCAGTTTTTCCTTGGCCATGATTGTGCTTGGTATGGGGGCTGTACTTGGTATAGGAAGGCTCCTCTTCCCACTCTTCAGTCTTTGCTCATTCCACAGCTGCTCCCAGCCTAGCTTTTTTTCAAGTGCTTATGAGCTAGTTGGTAAGAGCTAGATTCTGCCACCCTCACATTAGGCAACATCTTATTCCATGAGTAGTTCCACTGAGCTTAATCCATCTACTTATGGAGTAATCTACTATTCACCGTGAAGAAGGGTTATAGAATCTGGCCTTCAGGAAGGCCTTGTCTACTCACTGAATTACTGTGAGGCAGGCCAGGTTGTGACTTTATAGTGCACCAGCTTACCTCACAGTAATTTCTTGTGAGGACATTGGTGTAGCTCAGTTAAAGTCCTCAGTATGAATTTTGCTACTTTTTGAAAGAGTAACCACTAAGCAACATTCTGGGACTTTTCGTGCAATGTAGAAGAGTCCACATGAAATGTTGTTGTGCAGCAAGCTTCATACCCTGGCTTGCTGCATGTTAATTAAGATAAAGATTCATACCACTGCTTGCTGCATATTAATATGCCACATAGACATAATGTTAGAGATGGGTCCAGGCAGAATCCTTGATCCAGCTCATCACTGAAGTTTGTGACTGAAGCTTAAATGTGTGGTGGGACTATCCAGATCTGGATTTACCTCTCTTTGGTGAATCCATAATATGAATATACATTTTGGTTTCAGCAGATTTTAACCTCTTGTCATGAAATGCTATCGTGATGTCACATATCAACTGTTGCTAGGATACTTAAAGTCTGTGCAAAAGCATTAAGATATCTTCACATGCCAAATACTCTGAAGCCTTGCGACACCAAAGTGACCTGCCACATATTGACTTGAATATGATGATGGTTTGAACAGGTGACAGCATAAAAAGCATGTTAAACACTTGTGGGGTTTAGGCCAACATTTTCGGATGTAAGGGTCTGAAGGTAGATAGGTACCTAAACAGACTGACTGGTAAATGAGGAGGATCCGAACCTCCCATTTACTGTAGCAGATTAGTCTGAATATTAAGTCCCCTTTTATTCTGCTAGAAATATGGGACTGCTCAGACATGCTTACCTTGGCTTTGCACTCATCTTGGCTTCATGCTCTTTTCCTTAATTGTATATATATGTGAATTGTTTGACAATATTTCAGAACAAAGGCTTCTGTGTCCCCAGTACAGCTGCAGGTTTAACACTTCCCACTATCAAAATACCCATCACTAGGGGTGAATGCCCATCCTCTTTAACATTTCTCTGTTGAGATTACCAGTAGTGATTTTGGTGATATGAGGACCCTCTCTAGATAAGACTAGATAAATGTCACCAAACACATTAGAAATAAGCTACTGCACACAGCCAGAGCATAGTACCTCTTCAATTCAAATGCAAATTGGCTTTGAACCAGCACCCTAGATTAGAAAGACTGTATAGCCCAGTTCCAGTGCTCTGAGCCATCTGGTCTGCCTTGCTTAGCTTTACTTGTCTGAAAAAAAGATTATTATGATTCTGCTCATGACAAAATATACCATCAAAAGGCTATCAACATTTCCATTGTTCTAGTATTACATGGTCAAATTCCTAAGGATTATCAAAACATGGGGCAAAATTACAGGTGGGCTTCAAGTAAAGTTGTGCATAAATAAAGTCCATAGGATTTGACTGGTGCAATCAAGTAGTTAAATCCTGATGCTTCCCTTTCAAAATGTATCCCCAAGTATTTCACAGTGCCTTGATGGATACATCAAATAATCCCTTTTATTTATGTATGGCAGGAACGAAAATGGTGTTCTGTTAACTGGGTAAAAATATACCATTTTGCTAGCAACATTCTGAAGGATTACATCTCATTGGATATATTTGATCATGGACTTCTAGTTAGGGAGTATTTTAGCCTCTGGAATTCTGTGACGCTGAAGTTAGAAACAGTGAGTCTATACCCATATACTATGCAAGAGCAAAGATGAACTATCACCAGTGAAAACATCACTTGGGACAATGTGATATGCTGAAATGTCTCCTAGGTTCACAGATCAGATACATAGTGACTAACATGGTTGAACAGGTAAGAAAATAGAGGTAAAATACATTTTGTTTTATCAGAAATTCCCAGCTGGCTCTAACAGTGATGATATAATAGTGAAATATGCTGCTGGTGGTGCATGTTCTTTACTTCCTGATTACCTTCCCAACTGCTAGGTATATGTGACTCAGGCTCCTTGGAAACAGTTCTAAGAAATACACAAATTGAGTGACTTCTTCTGGTGTTTGCACTGGGCAAGCCCGCGCCATTGTACTGTATGTAGCACCAGTAGTGTGGGTGGCTTAAAATCCTCCAGAATGAAGTGAGCTGATGACTTAAATAACTTCCACTTAGGTAGTTATCAGCTGGAAGACCATTCAGGAGGCATTAAGCTATTTGAGGGTGACAAATGAACAAACATGAGGAACCACACGCCACCCAGTGGGTGATCTGACAACAAATATAATTTATTTCACTGGTGGTGCCAAAGTGGGCACTGGAGCTGAAAACTTATATATCTACCACAGTCTTAGGAAAAGGAGAAACAGTATGGGCTTTGTCTGAAATAATTGACTGTGTATAGCTCATAATGCGTGTTTTCATGGGAAAGTTTAAGTTTAGTGTCATTGTTCCTCTATTATGTTGTGGTTTTATGTACTAGCCTAAATGCTATAAAAGGATAAACAACTGTATATACTTTTGAAACTAGTACTATTATCATAAACCTTAGAAAAAACAAAAACAAAAAACAAAACAATAACAAATTGAATCAGGATTAACTTTGGAGTTTCAATGTATTTATAATTGTCTGCAATTGCTGATGCTGGAGTACAGATACAATCTCAAAGGTCTTTGGCTTTATTCAATTTTATTTTAATTTATATGGTGATAGTTAGTGGTGGCCTCTAATTATGCACAGAACCAAAGTTTCCTAAGTGAAAACTTAAGATCAAAGGGCATGAATACTGGCCTTGAAGGCATCTTCCCCTACACAAGTGACTCTTAGCTTCTCTGCTGTCCTTTGGAATAAATTAAGCACCTTAGGATAAATGCTGAATAAAACATGAAGCACAGAAGGTTTAGATTTTACAGATGATGAATGGTTGGATTACAGATGGGAAAAGGAGCATGAGAAAATATAAACCATTTAGTTAAAAAAAATAAGCAATGCAAATGATTGGATTCAGTCTGCTAATAACTTCTCCCATTCTCCTGTTCACTTCTACAGACTCCCTCATCTTGGTGATATGGCTGTGTTGTTCTGTGGAAAGTCTTGGGCTTAACTTTGATGAGATGTTCATCTATACCAGTACAGGCATTCCACTGGTTTCAGGGGGCATTGATTTTGAGGCCTTGTCCAATAGCTGGTAATTTAAAAAATAGAAACACACACATCTGACTGAAATGGAAAATCACGCCCCACTTACGCCTCATGAAGCATTAACTTAAAGGCCAATTGCTTCCAACAAAACTAACATGAGTTAAATTCACTTCTATGTTACCTCTATTGTCTTCAGTAGTATTACACAGAATTAATTGGATCCAGTTAGAATATCCCATCATGTTCTTCATACTTAAACATGGAAAAGGATTCAAGAGTAAGGCTGAAAGTCTATACAATTTGCAGTAGGTGTTTATACTTAGAATTGGATTCTGTCTGTTGAGAAGAAAAGCTGTGTATTAATTTTGAACAAAATTGTATTATTTTATGCAGTGTATCAATATGCTAAAGACATAGTTCTTTTTAAATTAATTCTTTGATAAATGATAATATTAAGATGTTTTGCTGGTATTTTTCCTTAGTAATTTTCTATTCATCTTCTTTATTTGAATGTGTGTCAAAAGCTTTTGGATCATGATCATAATTCTTTAAAATGTGTTTTTGAGTTCAGCTAGAGCAATTCTAAATGAATGAGAGGGAGAAAAGTGGCATTTCTCAAATAGTGAGATCTTCAAATGGTCTGCTGTCTAAATAGACGCTGTTATTACTAAATTGCCTGGTTTCCTGAAAACATTAGCATCCAAAGCTTTGATCCACAGCCCACTGAAGGAAGTGAAAGACCTTCTACTGATTTGACTGAACTTTGGATTAACCAGTAATCTTTACAGTATGCCACATCAGAACTTAAAACTAGGGATCCAAAAGGTTAGCCATTTAAAAGTTTAAACGATAATCATCTCTTTAACCATTTTAAACAGCTGATTAGTATTTAAACTGGGGTGCACAGAAGAACAGCTGGACTGGCTTTTGGCTCCCTGCCAGCAAGAGCAGGTGGGCTGCTCTCTTTGGCAGGGAAGCACAGAACCCAGTGCGTAGGAACAGGAGCAGCAAGCCACAGGTGGGGTGGCAGGGGCAAGCAAGCTGTGTATAGGCCTGGGTCCTAACCAGCAGGGGAGGTGTGGAACCTGGTGAGGATGTAGGTAAGCTGTACCTGGGCTTGGCTCAGCTCTCTGCCAGCACACTCAGTCCTCCCAGCGTTTAACCATTTACATGTTCTATTTTTAGAATGTTTAAATGCACTTAAATTAAACTATTTTTTATATCCTCACTGAAAAGATGATGAGCATGTGTGCGTGCACCTGTGTATAAAATATCTGTATAAAACAAAGATAACAATACAACAAAATAAAATACACGGCATTGCAAGGAAAATAATTAAATATATTTTCATGATAAGGTTTTGTCCCTCCTCCCCCCAGGTTATTCACAGATGTAACACGTTGTAACACATCATGAGATTTCTACTGACCCACTGCTCCAATTTGTCTAGGTCTCCCTAAATCCTATCCCTGCCTTCCGACATGTCTACCCCCCCCCAACTTGGTGTAATCTGCAAATTTACTGAGTGAGCAGTCTATCCCATCATCCAAATCATTAATGAAGACCTTGAACAGAACTGGCCTCAGGACCGACACCTGGGGCCCTCCACTAGCTACTGGTGCAAACTAGACATTGAGCCATTGATTGCTACCCACTGAGCCCAATGATCTAGACACCTTTCTATCCACCTTACAGTCCATTCATCTAAACCATGCTTCCTTAACTTGCTGACAAGAATGCTTTGGGAAACTATGTATCAAAAGCTTTGCTAAAGTCAAGGTATATCACATTGACAGTTATTCCTACATCCATTTAGCCTGTCATCTCATCCCAGAAGGCCATCAGGTTGGTCAGGCACGATTTGCCCTTGGTGAATCCATGCTAACTATTCCTGTTCACTCTATTTTCTTTCAAGTGTTTCTTGAATGGATTCTTTGAGGACTTGATCTATGATTTTTCCAGGGATTGAGGTAAGGCTGATTGGTCTCTAGTTCCATGGGTCCTCCTTTTTCTTTTCTTGAAGACTGGAAAAAGGCAAATATAGTATCTATCATCCAAGACCTCCCCTGTTCGCCACAAGTTTTCAAAGATAATGACTAGCGGCTCTGCAATCACATCGGCCAGCTCCCTCAGCACCCTCAGATGCAGTTCATCTGGCCCCATAGACTTGTGCACATCCAACTTCTTTAAGTAGTCCCAAACCTGATCTTCCATCACCAAGGGCCCCCTCTCCTTCTGTCCATTCAGTGTTACCTAGTGTAGTAGCCTGGGAGCTGACCCTGCCTGCGAAGACTGAAGTCTGGTGGTCTATAGCAGACATCTACCATGACATCACCCTTGTTGCACTCTCCTCTAAACTTAACCCAGAGACTTTCAACATGTTTGTCTCCACTTTCATAGTGGAGCTCTGAGCAGTCACAAAGTTCTTTTACATATAGGTTATGTCTACACACACAGATTTATTTCAAAATCAGTCCTTTCGAAATTGCTTATTTTGAAATAAAACTCTTATTTTGAAAGGGCTCATTTCAAAATAAGGAAAACTGCGCAATCGAAACGGCTATTATTTCGAAAGGAATATTTTGAAATAACGCCAATTGGACCGCTGTTTCGAACAGTTGTTTCGAAACAACAGAGTTGTTTCGAAACAACAGGTCTAATGGCGTTATTTCAAAATATCCCTTTCAAAATAACGGCCGTTTCGAGGGGGGAGCAGGTTTTACTTTTTCAAAATGACGATTCTTATTTCGAAAGGACGGAGTCCATCCTTTTGAAATAAGAGAACGTTGTGTAGACCTAATTTCTTTTATTTCAAAATAACGAGTGTTATCTCGAAATAAAAGTGCCGTGTAGACATAGCCATAGTGCTATTCCTCCACCTCCTCTTCCCTG
The DNA here is from genome assembly GCA_007922195.1 of Podocnemis expansa. Classification (NCBI taxonomy): domain Eukaryota; kingdom Metazoa; phylum Chordata; order Testudines; family Podocnemididae; genus Podocnemis; species Podocnemis expansa. Next base: position 3,415,211 of record ML682008.1, read on the forward strand.
CCTGTCCTTCCTGAACAAGTTATACCCATCCATGGCAGTGCTACAGTCATGCAAGCTATCCCTCCACGTCTCTGTTATTCCAATTATGGTATAGTTTCTTGTCTGTCAGCACTACCAAGTATTCCTGCTTGTTTCCCAGGCTCTTTGTATTTGTGTACAGGCACCTAAGATACTGGGCCGATTGCCCTACTTTCCCCTGTCGATTGTCTCTCCTGTTGCATCTTCCTCATTGGATTTTCTCCCGGTGTCCTCCTTCCCTCCTCACCTGAGGTATTAGGGGTTCATTAGGACACCTAAGACACTGATTTGATTCCCCCCCTCCTTCTGACTAGACTCTCTTTTATCCCTGCTGTTACAGCCCCAGCTCCACTCAAGTTCCATCCCTGTACCCAGGTCTTCCTCATTGTGACTTACCTGTGGGCTTTGGTCACCTTCCCCCTTCAAACCTATTTTAAAGACCTACTCACTAGGTTAGCCAGAATACATCTAAATGTGTTCTTCCCCCCTCCTCAATAGGTGGAGTCCATCTCTGCCTAGCAGTCCTTCTTCCTGGAATAGAACTCTGTAGCTGATGAAGCCAAAGCCCTTCCGGTAACACCATCTTCAGTTAGGCATTCACCTCTAGGATACATCTGTCTCTGCTCAGGCCCCCTATCCTTGACCAAAAGGATCAAAGAGAATACCACCTGTGCACCAAACTCCTTCACCTGTGCTCCCAGAACCCTATAGTCACTTTTCATCTGCCAAAACTCACATCTCGCAGTATCATTAATGCTCACATGGATGAGTAGCATGAGGTAGTAGTCAGAGGGCTGGATGACTCTCGATAATCCCTCTGTAACGTATCTGTCAAACAGCTCTAGCAAACAAAGATATTTTATAACTTTTGTATCACTGATTATGTTGCACACCCAGGATAAAATCAATGATAAAGTTAGTGTGTCATGACAAATAAACCTTTAGAAATGTAAGCAGATTGTCAGTAGTTTAACTGTAAATAAGATACCATTTCAAAAATAAAGGGAGTTCACAAATCATATGTATTAATGGTTCAGTTGTACTATTCAGACATAGGATTTCATTAGTGCTGAAGAGCTTGGAGAAATGGGATGCATTCTTTTTTCAAGGATTCTCTCACAGCCATATAGTTCATAGGGGATTTGTGTGTATTATGACATCACTGCATGGGGTTCAACGCACTTCCTGCAGCATGGCTGACTTGAATGAATGGGGAGGAAGAGTTCTGAACCATGCCTCTAGCTACTCTGTCTCATCCTGCCTCCTTTGGCATGCTATGTGCCCTCTTGTAAGTAGTGAGGAATTAATTCAGCTTGGCCATATCCTCTTGATTCTCTGCTCACCCACTGCGTGCACTGGGACATGCTGCACCACACCAGGCTGGTCCTCTCCTCACACCGTTGTAATATGATCTGTGTATCTTTCCTGCTCACTCTTCTAATACGACTGTGTTCAGTCTAATACAGAGCCTGTCATCTTAGGTCTTTATGGAATGCTCATTGCATATTTTAAATTACTGTTATGATAACGTGTGTCCTGCAACATCATACACGTGTACAGTTATGAAATATGTCTGTATCTCACATGACCTGAATAGAGGCAGAAAAACAGAGCTGGGGTCACACACCCAGCAAAGTCATGCATAAGAAGAACGATGACGTTTAAGCACCCAACTCAAGAGAGAAATATCATATCAGTTGCCAAAGATGTGGGCAGTTACCTGACCCTGAGGACGCACTGAACTTTACAAAATGAAAGTTAGTCAGTTTACACGCATCCCATGAGTGGATAGTGAGAGCGCTCTTCCACTGGGTGAGGGTCCGACTGCATGCAGGAGGCTGGTTGTGAGCTGACCCAGGAGTTCACACAGCAGGGCGAAGTAATTTGGGACCCTGGAGTGGAGAACTGGGGAGGTGTAGTGGCACACCAGTCCAGATTGTAGGACGGGAACGTGACATACAAATAAAGGACAGGGGAGAATCTAACCTTGTGGTATTACAATTAATTGTTCTATAGTTTAGTGCTTTCTATACCTCCATTTCAAACCACAGTGGAGACAGCGTTAAAAACAATTTATTGGAAACAATTCCATGTTGCCTCTGCCCATGTCTATTGACTCAGTGTGTCCAGGGCCCTAACTATGGCAGGGCGAAAGGGGAAAAGCCCCAGGCTCCAATTTAAGAGGGCACCATGGCAGATCATTCCTAGCTCTGGGAGCCAGGGTATGCACTCCCCACCCAGCTCTAATCGTGATGAGCCAGGCAGTGGGGGGTGCTTTCCCTGCCACTCAGCTCAGAGCAGCCAGGACATCCCCACCGGGTCCCGGGTGCGTCCCCGTCAGGCTCTCTGTCCGTGGCAGGGGAAAGCGAAGGCCCCACCTGATTCTCTGGCCATGGTGGGGAAAGGGAAGCCCCCACCTGGCTCTCTGGCCACCACAGCGGACGACAAACCCTGCGCCCAGCCGTGGCTGCGATCGGCCAGCCAGCAGGGGAAGATACCTGATCTGCCGAGGCAGGGTACTGGGGCCCGATCTGGCTGCCTGCCACTGGAACAGATCGGGGCCCAGGTGGGAGGACACCTTTGGGGCTGTTTGCCCCACATGCCAGATATTCTAGTTTACAGCCCTGACTGTGTCATTAGTGGCTCTAATATCTGTGATTTTGTTAATTACATCATTGCATGGATCCGAGCTGTAACTACAGTTGGGCAAGCGGGGCTTTGCCCCAGGCATGGCAGAGTGGCTCCATTGAGGCACTCCATTAAAGGGCACATTCCTCACTGCTCGCTACAGGGGCCACCCATTGTAAAGGGCACCAAATTCTTTAGTTACGGCTCTGGCATGGATCTTCTTAGTCTTCACTGGCATAGGTGGCCCTGTAGAGGAATAAAGTAAAGCTCTCCCTTCACCCCCAAAGCAGGTCCCTGATAAAATTATCATCATTTCACAGAAGCAACGGTCTTAACACCCATCACTTACTATTACTCTCATCATAATCATTTCACTGTTACCTTGATCTCTCCCTATCTGTTGTATTCACTTATTGTCTCTTGTCACACACTTTGGCAGTAAGGTCTTTGGGTACATCTACAGACCATGGCAGTGAGCCTCCCAGCCCAGGTCAACATATTCAGGCTCCTGGGCCTTACCTTACAATGCTAAAACCATCTGTTCAATCGTAGCCTGGGCTGTGAAGCCTACAACTTCAAACTGACATCTATACCACTGACTTTAGAGATAACATGAGCCTGATTCTGTTGATCAGGGCTGGGACGTTCATTGTCCTGTTCACCTACGCTGGGGCTGCCTTTTCTTTATGTATATGCACAGCACCTAGCACAGGACTGGGCCCTCTAGTGGTATTATCAGTCCAAATAAATAACTTTTTTACAGATGATCGATAGCATGATTGTGTTACACTGCGCTGTAACATCATTACTAATGTGCTTATCGTGCAGCTACAAAGTGCCTTGTGGCATTTCCAGTAAGATTAGGCTCTACTGTTGAACCCCGGGTTTGCGATGTGACTGGGATGGACCAGCGACACCCACCAATGAGACGGACACCAGTTCAATTAAACAAAAAAACTACTTTTATAGTGACACCTTAAACACCTTCAACCCCTTAACAGTGTAAAACAAGGAGATCTATACAAAACCACTTGTAATCAACTAACAATATGAAGCAAAAATCTATATAGGACACTTATAACCAACTAATAGCATAAAGCAAAATCTAAATGAACACTTATAACTAAATGACAATATAAAGCTAAAAACCTATGCAGAGCACTTATAACCAAGTAACAGTGTGGAGCAAGAGTCTATATAAAGCACCTGTAAAACACCTCCAGCCAAACAACAGGATAAAGTATGAGAGTCTATGCAAAACACTTACAACCTACAAAAGTACTTATAGTTAAATAACAGTGTGGATTAATGACCTACAAGAGGGTGGCCATAATAAGTTAAGGACTTTTCTGGCCTTTTACTGCCTCAACATCGGTATAGGCACTGACCAGCCCACCCGACACGTATTTACCAATGGCTGGAAGCCATTCCTCCTTGCTAGCCAAGAAGGGTGGGCGGCAGAATGAAAAAAGTCAGATGAGAGAAAAATAAACCCCCACACTCCCCCCGTGTACACTGGGGAAGTTTGGGGCCAGCAGTTTAGAGCAGAAGCAGAGTAATGAACAATTATACAGTAAGAAGGATGCAAAATACAAATGACTAACAAAACACCTGGCAAATTAACAACACAAAACTATGCTAGACCTTAAACAACTGTATCATAAAAAGATTATGCAGGATACAGAGGAAATAATAACAACTACACAAACTATGCAAAACTCAGGTGAAGAAGCTACAATCACAGACTATATATAAATGGTATCAAGTAGAATGATTAAGAGAAGGTAGGAGGCCTATATCGATTTATAATACCTGTCCCAGGACCGCAGTAGAACCCAAGGCGAGGAGGCAGACCAGCTGCAGCATCTCAGCACTTAATCATTCAGCTGGCAATCCGTGTACACCCCCCAAAAAAAAGAAGGCCTCGGGGGTGGGTACTCCCTGTCTCAGTCGGGGGATCAGTCCGACCAGGTCACAACGTGCCCTTTAGCATCCGAGGGTGGGAGAACAACAAGCTAGCTGAGACAGGAGGTTTTAATAGAATTTTGCCCAGCCAGAGTAAAAATAGCCAATTAGGAGAGGGATCCTGGTCAGGACCAATGATAAAACTGGGACCCCAGACAATGACCCCTCCTTCGTGGTGACGGGGAGCCGAGAAACTGTTCAGGGGGGATAGGAACTCACCCCCCCTTCTTGTTGACACAAAGCTAGGGAGGCAGAAACTCACACAGGAGATTGAAGCCCATCAGGGAAGATCGATCCTTAACACTCTTCCTCTTGAGCTGGATAGCCCGGAGATGAGACCCATCAGGGGAGATAGATACTTAACACTCCTCCCTGTGAGCTCCATAGTCTAGAGGGCTATGTTGGGGGGCGGGGTGGCCATTATGTCTGCCACCTCCGTTGACATACCATATAAAGACTTGGGAAATCAAATGATTTAAAGGTTTGATGGAAGTTGGTAGGTGGCTTCACAAGCTAGAGTAGGCATCCATGTTTTCCTCTGAGTAATGCTGATTCAAACTCATGAACATCAAAGACATAGGACTGGAGAAGACTTTGAGTGTGTAATTCGTTCTTTCCTTTTATTCTTTCATAATTAATTCAGGCTCATCATCAGCTCTTATCACCCCCATGTCATTTATACATCCTTTGTTTATTATCCTCATTGTTTATTCTTGCTTTGCCAGCATTTGACATTTTACGTCATTGCAAAGGAGGAAATTATAGAACAAATTAACTAATTATGATTTTTAGCTTCTTCATCTTATGAAAAGTGAAGAGGAAATGTGACTCCAAGCCCAGTTCCATCAAAGAGAACATTGGTTTCAGTAGTATACGGAGTACAAGCTGTAAATACATTACAGCTGTATAGATCTCTTTACAGTCATTTTGAATAGCTGGCGATCTGCCCCCCGTGATAGTTTGTGAACATGGTGAATAATTTAGCATTCATGCTGCTGCAGTTTTGGCACAAATAATGTGAATAATGTGTCCACCACTTTCCCAAAAGACAGGAAAGAAAGAGTAATGACTACATTTCTCATCACATCATGTTCCATTGTCCCCTAATAACATGCAATGTAGTGTCAAATGTTAAGGCATAAAGGATATTTTGTGTGATGAACTTTAAGTCACTGGGGACATCTTACTTAGTAAGTGTCTGCTACCAGTGTAGAGAGCAGGTTTCTACATTTGGACATTTCTGGGAGAGTTCTGTCAACTCAAAGATTGCCAGGAATCCTCCAAGAATTCCTGGACTCTTTGTGAATCCAAAGCTTCCACGCAGCAGTATAATGAGTCAGCCATTTGTAATACCTTCCAATGGAGTTCAGGGATAGGTGTCCAATCTCAGGTCATCCTTGTTTCAAAAGGCTATTTAAGGTGCTGGAAATCAATGAAAGGCAAAATCAGTTTGTTATTGGAGCAGCAGTGCCATTCAGTCCACCCCTGCACTGAGGTCCTGAACCAACTCTAAGCATTTATGCTCATTTTGAAGTTAAATCTCTCAAGATGCTGAAGACTGAGTGAGAGCAGGCATCCTGTGAAACAATACTCTAGTTACTGTGTCTACACGGGCACTCACTCACTCTCACATGGTCCTAAGACTTCTTTATACTGAACTATATTGAGCTGCTTTATGAATTCTCTGTCAGTGGTTTGTGCAGGAGCTTGTCTGTCCTTTCCGGCCACATGGGCTGAATGCTGGAATGGCACTGGAAGATTTAGCAGCATACCAGAGATTACTAGTTTGTGTCCACACTATAGACTTGTGTGTGCTCACTCAAGTTTTACATATTTGGCCAATCAACCCAAGTTAAAACCACTTCTACATTTGAGTTATGGCATTTTGGTATGGTCAGGACTCAAGTTAGGGGGCAACACTCATAATAATTTGAGTTAACTTTTTAGTGAATACAATCCTTCAGGGTTGAGAGTATAAACAATGCTAGCCAATGATGGGGATGATAATATCTATATACTTGTCCTCTGAAAACTAGAGGCTTCACTTAGCACAGTGAAGCAATGCTTTCTATGGGTACATGTCCACTGGAGCCTTAGGTCAGTGTAAGGAATGTTAAGTCAACCTACAGACTTCTGCAGCCATGGTGGGCTTTTATTAAGTTGACTTAAGTGCTTCCTTTAGTCGACTTAATAACACCACTCTTAAAGTCGACTTAAGGCTTAAGTCAATTTACACCAATGTAGACAGGGAAAGTCCTTAAGTTAACCTACCTGGCCTCCAGTTATCCACAGTGCACCACTCCTTCATTGACCTAGAAGCTGCCAGTGTGGACACAGGCAGTCAACAGGAGTTTTCAGTGTGGACTCTCTAAATTGACTTAATAAGGTTGACTTTAAGTAGACTTAAGTAGACTTGTTAGGTCGACTTAACAGATCCTCCAGTGTAGACGTACTCTCTGGGTGGAGGGGTGTTCTAAAGTGTATTAGCATATTGCACGTTAATTAACTGTTGTATTTTAACCTAGTGTTGTTTGAAATAGTATTGTATTAAAATGGTCTAGGAAATTGTTAGTGCACGCCAGCAAAGTCACATGGATCAGTTAATGTCCAACTTGCTAGTGTACTTTATACATCCCACCCCTGTAGAGTGTATTATCTCATCATGTAGGCAGCCTTAGATCTTCAGGATGAATTTCGTAAACCCTAGGCTTGACAGCGTGAGTCTACCTATAAATATGCCTATTGGGCAAGGATGACGTTGGCTTAATATGGACGAGGAAGACAGAGCATTCCACTCACCTTGGGCACCCAGGGGCTGCTCTAGTTATAGGCAGACTAGAGAGCTGCCTGAGATGGAAGATTTGTGGGACAGTAGACTTGGTTCAGTTTCCTCCAGAGGTGGTTACAGCAGGAGGGTAGTCTGGTGGGGCTGGAGCAAGTAGAGATAAACTGGGGCTTCAAACAGGAGAAAGCAGCTTCAGCTGGGCTGCAGGGAAGTGCTCCTTCCTGTTTCCCCAGCCTTTCCCTTCCCCTGGCTCAGTAATACTGTGACCATGGCTCAGGTGTTGAAAAGTTCAGGGCTATTTCTAATGGCATCAAAAGCACTGCTGGGGCTTCAGCCAACAACACAGTGACCTGCCTGTTTCCATGCTGGCCACCCAGCCACCACCTACCTCTCTGCATTCAGCCTCTGCTTCCCTGACCCGCCTCCCTAGTTCCTGCCCATGCCCCAGCCACCACCCTGGATTTGTATAAGCCTGAGGATGCTGAGAATGTCAGGAAAAGTGGGGGAGAGGAGATGGACTCCAGGGGGCATAAAGGTTGCTGAGGTCTGGCAGAGTTCAGGTTGGGGATGCAGAGAGAGAGGGGTTATGTCTACACCACAAAAGCTAAGTCAACTTTATTAAGTCAACTTAATGAAATCTACTTAAAGTCAACTTTATTAAGTCAACTTAGTGAGTCCACCAGGGGCGTCACTGGGGTGGAGAGAGACCCGGGGCACGAGCCCAACCCCGCCCCACCCTGCCCACGGAGGGCAGGCCCCGCCCCCAGCCAAAAGGCCACACCCCCCAGGCCTGGGGGGAGGCCTCGCCGCCGCCGCCAGCTAGGCTGCGCTGCGGTGTGGCGCGGTGCAGCTTAGCCTGGCCCGGCGTGGCTGGAAGCGGCCGCTGGAGGCTGGGCCCATGGCCACAGCCCTGGATCCGCGGCTGGGGACGGGGCCGCCGCGGGCAGCCAGCCGGGCCCCGGATCCCTGGCCTGACCACCGATGGCTGCGGTGACCCCGTCCCCAGCTGGGGATCCGGGACCCGGCTGGCAGCCCGTGGTTGCAGCGGCCCCGTCCCCGGCCGGGGATCCAGGGCTGCGGCTGCGGGCCCAGCCTCCAGCGGCCGCTTCCGGCCACACCGGGCCAAGCTAGGCTGAGCCGCGCCGCGCCGCAGCGTGGCCTAGCTGGCGGCGACGGCATAGCCACCCTGGCCCTATCCCAGGCCAGGGGGGCGTGGCCTGCCGGGCGGCCAGATAGGCCCCGGATCCCTGGCTGGAGTTGTGGCCGCCATGGCCGCGGACTGCCAGGGATTGGGCCCCAGATCCCCGGCCCAATTGGGCTGGAGAACCGGGGCACCGGCGTTGGGACCCGGGGCACATGCCCCGGGTGCCCAATGCTAGCGACGCCACTGAAGTCCACCCTTCTCTTAAGTTGACTTAACAAAGTTGGTTAGTCAACTTCAGAAAGTGTCCTAATAAAAAATGTGTTGCTTAAGTCAATTTTACTAATTTGACTTAAGCGGGCACATGCTATTACTTAGGTCTTCTTCAGTTGACTTAGATGGCCACATTGCATTAAGTCAACTTAATAAAGTCAACTACATGTCTAAGTCAACTTAAAGAGTGAGAGTTATTAAGTCAACTTAAGGAAGTGACAGAAGATGAGGAAAAAGCTGAAGTACTCAATGCTTTTTTTATTTCAGTTTTCACAGGCAGGGTCAGCTCCCTACACTAGGTACGGTAGATTGGAGAGAAGAAGAGAGGCCCTTGGTGACAGAAGATCAGGTTAGGGACTACTTAAAGGAGCTAGTTGTGCACTCGGGGCCGGATGAACTGCATCCGAGGGTCCTGAGGGAACTGGCTGATGAGATAGCAGTACTCTTGGCCATTATCTTTGAAAACTCATGGTGAATGGGGGAGGTGCCAGAGGACTGGAAAAAAGCAAATATAGTACCTATCTTCAAGAAAGGGAAAAAGGATGATCAAGGGAATTACAGACCTGTCAGCCTCAGCACAATCCCTGGAAAAATCATGGAGAAGGTTCTCAAAGAATCCATCCTGAAACACTTGGAGGAAAATAGAGTGATCAGGAACAGTCAGCATGGATTCACCAAGGGTAAATCATGCCTGACCAACCTCATTTCCTTCCATGATGAGATGACTGGATTTGTGGATGCGGGAAGAGCCGTTGATGTGATATACCTCGACTTTAGCAAGGCTTTTGATACAGTTTCCCACAGCATTCTCATTGGCAAATTAAGGAAGTATGGGTTAGATGCGTGGACTGTAAGGTGGATAGAAAACTGGCTAGATCAATTATTTCAGTGTGTAGGAATCAATGGCTCCATGTCAAATTGGCAACCAATAACGAGTGGTGTGCCCCAGGGGTCGGTCCGGGGGCGAGTTCTGTTCAACATTTTCATTAATGATCTGGATGATGGGGTAGATTGCACACTCAGTAAGTTTGCGGATGACACCAAGCTGGGGGGAATGGTAGATACCCTGGAGGGCAGGGACAGGATTCAGGGAGACCTAGACAAATTGGAGCAGTGGGCCAATAGAAATCTCATGAGGTTCAACAAGGACAAGTGCAAAATCCTACACTTGGGATGGAAAAACCCCATGTACTGCTACAGGCTGGGGAGTGATCAGCTAAGTAGCAACACTGGTGAAAAGGACCTGGGAGTCATGGTGGATGAGAAGCTGGATATGAGTCAGCAGTGTGCGCTTGCTGCCAAAAAGGCCAATGGCATACTGGGCTGTATCAGAAGCAACGTTGCCAGCAGATCAAGGGATGTGGTCATTCCCCTCTATTCTGCACTGGTGAGGCCACATCTGGAATACTGTGCCCAGTTTTGGGCTCCCCACTACAAAAAGGACATGGCCAAATTAGAGAGAGTCCAGCAGAGGACAACAAAAATGATCAAAGGGCTGGAGCACAAGCCCTATGAAGAAAGACTGAAGGAACTAGGCTTATTTAGCCTGCAAAAGAGAAGACTGAGGAGGGATTTGATAGCAACCTTCAACTACTTGAAGGGTTGCTCCAAGGAGGATGGAGCTCGACTGTTCTCAGTAGTAACAGAGGACAGAATGAGGAGCAATGGTTTCAAGTTACAGCTGGGGAGGTCCAGGCTGGATATTAGGAAAAACTTTCTTTCTAGGCGAGTGGTGAAGCATTGGAATAAGCTACCTAGGGACGTGGTGGAATCTCCGTCTTTGGAGGTGTTTAAGGCCCCGCTGGACAAAACCCTGGCTGGGATAATCTAGTGGGAGTGGTCCTGCTTTTTTGGCAGGGGTTGGACTAGATGGCCTCGTGGGGTCCCTTCCAACCCTATGATTCTAGGATTCTATGATAAGCCTTTAAGTTGACCTAATGAACTCCAGATGTGGCGAGAGCTTTGCTTAAGTTTCCTTAAGTTGACTTAAAGCTATAGGGTAGATTTACCCAGGGTTGGGCAGGTGCAGAGGGCCAAAGTCAGGGAGGGCAAGGGCTGGGATGTAGATAGCCCATTTCTTTCCATTGGGAAGAAGCCTGGCTCCCTCTGTGTGAGAGGATCAGCGACCCCAGTCAGGATGGCTTTGTGAAGGGCAGAGGGGTCCATGCTGCTGTATAGACTGGGAGTTGCCCCCTACCATTACCTGCTTCCCATTATAATTGAATTGAGCAGCTCCAGGAGGAAGCAGCCTCTGGTTTTCAGAAGGGCTGAGCTTCACTTCACACCCATCTTGAGCCATAGGCAGCCAATAACAACCCACCCAGGAAAGGCCACTGAGATGTTTGACCTTGGGGGATGATACCACCTGTCCAGGTTCTGTAAGTTCCCGCTCTTCAAAGCGTCTGATGAAGTGGCATTTTCTTCCATGAAAGCTTATGTGATAAATAAATCTCTTAGTCTTTAAGTGCCACAATTCTCCTTGCATTTTTTGCTTTACTAAACTAATACAGCTTCCCCTTTGAAACTGTCCAGGGAGTGAATTGTGGCTACTTGCAGAACTGAGGGCAGAGGCCAGGGGAAGTATTCATCTTTCAACTTTTTTACCTAGGCCCAGTCCACCTAGGAGTTGTACTATTCCCTCCCTTTGGTTCTGCAGCCACATGATGGCAGATCTGCCCCATCAGCCTCCAATCCAGGTGCCTGAATTTCAGATGGGATGGGGATGGCAGCAGCTACAGGATAAGTGCTGTTATGAACTTCTAAAGGGGTAGTAGTGGGGCAATACACTGAAGTTTTGCTTAGGGTGGCAGATCGCTTATGTGATTGCCACCATAAGTGGTAGTCACAATCTCAACTCTCAAGCACATGGAATGCAAAGAAGGGGATGTGATAACCACTGTAGCAGAGTCCCTAGATTCCTTGAAGAGAGCACGCCAGTTTTCAGATCATATCTGTCACTGGAGGAATGCACACTGCACCCTTTTTGGTTAGGAAATGGTTATGGGAATGGTTAGAAGCCATTGGGAAATAGCTAAGCAATAAAATGGAAACTATAATAATGCCAATATGTAAATCCATGGGAGGATCAAACTTTGCAATGCAGTTCTGTTGCCCCATCTTGGAAAAAAAAATTACATTTTAATTGGAAAATGTACAGAGAAGACAACAATACTAATTAAGGGTATGGAACAGCTTCTGTATAAGGAAACATTAAAAGGACTTGGAGTGTTTGGTTTAGAAAAGAGGCCAGTAAAGTTTGATATGATAGATATATAATGATGAGTAGTGTAAAGAAAGTGAATAAGGAAATATTATTTACCACCTCAAATAAAACAAGAACCAAGGGTCACCTGATGAACAATAAGAAGCAATGGCCAATAGTATCAGTTAGTTAAAGAAAGGAATTAGGTAAGTTCATGGGGGGCTGGTCTATGAATGGCTATTAACCAAGAGGGTCAGGGTGCAACCTCATGCTCTGGTGTCCCATAACCTCTGACTGCTAGAAGGTGAGACTGGGCGATGGATGGATCTCTAGATCAGGTGTCTTGAACACGTGGCCCCTAAAGCTATTTCCTTCATCCCACAATGACACGATCATTACCAATATTTGCAATATCATTGTATGGAAAGGTTTCAGTAGCGTGGCCCTCGGGCTACTGTACTAATCCTCATGCAGCCCTCTACTAGTCTTCATGCAGCCCTCATGGTGATTTGAGTTTGAAACCCCTGCTCTAGATAAATTGCCAACTTCTGTTCATGCCTTCTGAACCATCTGGCAAAAACCACTGTCAGAAGACAGGATACTGGGCTAGATGCACCAATGGTTTGACTCAGTATGGCCATTCTTATGTTTTTAAATTCAGATACCATGAGTTATGTTTCTGCATAGGGAGCTAAAACTGATGTTTTTTATTAAAAGTTTACATTGAGAAATGCAATCTATCTATATCTTTGTACTCATGTCCAGACATTTGGAATCAACTGACCTGTGTTTCTGTGTGTGCTGGAGGGGACACTCTGTGTGAATCTAAATTGAAAACTGCCACTTGGGAAGTTTACCTACTTGTTATTCAACTGTTTCCTCCAGATCTTTCTCCATTGGCTTAGATTGATTCATAGTCATTCCAGATTTACTGAGCTTTAGTGTTGCATGTTTTTACTGCTCCTAAACTTGAAGCTTTATTGCATTTTATTTTTCACACTGCTCATGAAAGCTGAGGGACTGGCTCTTTTGCAGATCAGAATGAAATCTTCACTTCTGAAAATAAGAACTGAGGGGTTTTGTTTTCTTTCTGTTATTGATGGTCCCTGTACCAGAGTGTACCAACCTCTCTAACAAAAGGGGAAGCCCTCAGCTTCCTCAAAGGCCAGAAACGCCACTCACTAGCAGGAGGGCAGCACTCTTCCTGGGAGGAAGCCAAGGTTGAAAGCCCTACAGAAGCTTTAGCAAGGGGTGGGACAGCAGGGAGGATAGAGAGAGTCCCAGATCCCACCAGGAGGATTGTGGTATCAGAAAACATAGCTGAGAGGATTGTACAGCAACCCAACAAGGGGAAGGCCTGGCAGTGCCCTGGAAGGCCACAGGCCTGGACCAGTCTAATTGAACAGGTATCCTTGCCCTACCAAGGGGTTGCTGGACTTGGAAGCAGAGTAGCAGCACTGCTTGGACTGGGCCCGGGTTTCACCTATCAGGGCTGCAGAGCTGGCATTGTTTGGCAGAGGGTCAAAATACTCCTTTAACAGAAAGGCCACTGGTGCATTTTTCAGAGTCCCATAGAAAGATTTATGTCACCATTTTGGAGTCATCTGATGACTCCATGACTTCTTTTAGGACTGTTTAGCACCTCATTAGGGCTGACTCCTGCTCTTTCTTAAGGCAATTGCATTACTTCTACTGACTTAAATGCAACAACGTCAGTCCTCTAGTCTGCTTTTATTCATGTCCTCTAATCATTCACATCTTTCCTTTACTAGGGTAATGATAAAACCGCAGCAACCAAATAAACGAGGCAGGGTCTTAACTTATATCACAAAGTTAAACTGTCGGTGTACTTCCTACACAAATAACCAGGATTATATTATTAGAGATGCATCATTGGTTATGAGTTTTCATCTGTATTTCAGAAATGTCACAGGCCTCAACCAAAGATAGTGCTCCATCTTGCCAAATGTTGTATATGTGCAAAGAGAAATCCCAGATCCAAAGAGTTTACAGTACAAATAAACAAGAGATAATGGACAGAAGACAGCTTCGTTTTACAGCTGTGGAATAAAAGCAGTGGTTCCCAATCTTTTCACTGCTGTGTACATCTCAAACTCCAGGGGCTCTTCCTCCTTCCCTACACCTTGGCCATCAACTGCAGGAGGGTTGAGGATGGACAGAAGAACCAAAACATAATCCATCCAGAGCTATGTGGAAGCATAATGGAAGGATTCTGTTGGTCAGCTTCTGCTGTCATTATCTGGGCTTATTTGTCCTTGTGTAATCTGCAAAACAAGGACAAATAAACCCAGATAATGACAGCAGAAGCGGCCCCACAGTGCCTTTCCATTATGCTTCCAAATCGTTCTGGATGGAGTATGTTTTTGGTACAGAGGGTAGTTTAGTTTAGTTTCTGTGGTGAGTCTGCCAGCATGGAGGTGGTTTCTGAAGGAGCGACTCTTCTCCACTTAACTTGGCTTATGCCACCAGCACACATAGATCACTAAATGACCTTCAGATGGCAATGACTTTCACTAACCATTATTGTTCATCTCATGAACTAGAGGTTAGAGGTTTTGTATCCCATTACGAATTCTGTCAGCCATAACTTTCCTAAAGTTTACACTACTGACATATCAGCAGGGGGATATTAGTATGTTCTATGTTATTGTCATTGCTGAGATTATTGTTTACATATACATAACATATAGGGTATGTCTACACATCTCTTTTATTTTGAAATAATACTGGTTATTTTGAAATAAAAGAGATTAGGTCCACACGATGTTTTCTTATTTCAAAATGACGGGATCCATCATTTCGAAATAAGAACCATCGTTTTGAAACAGCTTGAACCCCATTCATTTTGAAACGGCTGTTATTTCAAAATGGTTATTTCAAAATAAGGCCATTTGGACATGTTGTTTCGAAACAACTGTTTCGAAACAACATGTCCAAACGGCCTTATTTCAATATAACCATTTTGAAATAACAGCCATTTTGATAGCAGGCTTTCCCTTAATTCGAATTAACACTTTCTTAATTTAAATTAACTTATTTCAAAATAAGGACTTTATTTCGAAATAACTCATTTTGAAATACTTATTTCAAAATAACGATATGTGTGTAGACATAGCTATAATTTTGTCTTGTTGTCTGATGCCCTACTAACATAACTCGCTTAGATTAAATTACTGCAGTTGGCTGACTCCTGAATGCAAAGAAATGGTGACAAAGCTGCTGTTCTCTCTAATACAATTTGCTTGGTTCCTGAAAACAGCTTTAATTAGTACTGTGGTAGTAAAAATTCAGGTTCAGAAATGGATCACAGTCAACTCTTCCACTTGTGCTGAAAATAAGTGTGCCGTTAATTGTGTCTCTTAAAGTCATTTTATCTTGTGAAAGCAAAGGAGTTCAAAGCTCTCCATTTTCTGTCAGACAGACTGTATATATCTGCTATTAGGTCTTCCCTGGATAAGCTGGGCAATTGACAGACAGACAAGTAGACCATGCAGCATTGCCTGGTGTATGTTTTACAGTTGTTCACAAAATAATGGCTTGACCAATAAAATGTAGGTTGCCTATAATATTGCTGCAGTATGAAATACGATGTTATCATCAGTGACTTTATCATATGCTAATATCACACACTTACCTGACTAAGATTTAGTGTAATCTAATATATTATGTGCTTTTGCTGGGTTTCAGTTCCTGGTGCTCACACTTGGAAGAAGCACTTAATTTCTCTGCCTTTGTTTCTCCTCTCACCCTTTGCCTGTTTAAACTATAAGCTGTCTTCAGAGGAGATGCTATCTCTTTACTGTGTGTGTGTGTGTGTATAGCATAATGAGGCCCTGCTGTCATCAGGGCCTTGAGGTACTACTGAAATGCAAATAATTGTAAAAATCTTGAGGAACCAGGTCATTTTTTTTTCCAACTGAGGTTGAAGCTAGCTAAAATCACCGGATCTTTTTAAGGCAAGCAGCATTCATGAAAGAGATCTGGCTGACAGCCTTAACATGAGGTCAAGTAGATATGTTTGTGCAGGTACACCATGTTGCCCCATCAGTGATTCATGGACCTCTTCTCAAAGTGAGCAGGGAATTCAGAATATCGGGTTCTTCTGCTAAGACTTCAAACAGAAAGTATAAATGACAGTCATCATTGCTTTTGTGATATGCACACCTGTCCCTTCAGAAATGGACTGAGGCCACTAATTCATTTCAGATAGCTTGCTGAACAGTTCAATGATGTTAATAACTTTCAGCAGAGAAGAAAAGCTCCGTATCCAATTACCAAGGCGCTGCTGACCAGATTGTTTCAATACATCATTGGTATTCCTACCAAACCACATATACGTGAAGACAAGCTCTTCTTGGAAGAGGCCAAATAGCCTGAGAGAAAAATGTTTTCTCAACTGTTTCAGGGTGGGGGGGAGAGGAGGGAAGACCACCTACTTGTTTGTCAACTTGGAAGCAGGAGACTACAAGAGCAAACTTTAAAATAGATTCCTTTTTCACCTTCATGGCTACTAATAAACCTTTCCAAGAGCTGTATGATTTGTTCTGCATAAAAAACAGATTAGAGATTTTCAAAAGTCACTTGTGATTTTGGGTGCTTCAGTTTTTGTGTTCACAACTTGTGACACCTTCCAGGTCTCTGTGAATTACCCATCCTCTAGTACCATTCGGGTTTCTCAGGCACCTCAGGTCCCTAGTAATTTATGTAAATGTTGGCCAGGGATCCACTGTATCAGATGTTTTATTATAAATTCCATTTTGAAAGTCTTTTAACTGCCAGTGGAACCATTTGCTTCAAATTGTTAGGTGTTGCTTACATATATTAATTTTACAGGACAGGTTATCGATCTTTATTTGTTATGTAGTGTTCCAGTCATATCTATTGCATAATGAATGTAACAACGTCACTGCTGACATTACCAGGAATTCTTAATCCAGTAACTTTTAGTCTCTGCAAGTCCGTATCAAGATATTAAACAAACAAAACACAGTACTGGCTCCTTCCTTTTTGGCTGGCACACACGTCATAACTACATGTGCTTAACTTTAAAGTCTCCAACAATTCCCATTAGAATTCCCATTGGTTTTACTGGAAGCTTCTACTTATTAGGCTTAAGCACATGACAATACAATAGGTTACTAGAGTACTCCACACTGAAAGTTACAACACAAATCTATGGCAGTCTCCATGTGATTCAGTTACAGATTTCTGGATGGATGGTCTTTCCATCTGTAAAAAAACAACAAGCAGTTGTGTGGCACTTTAAGACTAACAGATTTATTTTTTGCATGAGCTTTCATGGGAGAAGATCCCACTTCCTCAGATGCTTCGAAGATGGGGAAGTGGGATCTTCTCCCACGAAAGCTCATGCAAAAAATAAATCTGTTAGTCTTAAAGTGCCACACAACTGCTTGTTGTTTTTTTACTGGACTAGACTAACACGGCTATCCCTTTGGAAACTTTCCATCTGTGCCTGGCGATCTTTTCAATATGTCCACGAAACAATCTGCCTGACTCAAGCTCACTACCTTCCTCTTATACTCCCAAAGTTACAAAGACCCGTCAATCAAGAAAATATATCACATAACTGACCAAACAGCTCAGTCACTGGACAGAAGCAGGAGTTTCAGAGACATGTCCTTCCCCCCAGTTAAAAAAGTTAAGAAAGCAATCTTGAGCTGTTAGTCTGATAACTAAATTTCACCATGCCAATAATTCTAAAATATATCTAGACTTCCTTTTGTTCACAGGTGTTTGCCCTAGTATATTCAGAGAGAAAGAATGCAGGGAGCCAAGCTCTCTTCACATATTTGCTGTCTATCCTGCCCTCTTTGGGTTTGTCTGCTTATGCTAAGTTCATGCAAAGACCTGAAAATGTCTAAAAGCAGCAAAAAGAATAACTGGAAGTCCATCCCAATAACTGGTAGTGGCTTGGACATCTGGCTGGTTGCTAAAATATTGCTGTTCACCAGTTGAACTTTCTTTCTGCGTAGTGTTGGAAAGGAGGGAGATGGAGGTGCCATTGATGGAATGTACCAATGCTACATTATTGAGACAAGGGTTTAGGAGTTGCTCTGGCCGGGCTCCCAGTGGAAGGATAGTTCAAAAGGGAACAACTTAGCTCAGTCTGGGCTGATGGAGCAGAGGAAAAATAATAGGGTGCTTCAGTCTCCTGCAGAGGAGCCTCAAGGTTCCCAAAAGTCAGCCTTATGGTCAAGTTGCCACAACTGTTGACCCGCATAGGCCAAGGATGCTGAACTGCAACAGACTAAGGGAAACACTCCAGAGAATGACTTGAAAGAATTCCACGGGAAGCCCCAAGACAGATCAATAACATCAGTAGAGGATCTGAAGTCGAGGGAGGAAGTAATCCAGGGAGCAGATGTAGAGCTGCCCCTCTCCTAGGCCTCACAATTTGACTATTTTTTCTTTTGTGCCCTGGGTGGGTACCTGGTGGAACAGCGGGAGCCTGGGTTCTCCTATCCCTGGACACTGGGTGACATAGCTTCTGAATCCTGCCGCTAAGCAAGGCCACTGACTCTTGCTACTGCATGGCATGCTATAGAGTATCATCACTAGGCAGTACTGCCACCCTTGGACTCACAAGCCCCTTTGACAATGCTGTAATTTCAGGGGGAAAAAAGTATTGCAGATATTTATAACTAGCTTATTATAATCATCTAAACATATGGAGAAGAAATCAAAAGGTTAACTAATGATGCAATAGCCTACATGGAAAGCTAACAGAATACTTTTTTTGTTTACAGACTTCAAAACAACGGTAGAGAAAATGTGGCAATTACAGAGCCATTTCTAATGCTTTAAAACACAATGTAATTGCCTTGATATAAGCACTGAAACTTTTCTCTACTGTGCACAGGGCAATATGCTCAATCATGTTATTTTTAATGAAAAGAGTCTTGAAAATGGGATAGGCAAAGGACATTTGTTCTATCTGCTGTGATAGCAAGTCATGCAGGCACTATTTGATAATTAAAGTACTATATCCTGTCACTTGTTAAACATAACTTAATTGTTCTCTACAGTTCAGTAGACAGTTCTGAATTTTCATCTGAGCACCTCAAGCTTGCAAAGAATGTTACACATTTTTATTTTTATAATAGGAAAAAGTGGCAGACTTGACCCTCCCTCCTTTAATGGCTCCAAAGCGGTAGCCGTGTCAGTCTAGTTCGGCAAAACAAAGTGTCTTGCTGCACTTCTAAAGACAAAATTATTTATCACATGAGCTTCCATGGGAGAAAGCTCATATGATAAATAAATTTGTTAGTCTTTAAAAATACCACAATACTCCTTGTTTGTCTTTCCTTCAACAACTGAGCACTATTTTATGGATTCTTGAGAATGGGACCCTAGAAAAAACATGTATCTTTAAGAAATGACTGTTGCAAATATGAAGTATCAGAATTGCTTAGTGACATAGGTTTTGCATTTTTCAAGCTGTTTGTATAGAGATGCACTGAAAGCCAGAAAGATATGCTTCTTTATCCAGTTGATCTATTTCACATAAACAGTATTTTGCAGCCAATAAATCTAAGCTGGGTTTCTATGGGATAGTATTGTGTGGCAAACAGAAAAGATAACTTTGTTCATACTGTGATGGTGGTGATGGTGGTATTTTTATAATTGGATTTTTAATGTGATATTACCAGGGAATGTCATGATGTTTAATTTTAGAAAAGAAATAGTTTTACAAAACTATTTCTGTACATCAACTTTTGTGATCAGGGATACATCATATGCTATAAGAGAATCATCCTACAAGCACATTGAGTTTGGGGAGGTGGCAGAATGGATGAGATTATTTTTGTAAATAATATATTTTTTAAGCTGGACAATCCAGGTAGAACTATGCAGTAGAACATAATATCAAGAGGAAAATTAATTTCTTCACCAGACAGAGTTCTCTTGAACCACAAAAGCAAAATTTGTGTAATAATGGGTGTTTCAGATCAAAAGGGATAGCCGTGTTAGTCTAGTCCAGTAAAAAAACAACAAGGAGTTGTGTGGCACTTTAAGACTAACAGATTTATTTTTTGCATGAGCTTTCGTGGGAGAAGATCCCACTTCCTCAGATGCTTCAAAGATGGGTGAACTTACAGAAAGGAATGAAACTAAATGCAAGGGGATGTAAAACATAGGATCAGGTCATTAGTTTCATTCCTTTCTGTAAGTTCACCCATCTTCGAAGCATCTGAGGAAGTGGGATCTTCTCCCACGAAAGCTCATGCAAAAAATAAATCTGTTAGTCTTAAAGTGCCACACAACTCCTTGTTGCTTCAGATCAGCTTACTGAGAAATAATTATTTAAAAATATCAGGTGTGGCAGGAGGTATTCCCATAACAATAGTTTAGATGTTTCACATGTTGACCAGTGTTTTGCAGCATTCCATAGAGAACATAGCTACAGAAAATAATTTGCTCAGAAATACAAAGCTCCACTAAAACTTTGAAAATTGTTGAAGTTCTATTTAAAAAAAAAAAGCATTCAGAGTTTAATGTTGATTATGGTCACCTAAGTTATGGGTTTAATCACAATCTAATGATCTAACAAACTTCACAACAGGTACAGTAAACTGCAAAAAGTTGGAAGTGTTGGTCCCCCATTTGACAGTGTGGATCACCAGAATCTCATCATAGGAGTAGAGTGCCATTTTTCTGAGATTTGCAGGAAGAGCAGGTTGGAGTGGTACACCTCCTGTTAACCTGTTCTTCCTGTTTTTTTCCTGTTCTCTAGGATATCTTTCACGAATGCTCAAAGTGAATTAAAGGGGGAATAAAAACTAGCCTTGTCACTATGAATTTACTTGGGCAAATTATCTAGAACAAACAATTTACCTGGCGCAAGTAGGCTCTGATGCAGCAAAGCACGTGGTTAACATGGAGCATGTAAGGAATCTCAGTGAAGTGTGCCAATGTTGGTAGAATGAGTAGAGAGGAAAGACTAAATTAGTAAGTTGCAAGGAAAGAGGCTGAGATAAAATTGTTTCTTGAATCAGAATGAGATTTTGCACATTCACACTGGGTGTCCTACAAAGATGCTTCTACCAAGCATCTGCCTGGAGAAATGGTTGCATTCTGTTTAGATTTCTCTATTCTGCATATAACTATGACATCTAAATTTTGCTGAACAGTGCCTGAGAAGTTTGTTATATTTTTGTTTGATTTTCATTCCCTAGGCTTCTGCTCCTTAGGGCTTTTGACTCCTGTAGGGAACTGGGTTGACTAGATGGTACTATATTTTTTAATTCAGCAGTTTTACTGTGACTTATCTAAGCAAGCATTGGCTAAAGAGTTGAAACATTTGCAAGAGGTCAAATCTTAAAACCGTAAACTCCAGAGGGAATTATCTCCAGGGAGTTATTTCAAGTGTATCACTTCCATGTATGAAAGTTTAATTGATGTCTCTTGGCTGAAATTAGTATCTCAGGATTGAAAGTTGATCTGACATTATGTAAGATACTGAAGTAAAATGCATTTTTAGGATCAGATTTTAAACCTTCCTTGCGCTATCACAATTGGACATTGTGGAAATGATTATTATGTCACAAATAGAGGATTATGATGTCAGGTGGTGAATAAGCAGCAGAAGCAGATAAATTCTTAAGAAACAACGGCAATCCTGTTTTAATTCACTGTCTTCAGTAAGAAAGAATGAGGGACGAGAAAGACAGGGAAATATGTAACACAGAACACTTGTTTCCAAATAAGATATTTTTCA
Organism: Podocnemis expansa; assembly: GCA_007922195.1. Classification (NCBI taxonomy): domain Eukaryota; kingdom Metazoa; phylum Chordata; order Testudines; family Podocnemididae; genus Podocnemis; species Podocnemis expansa. Next base: position 3,436,983 of record ML682008.1, read on the forward strand.
AAGTTTTCCATAAGGTAACAGCTGCTTTCTCAAAGGCCGCATGCTGCCGTCAGTGTAAATGCAGAGAAACTGCAGTAAGTTTCTGTTTCCCCAGGCTTACACCCTTAAATGAAAGTAGAATTTGGCTCTAAGGCATTGCTGTGAAATAGAACACAATTTTTTCCCCGCCAAAACAGAGAAGGGGGAATTGCCACACACTGTATGATGTCATATATCATTCAACACTTAGAAGAAAAATTGAGAGCAAATTTTGTTTGAAGTTTGGGTTGATCAGCTGTTTGTTTCTTTTTTCTCCTCCTTCCAATTTTCACAATTTACTGTGAAAGCCTCTTTTGCTGATGCACAATAGAGACCTTTTGGGCATACAGGAGCTCTCTAAGCAGTTGCTTTTGCTATCATAATAAACCCTTTAAGGAGACTAATATTAGGCTTCAGCACACTGTTCCCTATTGTTCACAATGCAGCACAAGTTTTTTAAATGATCTTTAAAAGGAACTGTTTAGACTGAAATTAAGCATACTAAACTCATGTCTAGGGTGAAATATCCCTTTAAAAGGGTAAAGACAGGATTCGTATGAAGATCTTTGTCTGGGGCCTGAAATTAAATAACTTTCCAGGAATCACCATGTTTCTCGTACCTTCTTCCTGCTGCCTTGGAATGGGGAGTGGGGTGAGGTTGCTGGCTGATGAAAGCAAATGACTAGTAGCTTTGCAGCATAATTACTCACAAACCAACCTGCTACCTTCATTTGTATTCAACAGATGCCACATTCTCCTTCTGCCCCCCCAACCCTTCACTGCTTAGCGTGTACTGATCAGTACATACAATGGAATTTTTGTCTCTTACAAAAATATTCTTGTTCCATTTCACATGAAAGTGGAGTTAAGTATGTAAGAAAAATAAAATGCTGCACAGATAGGTATTTACAGTGATAAGAAAAAATAAATAAAGCTTTCCAAAATACTTTAGTAACTGGGGAGATGTTTCTATGAAGTGACTCTAAGATGAATATTATATCTGAAACTGAATAAAAAAATAAGGCACCCGTTGGTAAGATATTCTGAAATGCTTTTGAAAATGATGCATTTGAGAGACTGATTATGACAAAATATATCTTATGTTATACAACATATCATATATGTTATATAGTGTTGAGGGGGGGCAACCAATCCTCTGCTAGTGTAAACTGGTGTAAAACCATTGACTTTAATAGAGTTATATTGATTCAGCTGAACTGAGGATCTGGCTCTAAAGTGTATTGCTTCAACTCTTCTCTCCCTGTTCTGGCCATTTACCAAATGGTGGATTCTGATCCTAAATGGCCTGCTGAGAATTCCTCCTCCTTCTCAGCTCAGTTGATGTGAAGTGACATTAACATCTTCTTCATTGACTATTCTTCCTAATCCGGTGCCGAGGAGTAGGACTGGGCATGCTGAGAAGGTGGGAGTATGTCTGTGCACTGGTGATTATCAACTGACATAAGTACCATAGGCTATGTCTACACCAGCAAATTAGTCGGGCTGAAGCAGGCTTAGTCCAGACTAATTTAGCTCAGGTCTACACTGGCTTTGCCTAGTTTGAACTAAAGGAATTTCTTAATTTGAACTAAGCAAAGCTTAGTCCAAACTAGTTAGTACCCCTGCTTAGTCTGGGCTAACAGCTTAGTTTGAACTTTAGTTCAAAGTAGGCATGATGTAGATGTGGGCTAAGGCTTAGTTCGAACTAAAAAGTTTGAACTAAGCCATTAGTTCGAACTAACCACACATCAAGCTAATTTGATGGACGCATAGTTAGCTTGAATTAAAAAGTTCCCAGTTAGTTCCAGAGGTGGCTTTTGGGGTAGGAGAAGCAGGCTTACACCTAGGGACCCAAGCAGAAAAGGGCCATGTTGCCTGCTTTGCCTACCCCAAAAGCTGCATCTGACTCATTTGGCAGCAGGAGGAGCAGGCCTCTGTGGCTGGGGCCAAAAGCTGGGAGCGGGGGGCAGCAGTGGGGAGCTGAAGCAGCTTGAGGGATGCTGGGGCTGGAGCCAGTGGTGGAGGTGCCAGGTCCATGGTGAGGGAGCCAGTGTCATGGAAGAGAGCCCATATGCCTATAGAGGGCCCCCCACAACAGGCCTTCACCTAAGGCCCCCAGTAGCCAAAGGCCAACTCTGGTTAGTTTGAACTAACTGAGAACTTCTTAGTTCAGACTAAGGAAGTCTGAACTAAGCTTGGTAATATAGGCATAGCCATAGTGATTATGGCCCCATAACTGCTCTAATTTATACCAGAAGGCTGGAGACAACAGTGAGAATCAGGGAGATGTAATTTGTTCCCTTATGTCTTTCCATACAATCAGCCATCTTCTGCACAGGTCAAATCTCAGCACAGGAGGCAGCTGAGCTATTTTCTCTCTATGGGTGTGTTCACACAGCAGTCTTATTTCGAAACAACAGAGGTTGTTTCGAAATAAGAAGAGCCATGTTCACACAATGCACCGTTGTTTCGAAACAACTTAAACCCCATGTGGGGATGAAACAACGTTGTTTCAAAATGATTGTTTTGAAACAATGCCGTCTGAACATGTTGTTTCGAAACAACGGTGACTCATTTCGAAATAACTGTTGTCTGAACTTGCTATTTCAATTCCTGCTTTTTTCCTTAATTCTTATTAGCAAACTGTTACTTTGAATTAACTTATTTCGAAATAAGACATTATTTCGATAGAACTTGTATCGAAACAATTTGTATCAAAATAACCCCCTGTGTGTGAACATAGCATATATGTACACACACAAAAAGAAAAACACATCAAAATATTGTGCGTATATTGACTGTTTTTAGAATACCAGAGGAATAGAAAGCAAACTAGACTTAGTTTTTCTGCAAGAATTCATGGGAGTGGTCACATGTCTAACCCACCTTTAAATATATACAGACAAGAGTTATGTAACTAAATTGGTCCAGCTCTGATCTAACTTTGCATTGAGGTTGAACGTTTTCCACCAAAGACAAAGGAGCCTGTTTTTCCTCTATCTGTGTTTACCTGCTTAAAATATCACAAACAATGATGTCACAAGAAAACAAAGGAAAATAATATACAGTGAGCTATTTTCAAATGGTTTCATGTTCAGTGTACAATGTCCTCTCTTCCCCAGCCCTCTTTTCTGAAATCTCTATTCCTCAGAGAGAGTTGGTGCTTTCTTAGAGTTTATTTTCCTTTGCTCCCCCCCCACCGCACATCCTTCTTCTGAGATACACACTTTCTCATATTGCTACTACTGAAAAAGCATTCACAAAGGTCAAATTATTGAAAGTGCAGCTGAGATTTCCTGATCTATCACAGTTTACCTACCACCCCCAGTTTCCATGGAGTAACTCAGTAGTGGTTAAATAGCTATCATTTTTGGCCTTGAATAAACATGTACCAACAATTTAGCTCCCACATTTTGTGTGATCTCTTTTGATCTTCCAAAGAATGTTTGCACCCACACACTCTGTTCAACAGAATCATGCTTCCTATACTCTGTGTAAGTAAAGCCTCATTAAAAAGACTTTTACAGCATGGGAAGTCAGTTAGGGCAAACGTGTGACAATGACAACCACTTGCTATAATGTTGTTGCTCTGATGCCTTTGTCATATACTACTAATGAACCATTCAGAAGGGGAAAAAAAATAACAGAAAAGAATAATGATTATAGAAGCTGTTGCATGGAGATTCTGTGTTTTTTGGACACTTGGCCAGGCAGAGGAGGATTAAGGAGCTTCAGGGCCCCTTGGCCTCCCTCACCAGTGGCTCCCCCACAGTCTGGGGCCCCTGCCGCCCTATTTGTTGTCCCACCTCCCATCCCGCCTAGGGCCCTGGTCCCCCAGTGATGGCCTGGGGTGGGCTGGTGCTGGGGGCCCCAGGGGCCAGAGGCCAGTCTCTGTGCTGGCACCACCCTCGGCCTCAACCCAAGCCCAGCTGGTCGGCCCCCAGAGGCTATGGGACCAACTGGTGTGTGGTGTAGCTTTGGTGCAGCCTGAAGGCCACAGCAGAAGCCATACTGCATGCCAGCCAGCCATCCCGCACCCTAGTATGGAAGAACCAGTCTCACTGGCCCGCAACACCCTCTGGGGCAGACCAGATGACCTTCGGGCAAGGCAGAAGCACAGAGCCCAGCCTCCGGCCGAGGGTAGCCCCGTGTCCCCCCCAGTGGTGGCATGGTGGAGGCAAGGGCCTTGTTGGTCCATGAGGAAATCCACCCTGATTCCAGGGGTTGGCAACCTTTGTGGACCCCCATGCTAACTCCTTCCCCCTGCCCCTCAGCCAGTGCTGGCAGCAGGGGCATCGCTGGTGCTAGGCACATGGGGCTGGTGCCCCAAATCCCAGCGCCAGTGCCCCGGGTCTGGCGGGGCTTTGCCTTTCCCGGTCTCCGGCCCAATCAGGCCGTATATCTGGGGCCCAGCCACCTGCGGCCGTGGCAGATGCTCCCATCCCCATCCCCAGCTGGGGGCGTGGCCTGCAGACAGGGGGTGTGGTGTCTGGGGAGGGGGCGGGGCCTGGGCCGGTGCCCTGGGTCCTTTCCTGGGGCAGCGAGGCTCCTGGCTGGCAGCCCTCTCTGCTGAAAAAAAGTGGCAGCCACCTCAAACTTCGATGGCAGCCACAGCTGCGGGAGGCACTTCTCAGGCATGCCACGGAAAGAAGCTGCTTGGAGCAGCTCCTCTTGGTGACATGCCTGGGGACTGGAGTCCTCAGGGCATCTGCAGAAAGAAACTGCCTGAAATGACTCCTTTTGGCAGAGACATGCTGTGGAGAGGAGCCTCTCTGGGTGGCTTTTTTCCACAGCCTGCCTATGGCATGGACACAGTAGGGATCCCCCATGGTCCAGCAGCCCCTGAAACAAGCCACCCAGAGTGGCTTTCAGTGGCAGGAGTGGCAATTTCTGTGGCACTGCAGAGAGTGCCATGTGCCACTCTGAATGGGCTTCGGTGCCAGTGTCAGCACACATTACAGGGGTTTCCTACCCTTGACCTAGGCTTTCTAAAAGCCCAGGCATGAATGGGTGCCATGGAAAATGGTGCTAATTTCTTTCAACTGTTTGACAGTCACCAGCAGCAGTCACTAAGCAAAATTTCATAGGCTTATGGTGGATCCATGACAGAGTTGAACTGGTGAGGTTCAGCTGCATAGAGCAGATGCATTCTTAGGGCTGATGGGGAGCCAATGCTGTATGAAGAAGGATAGTCTAGTGCTTAAGGTATTACTCTGGTACAGGAAAGATGAAGCATCAGTTCTCCTGCTGTGTGACCTTGTAGACAACATTTATGGCCAGATTTGTAAAGATTCGTAGGTGGCCAAACATGCAGATAGCGCCTAAGCACTTCTGAAAAAGCCTCTAGGCGCATATCTGTACCTTTTAAGGAAGTGGTTCCCAGCCATTTTGGCATGAGGGTCAGAGATATCATTTTTACAACCCTGAAGGGCCATCAGCCTCCAGTAGCAGGTCCCCACCCCTCAAATACAGTCAAGGTAGAAGTAGATCAGCAAGGAGTTTGCCTCTCTCCTCACTGATCTTGCACACCCCTGCCTGCAGCGGGGGGACTGCACACGTCCTGTAGTCCTGTGCACTCTATCTGGTTCCCTTCTATAGCCACAGGGATGGGAGACAAGTGTTCCTCTTCCTGTGTCTCCACCAGGGACCCAAGCACTTAGAGACCTAAGTGGAACATTTTGCCGTGCTCTCTGCTACAGTTAGAGGGATGGCAGTGTTGAGGAGTAAGAAGCCTATATGGATCTACTAGCCCCATGGAAACATGCCCTATGTGGGTCCATAGGAAGTGGCTCCCTTCTGCAGCCATCAGGTGGGGAGCTGAGGGCCACTTTTGGCCCCCAGGTCACAGGTTGGGAACACATTGTTGTAAAAATTGCAAATACCTTTGTTTCTCCGTGTTTCGGTTACCTATCTGTAAAATGGGGATAAAAAGCATTTTCTACCTCACAGGGGTATTGTGAAGATAAACATTGTAAAGTTGTCAGGTGCTCTGACAATGTGCCAATGGGGGCAGTAGAGTAAGATAGATAGATATGAGTGCCATAGACCCCACCTCTTTAACATCTTCATATATATTCTAGTGGCCTAAGTCTTAGCAGCTAGTACAGAAATCAGCCATGAAGAATCAGTGGCAGGACTGGTGGTTTATTTGCCATTTCCCTGACAGATAACGGAAGCAGGAGTAATGGCTCTGTGGCTGGTATTTGCTCCATAAAATCCCTTAGGCAAAGCTCAGCTCCTCAGAGTTTGCTGTGGGGATGGTTTAAGAGTCAGAAAACTCTTGGCAGTTTTGTTTTTTTCTGTATTAATTTTCTTGATGTGTGTTTTGCTCTGAAGAACTAGTAAATTGTTTTTTTCCATTTATTTTATTTTATTGTATTTTATTTTATTTTGGCCATGAAGGGAATATGTTCTTGCTAGTGCTTATGGAGAAGAGCTATGTCAATCACTAAGCTTAACCAATTGGGGGACTGAAGTAGCTAAAGCTGAAAGCGAATGAATTTGGAGTGTCTGTTCAGTATGGAAGAGCACCTCATAGCTTATTCCAGCATTCACTGGAAACAGCAGATAATGGCCCATCCTAAGCAAGGGGGGTATAAATATTTTGTGTCCATGAGACATGCCAAGTAATTGGGCGTAGGGTTTAAAGATAATTTCTTACCAGCATTTCTTTGTGTCACACATGTATTATTATATATGGCGAAGGTTTGATCAGCAGTTTGAAAATGAAGGTGATGACATGGGTGTATAGTCCATCTACAGAACAAGATGCAGAGAATATTTTTAAAGAATTTGATGAAGTGTTTAACTTAGCTGAATGCATTGTGAATAACCCACTGAGATCCCAGTGTGCTGCCAAAAATACATGAATTATATATATCCCTGTTAGCCCTGGGAAATAAAGTAAAAGTTGAATATGACTGGATGGTAACAAGTTTAAGTGCTATTGACAGAATACAGATACCAACTGATTTGATTAATAGTATGGCCACAAGTAATAATGCTAAAGGAGTTAAGCATTTGTATAGATCCAAAAGATTTGAGTAAGGCTATGTGATGGGGCATATTGGCCCTGCACCAGCGAGGCAAGGGTTAAGGAAACTTTCCAGGCTGAAGGGCACACACACCGCCCCCCACCTCACATCTCCCGGGCATACTCACAGTATAAAAGCCAGCAGCCCAGCTCAGTTAGGGTGGACAAAGAGGAAGCACACTACTGGTGCTCTCGAGGCTGGCACTTGCCTGCTGAGCAAGGCTCCAGCTGCAAGGCCTTACCACCCTTGAGCAGGGGGATATCTACAAAGACTTTGGCCACTAAGCTATACTACCCCTGAGCAGGCAAAACTCTTACAAAGACTTTGCCCGCTAGGCCACACAGCCCCAAACAGGGGAATCTCTACAGGGACTCTGGCCATTAGGCCATGCTACCCCTAAGCAGGGGACTTCTATGAGAACTCTGGCCATCAGGCTTTACTACCCCCGAGCAGGGGAAACCTCTACAGAGACTTTGACTGCTAGGCTGTACAGCCCCCAAATCAGGGAACTCCTATGAGGACTCCAGCTGTTAGGCCATACTACCTCTAAGCAGAGGAGCGCTGACAGAGACCCTAACCATTAGACTTTACTACCCTTGAGCAGGCGAATAAGTCTCTGTGGCCTAGCAGCCTAGCCTAGACCCTCTGACCAGGTTGAATCCAACCCCAAAGCTGAACACAAAGAGCAATATCAGATTCAGCCCTCCGGCAGGCTTGCTGCCCGAAGCAATAGAGCAGCCTGTGACAGGCTACCAAAGACATGCAAGGACAGTGACTGAGGACATCATGTCTAGAATTAAAATGCAAGAGTGTTTTCAAATTTCAGTGCAAGTCATAGATTTTGCCAAATTCATCCTACTGAAGTGCTAAACTCTACCCTTTCAGGTCCCTTTTTTCTAGGTACAGTACAATCCCATTTATTAAAATCATATGGGGAGCATCTGAAAGTTAACTGGGAACTCAGATACATAGAAGGTTACTGCAACTAGCATGGAGACATGGATTTGACTAACTGTGATTTTGGATAAAGGGAATTTGGATAACTGGAATTATATTGTTTATGTATGAATAATGTCTTTGATTGCTTTGGTATGTAAAATGTACCACAGTACTGAGACTCACATCCTTTTAGGACCTGGTTAGAGGTAATTATTGCTGATCATTTTTGGCAGCTGATTTAAGGTGATAAAGATCAACACTCCAAAGGATGTCAGCATAACATTCTGCAGTTTAGAGTCATGGATTATAAAGTCAGAAGGAAACACTATGATCATCTAGTCTGTGCTCCTGAGTGACATAAACCATAGAATTTCCTTAGTTAATTTCTGTTTTAATAGAGCAGCGGTTCCCAACTTTTTCTCTGCTGTGGCACACTTTGATACCTTCAAATTTTCAAGGCACACCACCATTTAACAACTCAAGAATATTCAAATTAACTTAAATTACTATGAATATTCATGAACCATGCTGCAGTGTTTTGGAAATGCTCCTGTGTGTGGTAGTAGGGGTAGCAGAGCAGGCATGGCAAAACAGGAGAGGTCAGGAGTTTTGTGCAGTGGCAGGAGTGAGTGTGGGGAGCAGAGCAGGACAGGGATGGCAAACGAGGACAAGGGCAGCCATGTGGCGAATGGCACAAGGGTGGCAAGAGAGGAGAGAGGAAGGGAGAACAAGAGCGGCTTTGTGGGGGCGACAGGGGGAACCTGGGGAGTGGGAAGGTAGGGCAGGGGAGCATGGCGCAGCACCCATGTCCCCCTTCTCCACAGTGGATCCCTCCCACCCAGGGCAAATCCTCACCCCACTGCTTAAGGTGGAACCACCAGAACGCTGCATTTGGGCTGCTCCTGCTATTTTTAGGGGGACTCCTGAAACACCACATTCCAGTGCCTTCCTCTATTTTTAGGGGGGCCAGAATGCTGTCTGCCTAAAAATAAGGGGCCCCAGAACTGTGTTCTGGTGCCTTCCCCCTTACTATAACCCCTGCTTTTTTCCAGCCCTGCACAGCCCAAGTGGCTGGGCTGAGCAGGGAGGGAACTTTAACTCCAGCTCTTAGGGATGCTCACGGCACACTTTGGGTGTTGCCATGGCACACCAGTTGTGCCCTGGCACACTGGTTGGGAACCACTGAACTAGAGTATACCTTGTAAGGCAGAAAAGAAAACAACAGTAGAATAACACAAATCCTCAAGCTTCTGATCCAAGGTAAATGTCTTGTCTTTGCCAAAGTATAGGACTTTAAGTCAAATAGGAAAAAATACCAGACCAAGCTGAGTGAAATTAATTACAGAGGACAAGTCAGTGACAAATGAGAAAGAAAGCTGTAGGCAACTGTGTAAGGCCATCTCTCCCTTGCCTCCCTTCCCCCTGAAAAAAGAAGTAAGACAGTAAGACTTTAAGACTTATAGAGATTCATGGCAATGTCAAGGTAAGTGAAGCAGCTCCTAGCTACCAGAAAATGATCATGAAAATGAAAAAGTGCACCTTTAAAATGTGAAATACAGGGCTGATAAAAAAAGCTTTGTACAGCAGCATAGCTTTCAGGAACTCCTATAACTAGTAAAAACAAGTAGCAGCAGCAAGAGGAGTTTGAAATAAATGTGATTCAAGTAATTCTCATTCTGTAACCACAACTGACAAATGAGAAACACAAAATGACCGAATTTACAAAAGCTTGAGAGGGTAATTCTAGATGGGTAGCCAATGGAAAAAGCCCAGACACTTTCAAGCATAAAGTTTTATTGGAACTATCAATGTGAAATTATTGCATATGCTGAGAGATTGTCTAAAGAACATTGATTCATAATGCCACACAACAGGAGGTGAGAAATGCTAAACAGAAGTATCTATGCCTATCTGAGTTTTTAGAAGTATAATCACAATGCTTGAGATGCCATACTCTAGCCAAGTATGAATGTTACTATGGAAGATAAGGCATGTCAGTATAAAATCTGCACCAAGTACAGGAAACAAAATGGATAAGAAGTGTTGTTTTTCTTGAACTGGAGCTGTTGGACTGCACATCAAATAGCAATGTAATAATCCTTAAAGTCAATGACAAAATTCTCTTTTACTTAACTTGTAGAATGATTTCATTTGATCATAGAATGAATGCAAATTTGAACTAGATTTTAGTCTCTCAGAACTGGTCACCCCATCTTTAAGATCAACTCGGTTTGTTTGCAAATGGATATGTTGACCACAGGGGAAAAGAAAAATCAATTGTTATTTGAAAATAAGTTGTTGAGCACATTGAATTACAAGAATTTGCATGACTGGGGTTGCTTTAAAAGAACAGAATGCTTTAAAAGTCCTGTGTGGGAGAACGCATAGAGTCACACTGTACTAGCGGAAACAACACATAATATTAGACTTCTTTGAGACACAAAGCCTCTTGTAAATTGGGGAAGAGTATTCATTGCTCTGCCCTTTAGAGGAGGTTAACCGAGTATACGCTATTGGTTGGCTGACCAGCATTGCTTAGTGGCAGAGAACAGGGAGCAGGACCCTGGGCTCAACTTCTCTCTCTTCCTTGTCTCCTTGGGTAGACACAGGTATGTCGAATCTTGCTCACTGGCTGTGAGACTCACCTATTAGTATGCTGTCTCACTCTTATACACATTCTTAAACTTCTCTCACTCATTTTGGATAAATATATAAGGTTTTAAAATATTTTATTCAGGCACTGAAAAAGACAACAATATATTTGGGGCCACAGGCATGGGGTTCAGCACTTGGAAATCCACTTTCCAAGCTTGTATATTATGGTAACCATGGAGACTACAGACCAACATAGTATACTCGCATGCAAGAGGAGGTTATGCAAGAGGAAGGGGAGCTGTGTGTGAACACGTGACCTTCAAAAAACAGGGAGTCACCCAAAAAATGCATAGAACTTATTCAAAAGTATGTGGGCTCTGCAACATACAGTTCAAAATTTAAACCATATTGGACAAATTCATCTCCTCAGGAATCTCCAGCCATCCATGTTTTTGTTCAAACCAGCAAATAATTGTTTTTTTATGAAAATCCATCGGTTTGCACTGCATATAGAATTCTAGATTTTAGTATCAATTTAGAGAATTTGTATGTTTTATATGCGGTATTAAGCAAACAATGTATTAAGTGCTGACTGCATTAAAAACTTGGCTATTTGATGCTGCCAAAAACTGAAGATGAGAATCCCTGTTTAAAGACCTAAAAAAACCCTGGAATGTTTCAGGGGGTAGCCATATTAGTCTAGTTCAGCAAAGCAAGCAAGGAGTTCTGTAAAACAAACAAGGAGTCCTGTGGCAAATTTAAAAACTAATAATATTTTTTTTTAAAAAATGTGCATCTTTAAAAGTATCACAGGACTCCTAGTCTGTTTTGCTGAACTAGACTAGTACAGCTACCCCTCTGGAACTTGTCAAGGCATTGTGAGGCACTTTTAAAGACTAACAAATTAGTTTTTTGCATTAGTGTTTGTGGGCACAGTCCCACTGTGTCAGATGAATGAAATGGAAGGGATACTTAGTTGTAAATACATAGATTCAGAGAAGAGTGGGCCTCAAGGTAAATTCAAACAGGTCTAGAGAGATAGAATGCTAGTTAGTCTCTGTCTTTAAAGTGAATAAGATGTTTGGATTCAAACAGTGGAATAGGGAGGCAGGATCTGAGAAGGGAGATTTGAGGGAAATTACCTTTTGTAATGACCCAGCCATTAAAGTGTTTTATTCAAACCCAGCATGAAGGTATCTAGTTTGCATATGAATTCCAGTTATGCAATTTCATGTTCCACTCTGTTTTTGAAGGTTTTTTTCTTCCTGAAGTACTATAACTAGTATCTTTTTTACAGTATAAGCAGCTAGATTGAAATGTTCCCCTAGTCACTAGTGATTCTGGAAAGTTACCATTCTTGATGTCTGATTTGTATCCGTTTATTCTTTTGTGTGAAGACAATCCAGTCTGGCCAATGTATACAGCACAGGGGCATTTTTGGCACATGATGGCATATATTATGTTGGTAGATGAGCAGGTGAATGATCCCCTAATGGAGTGGTTGATCTGGTTAGGTGCCACAATGGCATCACTTGTGGGCACAGTTGGCTCCTGGAAAGTGTCACTCTTTGGCCTGGAATCTCACTCTTTGAAGTTATAAATCCCACTCTTAAAGACAGCCAGCCTTTTGCATCTCTGTTGGCATGGTCTTCACAAGACCACGGAGACTGTGATTATGAGTGGCCTGCAGGGGTGGGGCACAAGGAAAGAACGTTTCTTATACTTGGGAGGCTCATATGATTTTGAAATCAAATTAGTTTATGTTTTCTCTCTCAAAATGCAGATTTAAATAGCTTTACTACCCATGGTCCGCAATCCATATTTTTGTTATATATTGGTCAGAAACAATGTATTGTTTATTTCGTTTGCTAAAAATAGCCTAACATAATATACACTTACTCTAGGTAACAAAGATACATTTTTAGCCACTTATTTTTTTTTTTTACATATAAGAAAAAAAAGGAGCTAGGTCTCTTATCCAACTAGCAGTAAATTGAGTGTAACAACATCATTGTCAAATTATGTGCTTTCTACAAAGTCCTGAATATGGTGCATCTTTTGTGTTTTGTTTCTAATTGTTTGCTCTACACAAAAGGATAATTCATTAGGCCAATTCTCCAAATAATCTCAAAGCGACATGAATTCCTCTGTAGAGTGAATGTCTGTAGTAAGTAATCCATGGAAAACAGACAGGCGTCTCTTGTCATTTTGGAGCTTTAATCCACTGCCTGGAGCATGAAAATACTCAGGATAACAAGTGTGGGAATGATCAAAATCAACATTATTTTTGGATTTTATTTTCTTAACAATGCCGCTGATGAGTGGAATTGCTGAATTTGGTAGATACAATGCAGTTGGTTTAAAGAATTAAGCTCAGAAGGAAGAAGAATTTGTTAAAGAGGGATGGAAAAAAGTACTATTTTTCCCCACTGGCAAATTTTAAGCAATGAAAGCAATGATGGCTGGATGTTTAAGTCTAGTTTACAACAGTATTAAGTCCTTCTTCGTTTAAGCATGTACATTTTTAATGAGAATAAAAACCATCTGCAGCTTTTCAAATATATACTTCTGTTTGAAGCTCAGAACAGAGTAAATTTTATATCCTAGAAACTGGATTTGTACTTCAGTGTAGATGTAGAAAACTGATGTTATATTCTGTTAGGGCTAGATTATGATGCTTTTACCTTGACTTCAGTGGCACTGCTTATATGATTAATTATTCACCAATATAAGTTAGTGGTAATGTGACTCTTTGCTTCTAGTGTCCTAAAACACCTTTCAATATTTTCAATCTGGAACAACTTAAAACAAAGTAGATGGGAATACTAAATTGCTCAGGCCATATGCAAGGCTGACTTCCTGTGTTTACATGACTATTTGACGATTTTGCAAGGCTCGGAAACTCCCATAACCTTCCTTGAACTACAAAAGGGGGGGGGGAATTTTTGTTTGTATTTACAGTGTTTTGTGGAATTTCCTCCCATGAAAGCTCATGCAATAAATAAATTGGTTAGTTTTTAGGTGCCACAGGACTCCTTGCTTCTTATGACTGAGCAGACATTGGGGTCTTCCTTGACCATTTGTGATATTGCAAAAGTAAATAAATAAGACCCTCAGCTTCATTAATGAGTTTCACACAATTAAAAAAAAAACACAAATCCACAACGTTTTGAATAACTCCCAAAGTGTTGAAGGAATTGGAAGACTGTGGACATCTTAAACTCCCAGGAATCCTTTGGAGAGACTCCCCCAGTATAATTTGCAAGCCCCACTGGACCTATACATGTCTTGAACTGATTGCTGAAGTGAGCTTTACTAGGAATTTCTTTTGCGGACCTGGAGGGGAGAGGAGGATAAAGCAACTTTCCCTAACAAGGATTTAAGCTTCAGTGGTAAAGTTATGTTGATGGAAGACTCCCTCACAGTTACTTGTTAACTGAGAACAAGTCTCCCAGGATTACATTATGGGCAGAAGACGTTTCTTATGTGGGCAGCAATCTTTAGCCTTGATTTTTGGAGGGAGTGTTTCTTTTCCTAAAAGCAGTAAACTAAAATCAACCCCCTGGCTGGCTGTAAAATAGCTTGTGCCTCTGGAGGTCATTTGGATAGCCCCGTGGCTTTCACGAGCTTGGTGGAGGTTTCTTTTCCCTCCTCTAATCTCTGCCTAGATGTTTTTTGCATGTGTGGTGTGACAGCAGGGGAAGGGGAGTGGGTTGTGCTTTTTCTGTTCTCCCTTTGTCAGCTAGTGTAAGAGGGTGTTGGGAAAAACCTGTCTGCGGGATCCTGTGTCATCTCTGGCTACATGTGCACAGGAAAAGTCAGAGCTGCTCGCTGTGCCTCTCTGTTTCCCTTTCAGTCTTGCTTGCACTGAAGCAGGCAGCAGGATCAGCTTGTGGCACTGGCTAGCAGAGTGGAGGAGATAAAAGGCACAGCTCCCTAAACGCTGCTGCTGCAGCCCTGCTTCTTTCCCCCACCCTCTTGCACACAACACTTGCGCCTGCTTAGCCACTGGGGCTCAATTTTTGTGCCTGGGTGGCACAAGGAGCTTGAAGTTTTTGCCCTGCTCCACCGACGGTTGCAGAAGAAGGAAGAGAGATGGTCTGTAGCATGGGCTTGATTGTTCTGCCTTTATGAATGAAGCTGACCTAAATCACCTGTTACCTCCAGTTCCCAGATCTCTGGAAGTTGGGAGGCTGTGTCCTCCAGGACTGAGGGCACCCAGGCTCCAGGACACAAGGACCCTCCAGTCTCCTTTGCGGCATGAGCTGGCTGGCTGGGATTGCGTTGCTTTGCTTGGGAGTATTTCTAGCAGAACCAGTGAACTGCCAGCATGTGAAGAATAACGTGCCAAGACTCAAATTATCTTATAAAGGTAAGCCTCTTGTTCTACTTGCTCTCCTCCCTCTTCCCCCCTTGAGATCTGCTCCTCTTTTTCTTCCTAATTCCAAGAAAATGCAGGATTGTGTTCCAGAATTAAAAAGAGTCTGTTTTTTTATTCGACACCAGTCAGTTTAAGTGCAGACAAAGAAGACTTAGTTACGTTTGCAAAGATACTGGAGTATGTGGATCTGCACAAGAATCTTGTATTATTTCACAGGATTTTACTTTTTGAAAGAATGATCAGACATGCTTGACCAGCCAACTAATCTGTCCTGTTCAAGGCATGTTGTACAGCGACAGCAGTGTGGCTAGCTAGTTCAAACACCATGGAAAAGAGGGAGATTTATGTTTTGCTTTTTATGCATGAAGTGGTTAAATCTCAGTCATGAATATTCAGTTTGTACAAATCTGACAATCAGATGCCTAACATAAGCAATAGATGGTGGGTTTGCCAAGAAACTATAAACTGAAAGGAACAGATCAGCTCCAGAAAAGGAAAAATGTACAAGAAATATTGTATATGGATCTTTAACACATTGCAATTTTTTTCCTGACATGAAATTTTATCATACAGATTCTGATTCTATTTCAGTAATCCTTCCAGAGAAAGTGGCACTGAGGGAAGACAACTGAGATTACACTTACCTTTTAAAAATTTATAGCATCACACACAATGCCATGGTCAGTAATTAACTTTGGGAAAACATTGTTATTATAAAATGTCAAGACCCTGAAGAACCAGGCACACTCTCTCCCTCATTATTGTGGGATTTTTAATTGTAGATTCTGTACATTGTAGGCAGAAACATAAAAGCTGGTCTGTATACACATGGAACAGAAGATTAAACTATAAAGGCTAGATATTATTATGAAAAGAGGTTTTCCCTCCCTAAAAGTTGACTTCTTATAAACCCAGATTAGTTATGGTGGGGAAATGGGAAAAGTAGCTTCAGTTCCAAATGTGTGTGTGTGTGTGTGTGTGTGTGTGTGTGTGTGTGTGTGTGTGT
>ML682008.1:3452965-3495266 GCA_007922195.1 Podocnemis expansa
TGTGTGTGTGTGTGTGTGTGTGTGTGTGTGTGTGTGTGTGTGTGTGTTGGGGGTAGGGGGAGGGAGGTTGGAAGAAATGTACCATTTCTACAATGGAAAAAATTGAACATGTGTGTTTCTGGTCATAGATGTCAATCTCTGTCTGCTCTATAGTCTATATAGCTCATTCCAGGAAAAAATATGTTCTCTACTTTTTGCATAACAAGGAGAATCTGTCTTTCTGGTGGCACAAGTGTGAAGAAAAAAAATCTAAGTGATTCTAGACAGACGTCATTTTCACACTTTAGATCAGAAAATTAAACACCTATAAAACTTGTATGTGCTCTGACTTAATTGTCAAATAAATGAATGTGCATATTTTAAAAAGAACGTATGTGTGTAAGCACCACTTTATATGTGAAAAGAATACTTTATGGTCCTCAAAATGTGTGGATCTTTTTTCGTGAGAAAATCCTTTTTTTATTTACTTAATACAAATTGGTTATTTTAAATAATTTAATCTGAGACAACCTGATGCATACACCATGTTATGAAACTCATTAAATCTCCCTTTACTTCTTTATTATCTCACTTCCAATATTCAGTGCTCCTACTACGAAACTGAATTAGATTATTATATAGGGACCTAAAGCGTTGCTTAAAGTGCTCCATTTCAGTGCTAATGGCTAATTAATAATTGTTTACCATTTTTACACCATTAAAGTTGATTGAGGGCTCAGTTCTGCCCCTCATACTGATGCTAAGTCTCCTCATTGAAATCAGTGGGGCTAGTGAAGTGTTACTTTGCTTTGAGTAAGGATGGTAGAGTCTGGTCCATAGTTTCTATCCAGTGGTACTACATCATATATAACCAATGGTGCAACACTTGATTGTTCTATTGGCTGGTTGTTTTTAACTTCTGCAGCTATTGGAACAAAAGTCTAATTCTCACAGTTTTTATATAACAAACAACAGCTTCTAGCATAAAACGTTTTGCATGGTAATAATTCAGGAAACTGGTAGATGCCATTTGTGTAATTGACGGAATAAGCTGTAAAAATGAAATGACTGCAGGATACCAAGTGCTCAAGCTCCACTCCTATGGACCACTTAAGGACGTACTTAATTTTAAGCATGTGTGAAATAAGAAGTCTAGTCTGCAAGGTTCCAGTCCACCAAAGCACTTATAAGAATGTACTTAAGTTTATGTTAGTAGACCCACTGACGGCTTGAGTTTACTCACATGCTTACTGTTGAGCGCATGCTTAAGTGCTTCACTAGACTGAGGCCAAAGGGTTCAGCATCTTTCAGGATGGACCCCTAAGTTCCAGTTATGATAAAATAGGGGCAATTAAGCCTTATCAGCTTGTGTTTTTCAGATGGCTAATGATCCTTCTAGTAAACTATAGTGTGGATAGATAAGCACAGTGCTTTGTGTATACACTGTTTTAAGAGCTCTGGGTATTGCAAATATAGTTTTGGGCAATGAATGAACATGATACATATCAGTGTGGACCTTGTGATATGATAGGCCATTTTCTTACCAGCAGGACTAATGGATATTAAAACTACTAACAATTAGGAGGGGGGGCCCACCACACTCCTTCAATTACCTGACGATTCTATTTCTACACAGAGTCTGGCAATTTAGTAAAATAAACTGTGAAATGAATGAGAACATGCAGGGTGAAAAAGAATGTGTCAAGCAATTTTTCTTCTGTTGGTTTACTTGTGGTCATTGTGTTCTTCTTTTTGAAGGTACACTTGTGTTTTAGCTAAGGAAATGCCTTGTAGCCAATTGTCATTGCTTTGTCTCTGAGGAAGAATAGGGATTTATTTTAGCTTCTTGTTTTTGCCTGACTAATTAGATGTCAAACACAGTTAAAACATGCAGGCATTTGCCTTAAAAATTTCCAAAGTGATTCATGAAGGGTTAAATCCCTGCCAACCTTAATTTCCTATGGTCACTTGCTTTCAAAGGTCCACTCTTAGCTCTGTCATTTCTCAGGTTGCCAGACAGACATTTCACTGAACTACCATTCTTACTTTCTCTTGACTTACCCTCAGTCAGTCTCACAGCAAATTAGAAGTATCTTATAGGGCACACGTTGTGTAGGGAAAGGGAGGAAATCTATGTAATAAATATGTTAAAAACTGGGCTACTTTTATGGAAGAGGGACTGAAAAGATGCTTTCAGTTTCATTGCAGAAATGACACGTGTGAAAAACTGGGTCTCTTGGCTTTGTACCAGTTGGATTTAGGTAGCTCACTGGGGAAAACAGACACAGGGTGAACAGGAATAAAATCCTCTCCCTATTGAAATCAATGGAAAATCTCTCATAGACTTCAGCCGAGTCAGGATTTCACCCCATAAATCTCAAATGCAGACTTTTTCACTCAGGTCCATGCATTTAAAGAGATCTGGCCCAGACAATATTTCTTTTCCAATTTCAGTATAAATATGATCAAGTACCTGGTTCAGAGTCCACTGAAGTGAGTCTTTTCATTGACTTCTGTGGGCTTGGATTATGTCCTATGTATGGAGGAAATAGTTTAAAATTACCGCAAGTTAAAAAGGATCCCCACCACTTCCACCTCCTTTTTGTAGCTTTTAAAGACTGCATCTGGTGAAATAACAAAAAGAAATTTAATCTCCAAGATGCAAAGAAAGCTTTTAATAAAACAACTGTTAAACAGTGAGGAAATAACATGTTCTTAAAGTTTCTTTTTATCCCAGTGACTCGTATTTCAATGAACAGCGTAATGAGCTCTACTGTGTTATTAGGTTGTACGTTCTGTTCAGAAAGCATCTATTGTATATAGAGTTCTCTGTCTGATGGTGATCAAGTTGTGAGTGCAAAGTTTAAAACAACAAATATAGTTTTAGCTCCACATGGATTTTTCTTGTTTGTCCCCTTTTTCCATTTGTTCAGTCTTCCTCTTTTCCTTTTATGCACTGAACCAACAGCATAACCACATGACAGAGCTAGCTACAATAAGTTTTGTTTTTGTTTTTAATAAAGATTTCTCATTAAAATGCCTTTTTACAGAAATCTCCTCCTAAAGCTCTAATTTTTGTCATGAGCAACTCTTGTGAATTTGAAGTTTCTCGCATCCATCTGTCTCTTCCCATTTGTTTATTGAAACTTACTAAATCCTGTAAGTATGTTTGGTAGGAATACATGTGGGTTCTTTTTTGTTATTGTTGCTCAATTGGATGCACATTAATTGGGAATAAATAACTGAAACAGAATTTCATGTAGATTCAATTGTATTACTCCCTGAGTATTTTGCCTAAGACAGCAATACAAATAAGGGCTGCCCCCAAACTCTGTGTATGATCAATCTACAAATAAGCCAGGTTTTCATTCACTCTTTTATGGGAAAGTGGCGCTGAATGACCTGAGTACATGTTATTCTGATATTTAATTGGTAAGGTAGCTTATTAACTTGACCTGCTTGTACTTGATAACTTGCAGGTGTTTTTCTCTACCCAATTCTATATCCAGTCACATAATCCAGTGCAGAAACAAACAAACAAACAAACCTAAAGCATTTTATGAAGTGCATTAATAACATACATGGCTTGATTGGATACATGTCTCTCGTTACTCAATATTGCAGTTTGTCTCAAAACTCAAGCTGCCCATTTAAAGGGTCTCATGCTTATATTACATTATGCATATATCCTCCTGTCTGAAATCCTCTTTTTTTCACACATACTATGAAAAAGAGAAGGGACCTGACAACCTGGAATAAGAACCGGGGAGATATGGGGGGGTGCCATTTATTAATGTTGGCAGGAACTTGTAAAATTCTTCATCCTCTGTTTTCTGTACCTTGAAAAAGATCTGCAGTTCAAGCTCTCTCTTATGTCAAGATCCATTTGGCGCAGGGGTTAGGAATGCAGTGTGCAAGATGTTCGGGAAGCCTTGGTCCTGATCCTGGAGTAAGTTACAGTAGTTTGGGAGCTGACATTAGCTTGTCATGATCCTCACGGAGGCCATATACTAGTTGAGAATTGTCACAGCAGAAGGGAGGGTCAGTCTGACAAAACCTTCCTGCCCCCAGCATACCTACTACACTGGAAAGAGAGGGAATTGATATAGGACTGGTTAAAGTGCTTTATGTCAGATGAGATCTTGCCTCTGTAGAGGAATTTTCAGCTGGTCAATTAGGACCAAAGATGCAAAGTGACCAGAAGAAGGAGGAAGAGAAGCTGGCCATACTTTTTTTGTTTGTTTGTTTGTTTTTGTTGTTTGTTTGTTTTTTGTCTTCCCAGTTCTCCCATTAAATGCCAGGAGAGAAAGCATGATATCTGGATTACAAAATTCTCCCTTTCTTAAGGGGCAGACTATTTCCATGTAACTGAGCCTGCTATATAGTTGAGTTATGTGATCAAATTGTTCATAAAAGTTGCTGGGATGATAGCAATGAAAACTGCATGCTTCTCTTTATCCTTGGAGCAGGCACTGAGAGCTTACCTTTGTCGTTTGTTAGATTATACTTAAATTCCTGATCCAGGAAAGAATTTAATCAAATCAATAGTCTCCCTGAACTGGGACAACTCCCATTATGCTTAAAGTCGAGAAAGAACATGTTTAAATGCTTTGCTGAATTGGGACTTAGATTCATTTCTGAGTGCTTAGGAAATGTTTAGGGACATGAGGTACCATAAAACCTGATTAAACAAAGTTTAAAGTAGGGGACACAGCACATACAGGTTAGTCCAGTGTTAATGGTCTACTCAGGCCAGTCCATTATTACCTGTGCATAAACCATACATGAACACATGGAATTATATCAGAGAGGACTAAAGGACTCCTATTCTTGACTTTCCTTAAAAAAAAAAATGTGAACACAATGAGAATCCTGTGGCACCTTAAAGACTAACAAATTTTCTTTGGGCATAAGCTTTTGTGGGCTCCAACACATTTTGTTAGACTGGAGCCCACGGACGCTTATGCCCAAAGAAATGTGTTAGTCTTTAAGGAACGACGAGAATCTCGTTTTTGCTGTACACAGACTAACACCCCCCCAAAAGTGCATTTTTCAGGCTTTATTAAACATATTGCCATACTCTGTTCCATGCGCTGTGGTTTGGTCTGAATATAGCCTTTATAATGATCACTGCTGATTCAACATGCAACCTCTAATTCTTGCAGTCACTACTAGAGAGTCTTCTTGCCTTTTGTCTTTTCTAAGCTGCAGGCTCATTCTTTATCAATCACTCTCATGTTCATCCTTGAAATATTGTAATAGAAGCAATGATAATGTGAAGATACGCTGATGTTTCAAATAGCTCCTGTATCAGCCAGGGCCTGACTTGACCTCAATTCAATTTGAAGCAAAATAAGATCTCTACCTGAGGCAGTGCCTGAGTGAAGGAGATGAAAACAAATCCCTGTAAGTGGTGTCAAGGACTTTGACATTCTGCTTTCAAGTTTCAAAGTCAAAAAGGGTAACATCATTCTCAGGATCCCACATGCTTATTTTGAAACCAGTGCATGTCGTGGACAGTGGTAACTCTATGTCAAAATTTTAGATGAGACTCTGTAATTTGCCTTAGAGCACTTATTCATTTAGGTTACTTGTGGATGTTGCCTCTAGTGCTCTGCTGTGGTTGGTGGGCTAGTCAGCGAATTCCTTCTCTTGAAGTATTAAAGACCCCTTCTGGAATGTGCACATGTGCACCGTACAGTCACAGGGGCCTGCCATATGCAGACATCATGCGGGTTAGCTGTTCTCTAGCAGTAACAGCAGCTGTGAAATGATGAGCGTAACTGTAGTGATGGTAAATTCACTTTTCTTTTCCTAGTTTTTCTGAGTGGAGCATAATTCCTTTGCCCTCAGTGAAAGAGCCCCAGGGAGGGGCTCACCTCACATGAAGAGGACACAAACATCTTTGCTGTTGGTTGCACCATCACAACTCTAAAATGGTCCCTGTTACCCCTTTCTCTCTGGCTATGTCTACACTTGCACTTTAAATCAAGCTAATGATGATTAATTCAATTTAAAATATTGCATAGCTACACTAGCTTTCCTTAGTTCAAAATAAAGACCTCCCTCAATTCAAAATAAGGAAAGGTCATTTTGAAATTATAAAATGCCCCTTAAATTCAAAATGATGGTTAAATCAAAATTACTAGTTCGATTTAACCCAGTGTAGCCGTGTTAACTCGAACTAGCCATTAGTTTGAATTAACGCTTTTTTCCCTTCTTTCTCCCAGGGTGCCTTCCTCTTCCTATATATTCGGTAGGAGTATGGCCCTTCTTGGAAGCCATTTTGCCACACCTCCCATGGTGCACATTTCCTAAGTCAAACTAGCAAGTTCTGTCCATGGACATGGTAGTTCGATTTGGGTGTCTGGTGGAGCCATGTTAATTCAATTTAACTTAATTTGATTTAATGATTATTAGTTCAATTTAATTAGTTTGATTTAAGTTAATTTGATTTAACAATCTAAGTATAGACATAGCCTCTCTCATTAATGTTACTACTCTTTGACTCTCAGCTAGGTGAGCTCCCTGGGTCTGGACTGGATTTGGTATAGTAATTTCTCTCGATAACACTCATATGTCTAGTTGTTGTCTTCTAGTATTATTAATTATTATTCTCTCTGTACAGTGCAGTGGCTCTTAGGATGTGCCAGGTGCTGCACAGCTGAAGACAGAGGAGGGGTATCTCAAGCCTTGCCATAAAGAATTGCAGCCCAGTGGACCTTTGTTTACTAACTTTCAGTTTTAATGGCCTCTGAGGTACTGCTTCAAAGTGTCGATGAAGTGGGATTTTCTCCTGTGAAAGCTCATGTGATAAATAAATTTGTTAGTTTTTGAAAGGGCCCCAGGACTTCTTGTTTGTTTTGCTGAACTACACTAACACAGATACTTCCTTGGAACCTGAGGCACTTCTTTCACCTCTGACTAAGACTTGCCTTAATTTATATCAGTCTTCTCTGTATATAATGTAACTTTTGGCACAGTAACTACAATCTACCAGAAATAAATGATTAAGCCTACCAGGGAAATGTATGCAAGTCTGGCACCCACGCAAGGTATGGGCATTTTTACCTCCTTATGTATGACATGCTTTCTAAGAAGACAGTTCCAGATTTATATGCTTCTTTCTGATACAATTACACGCTTAATGTATTTCCATAGGAGCAGATTCTGATCTCATTTACACAAGTTTCAGGCCACAATTTGGGAGAGCACCACTATTCAGGAAAGCACTAAGTACATGGTAAGTTCCGTTGATTGAAGTTTAGTTTGTGCTTACATGCTTTCCTGAATCGCAAGTAACTTTTCTGAAGTCAGCTGAGTTAGTCTGGGTTTAAACTACAGTCACTGAGATGAGAATTTGCCTTTAAAATAAAGTACACAGTACCATTATGTTGAACATTTTCTAAAACTTTTCTCCAGTTTACCCCTCCTGCATCTACTTTAATTTCACAAACAAGTGCTTCCAAAACCAATTACACCCACTGGTGGTGAATGGCTGCGGCTGCAGAGCCTTTCCTAATAGTCTCATAGGTTAGAATAGATCAATTCTAAATAAATGTGTTTGTCTTTAAGTGCCACAGTACTCCTTGTTTGTTTTACTGAACTAGACTAACATGGCTGCCCCTTTGCCACTTATCCTGTCTCTGTTACCCAAGTCTTGTAATTCAAATGGCACAGATTACTTTTACTTTTTACACATTTCCATGACCCAGTTTCATATAATGTGGCTTTCATATAAGTATGCATGTGCATCTGTGCAAATCTAAGGAGATACACAGATCTTTGACCTGATTCTCTTCTCGCTTACCCTGGAATAGGTGCACTGACTTCTCTAGAATCACTCCAAGGTTACACTGGTGGAAGCAAGAGCAAAATCAGACCCTGATTTCAGATTAATTAGGTATATTCCAAACAATAAAATTTTGAGAGATCTTTTTCCCATCCTGACATTTATGTATTTTTTATGAGCTAAAATCACCTGCAGCAGTTTCTGAAATGTGGGGGCACCATTCTGCTATGTTTTTCATCTCTGTTTTTCATCCCATGGTGTTTGATAGCCAAAGAGTAAACAGTCAAAAGCATTTGCTGTTCCTTTAATGCTTCAAAATTGTTTGGCATTTGGTGGGCTGCTTGCTTATCTCTCCAGATGAATGTTGTAAGAACTTTATAACTGAGCAGTCAAATAACATTGCCTTCCTTTATAAATATTTTTGTGCAAACTTGTATCTTGCAGAGAACAGTCACAGGTATGATACCATTCTTTGTTTTGTATCTACCATGTGAGCATACAAAAAAGAATAGTCTCTATCCTTTTCAAATGAAGTAAAAATCATGTTGGCTCCTATATCCCACCTTAGTTTGCATGGGAACTTCTACATAATGTGGGAAAAGGACTCCAGAAACTTGGTAGGTTCATAGAGCTGCATTACTCCCTCCAGGTAGAAGCATTCACAGCTTTGTGAAGCCTGCAAACATTTCAGATATAGAAGAGGCTTAACAAAAGAGAGCAAAAACCCCTGCATCACAGAGGCTATACCTATATTACAAACACTGAAGCTGCACTGCTATAGTGTAGACACTTTCTACGGTGATAGAAGGGATCTTTCCATCACTGTAGCGAATCCTCTCCACCTCCAAGAGGCAATAGCTAGGTCACCAAAAGAAATCTTCCTTCACTCAAACAGCATCTGTACCAGGACCAGGGTCGGCCCAAGTGTTTTTGGCACCCTAGGCAAACTATGACTTCTGAAACCCCATCAGAATGCCATACCTTCATTTATAAGAGATAACATAATATAGTTTATACTACAGTTTAGTTAATATAGTTTATATAGTTAATACAGTGTAGCTCATATAGTTATAATATAGTTTATAGTTTATAAACTGTATACGTTTATATTTCATTGTTTATAAACTATATAAGTTTGTAAACATTATAAAAGTGTATAGTTTACCATATAGTTTTTAAATAGTTAAAAAAAAATCACTTCCATCTTATTTGGCACCCCATACAGCCTGGTGCCCTAGGCGACTGCCTAGTTCACCTCTATGGTCGGGCTGGCCCTGACCAGGACTTAGCGATAGGAGATGAACCACTCACTGTCTTATCTTCCATGCATTTTTTCTTTTATATAAATTTTCTTGCTCCCCTCACCTTGAGAAGGTGAAAAAGGAGCACCAGGGCCCTTGTTCTGAAGAGTCTACATGGCAAGCAGATGTTAAATAAGCTCCTGAGTATCTGCAAAAATGTTTTTTCTTTCACAAAAGTAAATTCCAGAATTTCTGTTCTTCCAAGAAATGCCAGAAACCATTAGCCAAGAACCTGTATCTACCAAGCCATATATGTCTGAGGGGAGCATAAAATAATTTTAAAGAGCTCCTATCTGCACTAACTGAAATATCCTAATCATCAGCAGTATATTGTTTCCATCATTAGAGCTGTGCCCCTCGTGCCAGGACAGAACCCAGTTGTCAATATCGCTATTTATCGCATCTATCCTGGCATCTTCATATTCTAGACGTAACATGGACTCCTAGCTGAAATTTGGCATACAGGATTTCCTCTCTAGAGAAAACAAAAAGGGAAAAAAAGATCATGTTGGGTTTTTTTAGAAAGTCCTTTGTGAAGCTAAACTGTATGTGCAGTATATATTTAAAACATTTTCCTTACCTCCAACTAAAGAGATTGTAAAAAATCTAATTTTACTTTTTAGCTTGTTGCTGGGATGTTTAATATATCTGAAGAATTCTAGCAGTGTTTTTCACATGGTGTCCAAGGTTATGCAGTCTACTTACCTGTGCGTGGAATCCCTGAATAGAAAATACATGTCTGTTATTGACTCATTGTTTAGTCTTCTATCATACTTCTTTGAGCCCCCATTACAGTAAGATCTCCTAAACTTCAAAGTGTTGTCCTCACAACACTCTTGCATGGAAGTGATATTCTCCCCACTTTAGAAATGGGAAAACTGAGGTGTAGAGTCCCAAAGGACTTCCTCAGAGTCCCACAGGAAGTCCGTGGGAGACCAGGAATTAAAATGCCTATCTGTGCTCTTTGTATCCATGCTAATACAGGACCCATGCAGATTAGTTGCTCCCCCCTGTCAATTTAGAAGCTGTTAGGCACAGCTTCTAAGCCTGCCTGATATCTGCTATCCCTGACTAGCACCCAACCATCTTTTTTCTCCAGTTTTTTCATCTGTAAAGTGGTTCAAAATGATGTTGTGAGGCATTTAGGGCCAAGTCTTGTCATACTTACTCATGTTGCATAGTGTTTTATTCTCAGACTAGTCCTATTGATTTGCAGATTCAAATTCCAGCCAGGGGGCAATGGAAAAAGTACTTACTGTAAAAAATACTGACAGTTGTATATGGAGATAGGACAACCTGTGTAGCTATAATACTGGAAACATCTCACTGTTCATTTTGATTTTTCACCTAATGCAGACATGAAGTCTCTAAAACCATTTTTAGACACCCTTTTACATTCACTATCAACATGTGCCATAAATGTGACACTATGTTGTTTTGAGAGACAAGAACTGTTGGCTGTTGGAGTATTTATTCTTCTTCTTCTTGTATTTATGCCCACTAGAGTTACACAGTTGCATAATTAGAGCCTGAATTTTTTCATGTTTAAGACTAATGTCAAAGAGTAGCTGCTAAGGTAAAGTCAGAACTGGGATTGTGAATGTCTCTTGTTTTCATACACTTTGCTTCTAGACTAAGTAAGAAAGCACCTGTTTCTCAAACCGGAGATTGCCTTGATCTTTCAAAATATAAGTTCCAGTTCATATCCTCCAAAAACCTTCAATGCGGCCATATGACATTCATGAATTAACCCAGGAAATTACTTCTATTTACTTTTATACTTACTTCCTATCCCCTCATGTGATGGAAGGATTGTTCTGAATATTATTTTGTTCCATAATGATGCGTCAATTTTAATGACAGACAGACAAAGAAACACTGAATCATCACAATAATTACCACAAATATTGCTGTATGTAAAAAAAAAAAAAAAATAAAATAAAAGAAATCTCTTGTTCTGAACTAAAACTAAGTAGCTGTCACTAAGGTTTTCTTTTAGACTCTATGAGCCACATATTAGCTGGTTTCTAGGCAGGTTATGCAAGCATCAGAGAACCTAAAAACGATGATCATCGTAGTCAACAGGATGACAAATCATTTGAGACAGACAAAAAAGAGTTTAAACCTACTTTCATTCCATCAGTGGAATTTTTGGATTTCACTTCAAGCGTAGCAGTATTTGGCCTCATGAGGGTTGGCTTATTTGTTTGTTTCTTGGGATCTGATTCTCCTTTTGATTATCTTGGCAACATAAGGAATAACTCCACTGGAGTTCATAGAGCTCTCCAGGAGTAGCATTGGTGTCAATGAGAGTGAAATCAGACACTTGCTATTTTTAATTTTTATTGGATAGAGGATACTGGAAGCATGAGTGAGCAATGTAAGTTTTACTTATTGAGAATGATTCCCTTGCTTAGACTTGCTACAGAAGGCCTTTGAAAGCAACTTTCTGCGAGCCAAAATTCTTTTAAACAGTGTTCTATGTCAACATGAAGAAATATGACAAAAGATGAATATTGTTTTCCTGTATATTCACCCTCATTACTATGCACACAAACTATTTTACCTTATGCCAGACATATGGAAGTGATCAGTGTATGTAAATTACAAGAGAAGAAGGTGAGGCACAGATAGGAAATATGTACTTGTTTATGGTCATAAAACTTCGAAACCACATGCACACACACATGCACAAGAGAAAGAGAAAAAAAACTTTACATTTTGAGGCAACCTTTTTCTTTTAAAATAATCAACAGAGAAGGTTAAAACAGCAGTGATTAAAGAATAAATCTGCATGAAAGCATGATGTGATACTGAACTGACCCATTCAATTAGCTCTTTGGGGCACTGGAATCTAGAGAGGAAGACCAGACGGTTAACTCCTCATGCAGAATGCAGAATGGAGTAATATCCATTTTCACATCATTGAGACTACTCTTGTGAGTAACTGTTCATCAATGTAAATAAGGGACCTCCAGTCTAGCACTAAATATGTACTTGCATTATGCCTAGGCTTGCATCTACTGTGCTCTGACAAATTCCCGTTCTGAAAATCCAGCATTATTCAGTACTGCAGTGAGGGCCTGATCTAAAGCCCATTGAAGTCAATTGGATTGGCCATATTTGTGGTTATCTGGAGAGTCACACACCCTTTATTCTAACAGAGATTGGCCAAAACACTGGCTTTATCTTTCTACTATTTAAAAAAGATGCAGAAGCTCTACCTTGAAGTAGAACTGCCGTTAAAAACAGAAAGACGGTTTCCCCTGGCTTTTGCTATGAATTGCTGCATTTTAAATCATTCCATAAATTAGCATCTGAACAAATGAACCCAGAAATACGGAAACTTTCATAATTTCCTCAGCTGTTCAGCTCACTGTAGGTCTGTTTATCTTCTATAACGATGACCACTTGTAGCCGCTAAGCCTTTGCAGTGGCAGAGTACCTCTGTCAATTTAAGCTTACTTCTTTGTAGGTAGAGAGGTGAGAAACACAGCCTTGCTTTAAATGTTTCCAAAGCTAAATAAAAACTAAAACAAATCCACCAAAATGTCAAGGGTCTATTGTAAGCTGGTGTCAATTAGTGTAGCTCCATTAACGTTACTTCACATAGAATATTTGACACTCAGGCTATGTCTACACTGGCAAGTTAGTTTGAATTAAGGGGTTTAATTCAAACTACCTTAGTCCCTGTCTACATTAGCCTTTCATTTGTTCAAACTCAGAAATTCCTTAATTTGAGCTAATGGCGCTTAGTTTGAATTAGTAACTACTGCCGGTTAGTTCGAACTAAACGCTTAGTTCAAGCATGAGTTGGAACTAAGTGCAGTGGAGACTAGGACTAAGCCTTAGTTCGGACCTAATAAGTTTGAACTAAGGGCAGTTAGTTCGAATTAACAAAGTGGACATATTTGAACTAACATTAGTTCGAACTAGTCCACATTGCTAATTCAGACTAATAAATTTGTTTAATTTGAACTAACCTCAAACTCATTAGTTCGAACTAACAAATTTGAACTAACTGTCTGAAGTGTAGACATAGCCTCAAAGAATAACAGTTCAGCATGTTCACCTGAGATGGGACCTACATACTGAGCCAAATGGGGCTATGTTGATTTGCTTAGCTACTGAGAAGTCTAGCCCATTAATCACCACACTGATGCCCCTTACAACCACATTTTCCTTTTTTGCATATTAGCAGTTTGTTTGACTATATGTACTATGAAGATTCTCTGGTTTAAAAATGTAATTTAATCCTTCAAATAATGTGTTTCTAAAAAAGAACAAGAGGTAAACATCTACAGTTGATAAGTGAAGAACAGAGACTATATGAAAAAATGGAATAGGCTTTGAGCCAGCTGGTTTTGTACATGCTTTACAGCGCTACTCTTTTGCTTAGATTTGGAATTGGTTGGCATGGATATATACACATAATATATACAGAGAGAGAGGGAGAGATTTACCAAGCCCTCAAGGCTGAACCCACTCCAAAAATAGATTATTTAGGCCACAAAACTAGAGAATGAACTTTCTATTGGAAATACCTACATGGGTGTCATAAGTTACAAACCTACCCCATAATGATGACATAATATACCTCTGCTGGAGTTAAGCATGTAATAATAATTTTCACTAGTGTTAGTCTGTAGTTCCATCTATTTGCTCAGAATATCCAGTTGTACTTCATGCAAGCTGCATAATTCAGTAAATAGTTCATGTTACCTCAGTAATCATTTACAGAACTCATTTTTGTTCTCAAAAAAGCTTCTGTGTGCTAATTTGATTTGGTTAAATTATTCCATAAAGGACTCACTGAGACAAAGTTAAATGTAATTTCATTCAATTAATTTAAAAAAGGGCAATTACTCAAAGGCTATGAGATTTATTCACTCAGACTAATATTCTTGTAATAAAATGTGATTTTGTCTTGATGTTTATGAGAGAGATTTTTTTTAAAAAAGCATATTTTTGCATGCTTTTCCTCCCATTAGTAGTTCCAGTGATTTCACTTTGAATCAGCTACAGATGATTAAGCAATACTCTCATGGGTAAGTGCATGAAATGACCCCCTCCCCTTTTTTGTTAAAAGTTTAGTCTCAGTTTTATTTTCTAAATAAAGATCAAACAAAACAAAACCATTCATAGAACTGCAGCTGAAACTGTTTGATTTTATTCAGCAGGTAAAAACATAGGTACAATTTTGAAGTTTTACATCATCCTCAAACTGAAATCACGTTAACACCCAGCAGAAAAAGTCTGTCTTGATCTTGGTTACCTTCTGGTTAGAGTACAGTCAGAAATACCACAACAGTGATGTTGGCTTGTACACCTTCAGTGCTTTCACACCTAAGACATGGTTGCGTGCCCACTGAAGTCAATAAGAAAAGACCCACATGGACTCCAAAGGGTGCTGGTTGAGCTCCTGGTCAGGAACTACAACAGGATAAACAATTGATCAGGCTTTTTTAATGTGAAAATTGGTTTGGACTAAATTTTGGAGTGAAAATTTAAAGCAGTTTTTATTTTATCTGAGCTTTTGTCATTCCCCCAAACAGGTTAACTAGTAAATCTTTGCTTTAAAAAGATCTTTGATTTAAAAGATAACTAATACGTATTTGCTTTAAATTAATATCTTTTTGCATGTAACATATAAGAGACATTAGGCCAATCACAGGTTTAGAATCTGGAGTTAAACAAGGGAAGAATTGGACCTTATGTGTAGACTATGTTCCACACAGAAGGATAAAAAACAAACAAGGAGTCCTATGATGCTTTTAAAGACTAACAATTTTATTTATTGCATGAGCTTAAGTGGGAGAAAATCCCACTTCATCAGACACTTTGAAGAGGGGGGAACTTACAGAATAGGAGAAAATAAATGCAGGGGAGTGTAAGTCATGGGATCAGGTCACACTGCAATAGCAAATCAAAACAGTTGTTAAGATTCAAACACTGGGGACCAGCATTCAGAGGAAGATGAGGTCAAACCACCTGTTGTAATGAGAAAAAAATCCAAAGTCTCAGTGACTTCACCAGTCACCCCATACAAACTCCAGTGGAGTACAGCACTTTTACACATTCACTTCCTGAGTGCAGTTGGTCAAGTGGCAATATTGTGAGTCTCCGGATTGGGTCACAGAAAGGTTTGGTCTGCCATCACTTACCGCAGACCAAACCTTTCTATGATGCAGGCTGGAGACTCACAATGTTGCCGTTTCACTGACAGCACTCAGGAAGTGAAAAAATATGCTCTTCTCAGTTAGAGTTTGTAAGGGGCTACTGCTGAAGTCATTAAGTCTTTGGATTTTTTCTTATTACAACAGATGATTTGACCTCACCCTCCTCTATGTGCTGTTCCTCAGTGTTTGAATCTTAACAACTGTTTTGATTTGCTATTGCATTGTGACCTGATCCCATGACTTACACTTCCCTGCATTTACTTTCCTCCCATTCTGTAAGTTCACCCATCTTCAAAGTATACTGCAGTTCTTCTGTTTCAACAGCCCTTGCCTTAACTATCAAATTAGAACAAATTACTATGAAAACAAGAAGTTCTGCGGCATTTAAAGACTAACAAATTTATTTATTGCATGAGCTTTCATGGGGGACAATCCTACTTCCTCAGTTGCTTTGAAGATGAGAGAACTTACAGAATGGGAGGAAAATAATGTGACTACCGCTTCGGACCAAAGTACTGTAGAATCCTTTCACCGCTTTTGCAGTGCTGGTTACTGAAGTTAGTGCTCCAGACATCACTATTTACTTTGAAATTTGCTAGCACCCGTTCCTTAGGTGAATGATCAGAGAGCAGCTCAGGAACTCACTCTACTGCAGGAGAGTCCAGAATTGCTAAAACTAGAAAGCAAGCAAGTGAGCAAGGAAATTTCTCTTCCCTTTCAAATACCAGCCGGACAAAATGGTACATTGAACAGAGGGCCATGTGCTCATTCAGTCCAGGCCTCTTGTCTACAGTTTCTCATACTTTAGCCTCTCAGATGGGCAGCCACTTGTGGAGACCTATCTATTATTGCAAAATTTATTATGCCCTGGTTCACATGTGAACAAAATTCAGCAAATCTCTCATGCACTGTAGAATGGACAGGCAATAAAAGATTTCATATTTTATGACAAATATACATCCAAAGAAGGAAACAAAAGGAATGTTTTTTATTAAGCCTTGGAGTGGAAACCATTTGTGGCATAAATCCCAATAGGAAACACATTTGTACCGCTTCTGATGTCTGATGCAGTTTGGATGCTAAGTTGTTCATTTGATTGTTTCCCTGTTGTAAGAGTCCACAGCCATTCAACTGTTTTGAGCTGTTACTTAAACAGTTTTACCAATCTAACAGGAAACCACAGAATAACTCCCTAATAGACATCTCACGCCAGGACTAGGTTGTGGTGGAAGGGATGCATCCCAAGACCAGTGTGGTGCCAGGGAAGGGTGAGTTTTCATGTTCAAAGGGCAAAACTTTATTTCTCTGCGTGGTGCATATATACATACAGATTGCTCTCAGATGCTGCTGTTAGTGCACAAAGCATCCACATATGGCAAGAATCGCAGTTACTACCCTAAGGTCTATTGTTCTTATCCTTATAGTACCTAGGGATCATCTAAACACAAGACAGCTGCATAAAATGGTTGTGCATGAGACCAATCAGTGCAGAGCTAGATAGGTCCAGTGTGCAGAATGGGGGACAGAGCTCCTGCTCTATGGAAGCAATATGTAATTTCTTAGGAAGGGGGTGTGGAAGACTGTATAATTTAGCTCTCTGCACCTGTTCAGCAACCTTCCATATATTGTAAGTTCATTTCTGCTGGGTACCTCCATAGCTACTCTTGAGATCAACCTTTCCTCTTCAAGGACAAGAAGCAACAGGCTTAAATTACAGCAAGAGAGGTTTAGGTTGAACATTAGGAAAAAATTCCTAACTGTCAGGGTGGTTAACCACTGGAATAAGTTGCCTAGGCAGGTTGTGGAATCTCCAGCATTGGAAGTGTTTAAGACCAAGTTAGACAAACACCTGTCAGGGATGGTTTAAAAGGGTACTTGGTCCTGCCATGAGTGCAAGGACTGAACTCGATGACCTCTCATGGTCCCTTCAAGTTCCTATGGCTTTGTGAGTCAAGATCAGTTTGGCTTCTACCATTGTCCAGGTAGTGCAACAGTTCTGAAGTATTCTTTGCACCCTGGATGCGCCTAACCCAAGGATTTTTCCCTAGGCCAGGCAGACATGTACCTATATAAAGCATGAGTGCACACACAATTATTTGCAGCACTGTCTTGCACCCAAACTCATGTGTTCTTGTCAAACTTCAAGCAAACCCTACAAAATGCTATAATTTAGTTGCTTCTCACTCTATGCAACTAATGCCTACTCGAATTAATGAATGCCAGGACATTTGTTAACCTCAGTAGGTATGGATATTTGCATGGAATAGCAGAGGTTTGTGATATGATGCTCCTGCATCCTTAATTCTCTATAAAGGGATGGCAGGGAAGGAGGAATTCATTCTCTCCTTCACTTGGATAGAGAGACAAATAATTGATTCATAGGCCAGAGAACATTTTCAAAGATTAAGTGGGGTTATGCATGCACTATGCAATAGGAATAGTGGCCTTAGTTCATTGGGAACTGAAGATACTCAGAATCTCTGAAAGTCAGGCCATATATCTCTGATTCTATGCTTATTATGTATTGAAGCATAAGGTGTTCACAAGGCTAGTATCATTGTTAAGACTATGTCATGATCTGTCCCCCCTGCACTCTGCACTCATGGTCTTCCCCGGGGGGGGGGGCGAGAGGGGTGATTGCCCCGAGCCCTGTGTTTCTGTGGGCTCTGCGCTGCTGTCCAGTGCCATGCTGTTCCTTATTCGCCCTCTGCTGCTTTGGGGACAGCCCTATGTGGTCTGCAGAATTGGTCAGTTATGGAAGAGAGCGTAGTCAATATCCTTTTTAAAAGTGGAACAGCATCTGCACTCCCTCACAGCACTCTTTACTCCCTGAGTTGAAGGATTCTCATTCTGCCCATTCCCTCTGCAGAGAACAGATGGGCTGAGTTAGTATCTATGTGCTTTCTCCTTCCCAAGCAAAGCTGTGCAGAGCCAAGCAAACTCTCATCCAGAGGGAATACGATGACCAGAATCAAAAAGTGTTTTTAGAAATCTCCCTATTTACAACTAAAACTTGTGACTGTTATCTTTAGGAATGCTTTAAAATGAAGGAGTTATTTCCCCTTACAATATTACTCATACCAGTATTGTAGCCCTGAACTTATATTTATTGGCTTAGATGCAAACTCTGTGGATGCTTACTGTACGTGAAGCTACCCATCCATAAAGCTGTACGAGAAGGGAAATTGCATAGCTATAGTGACTGGCCAGGATAAATGGACTTGCACTATCAGTTCAAATGAAAGTCAAAATCTGTAGTGCCTGAAAGCTACCATCATTGAAAGATCACTCTGTGGTCAATGAGAAAATGAGCTTTCTTCCCAATTCACTTTACTAAATTCAACGAGAGTCACTGTCTAGTACTGCAGAATGAAAGCAGCATAAAGACTGACCTTTCCCTCAAGTGACAGTCAGGGCTGAACCACACTGGCACAGAGATGAACCTGCCATAATTGCTGTAATCCATGCCATATGTGTCATGTGGATAACTAGAGGCCTTGTCTTCTGAGCTGGGATTCTGATATTCTAGAGCTATTTTGGAAATGATTCTTCAGCAGAAAAGTAGTTTCCAATACATTGACATTTTCCATGGGTTCAACTCAAACTGAAACATTGTGGTTTGTTGAATTGAACAAAAAACGTATCATATTCAGCTATTTTGACATTAAATGGCATCTGTCTAAGGTACTGCAGTGACTCATGGGGAATGTAGTCTGGGCACTTCATGCCCCAATCTCGCCTACTGACCTAACTCTTTAGTAGACATATGCCTTCCATGAGGCAGTCCCCTCTGACAGAGCTACACAGTTTGTCATGAGAATCACAGTGCATTATGAAAGATACAGTCTGGACAGGGATCCTGGCTGACAGGGAAGAATAAATGTGAGATAACTGAATTACAGCTCCCATGAGGCATCTTGACACCTTCATCAGATATTTAGTTAAACATCAAACTGACCTGAAATGTTTTGACATTTCTGAATTGAATATTTTGGAACTTTTGATTCTGTGAAAACATTTTGTTGTTTTGATTTTCATCCTGCTTTGACAACAAATGCTAAAATATTGGAAATCCTCGTGGGACTGAAGTTTCAATTTTCACACAGCTTTCCTTTATTTCTAGTATGAAGCTATGTCTCGCATGGCACAATGGCTTGGGAAGTGCCCACTGGGGTTGTGCTTCTCCAAACTATCTTGTAACACAGAGCTGTACCTTCACATACATGAATAGTCCTGACTATGCATTGTAGCAGTGGTAGCATTAAAAATTGATATAGATTCTGTAACTGAAAATGAAGTAAATTATTTAAGGAAATAGCATCAGTAAATTTAGTCATTTTTTATGCTTTGGAGAAGTATAATTTAAATGAAAACTTTGTGATTTGATTTGTCAGCTTTTTTTCTTAGACAATCTAGGGCTGACAATAATTTTAGATAAAATAAGGCCCCACTTTGACTTTGATCTCTCCTCTGGTTTTACAACCATACTTTACAGACACTGAAAGATTTAAATGTATAAGGTTTATTTTATTTTAGTTTGTTTATTTCATTTGCATGCAAATTTACAATCAGAAGACTGGTCTTGTAGTTAGGGTACTAAATTAAGGTTTAGGAGATCTTAGTTAAATTCCAAGCTCTTATGATTTTCTGTGTGACATCAGGTAATCTCTCTGTGTCCAAGTTTCCCATCTGTAATTAAAGATGATAATGCTTTATTTCTCCCACACTGTTTTTTGTCTTGTCTATTTATAATAATGGTTTGTGGGGTGAGTACACATATTATGTCTTTATAGAGCATCTAACATAATGGGATTTTGACCTTAGGTGGGGCGCTTGCACAAATGGTACATGTTAATAATACCAGATCTAATCTGGGACCAACTTTGTCCAAATACCATGGAGAAAAAAAATCTTGCTGCTCTTTCACTGAAAGAAGATATATGAACTATAAAACAATTTGTGAACATTCAGTTGGGATAGCTCCATGCTAATTTTGTAATCTCAACAGGCTTAGGCACTTGGAAGATATTCTGTAACTTCTGAGTGCTTTATTTGTACTTTCCAGAGGGGTAGCCATGTTAGTCTGTGTATAGCAAAAGTAGTGAGAGTCCTGTGGCACCTTATAGATGAACAGATTTCTTCAAGCATAAGCTTTCATGGCCTACAACCCGCTTCATCAGATGCATCTGACAAAGTGGGTTGTATCCCATGAAAGCTTATGCTCGAAGAAAGCTGCTGGTATATAAGGTGCCACAGAACTCTTGCTACTTTTTTTTTTATTTGTGCTGATCATTAACTTTAGCCCTTTTACAATCTGGCCATTTCTGAATGGCACAGAAATTAAAAAGAGGTTGGTTAATTAATGAGTTCACTGATATAATTTCTTGGAAATTAAAAGATAATTTCAGCAATACTTGCCTGTATAAATATTTCAGAGGTGGGTCATTTGTGTTTTCAGAATCACCTTCTTAAATGGAAGCTGAAGTGTTACAGGGTTCTATGTACAGAGACTGCTGTAACGGTTGTGTTGTTTCTATTTAATAATGTCAGTGTGAAAAGGACATGGCTCCTCATTATTATATATTGGTTTTAAGCAATGGTAGTATCATTTCTATTATGTTTGATCTTGAAAATTTTTGTAGATGTGTTTTATATCCCATCTTTTTTTGTAGTGTATTATTTAAGGTGTGGTTAGCAGTGTCAATAGACTGGAACACTATAGATTACCAAGGGGACTTCAAGTTGTCAGAGAAAAAGAATGACTGTTTTCCAAAACAAGCTATGTAATCCACTAGGTTCTGGCATACCTGACTATAATGAATGTCACTAGGCATGGAAAAGATTTCTGAAAAGTTAATCCCATGCTGAGCATGAGTGTTAGGGGAAAAGTATCCACTCATTCCAAAGGGTTTAACCTTTTTCTCAGGAGTTAAATCTTGTCAAATGGCGCATATTTACAAAAGGTTTCCTTTATTTTCCCTAAGGACTACAAAAGAAGAATTTCCTCTTCACTTAAATTGCCCTTTCCTTGATTTAAGTATTCATTGCTATTATGTCTTTATTGAAATCAGTTTAGTTCAGTAATAATAAGTAAAAAAGCTATGTGCTATTGTGGTTCACTTCATGTCTTCAGAGTCCAGCGGAATGGTTTATTTCACATGGACAAATGCATGGAAGTGTTTACCCTTATTGATAATATATAATGCATGTAACTATTTTCCACTGCACTTAGCCCAACAAAAACTGGAAATCAACCTTGTCATAGTCTTTCTAAACTTTGTCACGTCCATATTGAATTGCTATTCTGCAGTCTGATCTAATGTCTATGGAAAGAACCCATAGACCTCAATGGGTTTTGGATCATTCCTGTAACAGGTGGTACCTGAGGAATCCTACTTGCAGTGGTTCCTTACTGTTTTCTAGGTGTGATTCAAGTCTTTGGTAATGCTTTCAAACAAAGCTGATTTAATTCAAAGAGAGTCTTTCCACTGACTTTAATGGACTTTGAATCAGGCCATCAATCACCATGACTTGACTAGAGCTACCTCAGGACTAATTCTCTGCCCAAGTTCATCCACAAAACTGAGATCAAATGAGGTGGTGAAGCAAAGTGTCACAAAATTTTGTTCTGTCTGGTGCTTGCTTGTCAGAATATTTTCAATATAGGCTTATGGGATCTGAAATTTACTAGTCTCACTGGGTTGTTATAGGTTAAATCTTTTCAGCTGTAGGGTACAATTCAGCACCCAACTTTTATTCAGGTGCTCTCTAGTTTAGATATTTTACAAATATAATTGTTGTGTTTGTGATTTCTTTAATGGATTGCATATTTTAAATTTGCATTAAATTTGCATCTGATGAAGTGGGTTAGAGTCCCCGAAAGCTTATACCTGAAGAAATCTGGTAGTCTTTAAGGTGTCACATGATTTAAATTTATAAGGCTATTGAGAAAGAGGACCAACATTGTAAAATAACAAAGTAAACATTGCTGCAAAGATTATTTTGGTCTTCACACAAGCTTTTTTAATGTAGGGCTAAGTTCTCTGTGTGGTGCCTAGGAGATCCAAAGGATGTGTGAAACTCTTGGACAAATTTTCAGTGATATAAATGGTCACAGAAGTTGCACCCAATTAATGCAGTAGTGAATTTGGGTGTATGTGCACAAGAACTGGTAACTTGCTTGTGTTGCAAAATTGTGGGAAAAGATTGAACATATCTTTAGTACAACTCTTAAAGTTCCAGTTGAATTTTACCTCCTACGTAACACTTCGAATATAGAAAGTATTTCAAGAGAAACATCTCACATGAATTAATGTGTTTACTGGTTGTCAAGGTAATATTTTTGAGGCCTCTTCAGCAGAAAGATAATTTCACAAATAGAAGCAGCTTATTATGAAAAGGTAACTCACAGACTTCAGGGCAATGGAGACAGATTTTGTCTTGTTTTAAACCATCATTTCTTTTGGTCTTGTTTCTTTTATTATTGGGCATGCATTATTGTTTGTATGACAGGAGCACCTAGAAATCCTTTTTTCAGTTGGAACCCATTGTACTAGGCCCTGAGGCTGAAGAGCTTGATATTCTTCAGTTATACCATGATTCAGCCAGTCATGTACTTAACTTTAATGATGTGCTTAATCCCACTGACTTCAATGAGTTGTAAGAGTGTGCTTAGAGTTAAACATATATTTAAGTGCCTAGCTGAACCAAGGTCTTAATTTCTGAAGAGACATGGCATGGATAAACAATACAGAGTAGGGCTTGAAAATATCATCTTGGTACAGCTCAGAGTATTAGTGGGTTGGGGGATTGCACCAACCCAGGGGAGCTTTATGTATGAAGCATTCAGAGACAGTACCTCGAGTCACCTAGCATACACTGAGGACTAAACAAATACATACTGATAATTTTTCAGCTTTTACAGCAAGCATTTTTGGAAGTGAAAACAGCTTTACAACACACTTCAATAGCTACATTGGAGGCTCACAGTCAGCAAAGTAAAATTAATTAAAGTAAAATATTGTCAGTAAATATTTAGAGCTCAGTTTGGGTTTTGGTTCATTTTTGTTTGGAAGAAGAGCTCCTGAATTCCAGGTTGCTAAGGGTAAAAGAACATCAGTACATTGTATTATACAAACCAGGAATGAAAGTGAAGGCACCCGAGACCAGAAAATTGAAACTCTGCCATAGTGCACTTTGGGTTGTCTGAAATCTAGCCACCACGGTAGAGGACTGTTTCTAGTACTGTTACAGAAAAGTCTATGAATGTGGGGGTGCTGGGATGTTCTTACAGTAACTCATGCAGAATAGATTATAGTGGGGCAGCCTGAATAGCTCCAGGTGTGTTGGGTAGTACATGATAGAGCAGGAATTGCTACACCCTGTGACAGAGTGAAGCATATGTTCTCCCATCCCCGTGCAAGCTGTGGGCTGACAGCTGCATTGAAAGCAGTGTAGGATTTGCTATGCCTGGTTACGACCTGAGCTCCACAAGTCTATCCCAGTTATCATTGGATTTTTACTTTCCCCCGTCCCACCACTTCTGTTTTTCTCATAGTGCCCCTAAGTGGAACCACCATGGAATGATAACTAACTTCAGAAGCTTGTGCTTAACTGATACCAAATAATCCCTCTAGCTGTCTAATCTAGTCTTTGATATTTCTGGGAAACCTCTTACTTTTGGGCCTGATTTTTCAGAGTCGTTGAAGGTGCTCAACACCAGCTGATATCAATGAGAACTCTAGATATGTAGCACCCTTGAAAAGTATTCCTTTTGTATTCAAGAACTGAGGCTATGTCAAAACAAGCTGGCTTACCCCAGCTCTGAATGTTTCATGATCTGACCACCCCTGTTAAATTGTATATGCTGTTCTTAAATCTCACTAGGCTTGTATAATCATATGCAGTCAAGTTTTGAGATATTTACTGTACTTTCTGATTTATGGCATAAGGTAAAATTAGAGCCAAATCAAAGATGTTATGAGTAAAGATATCTTCTAGAGCCTTAGGAGGGATGAACTGGCTTGAATAAGAGGGAGGAAAAAAAGCCTTGAACCTTTGCCAAAACATCATGCCAAATCTTTAGAGGCTTGAAGATATTCTGACTAGCATTCCCCTTATATTCTGTTTCGCTGTACGTACCTCTGTCCTTCTTCAGGGATGGAAAGTAAAATTGTCCTCAAGGTAGGTTATTCTTGTGGTATTTCTTAATCAATTGGAAACAAGACAGACCAAATGCCTCTTCATCTAATTCCTGTGAGATCTTCGGACCACTTTTGCAGACCCATGGTGTTGGGGTACTGGGATCTCAAATAAGTTGGACGTTCAGGGTGGAGTTCTGGTTCCATTTAAGTCATTTGGATGGTTGTCATTGAATTAAATGGTACAAAGGTTACACACTTTTAGGTGCTTCCCTAGGTCAATAACAAATGTGCTTTTTGAAGTTCATTCATCTCCATATAAGATATAGGAATAGCTTTCTGAAAAGATGGGTTCAGTCCAGTTGTGCCACAGATTTCTTCTGTGGCCTTGTGTAGATTATTGAATGCTTCCATCTCTCATCTGTAAAACAGAGATTTTCATACTTAATTACCATTGTAAAGTGCTTTGTGATTAAAAGAAGAAAAGTATTAAATCATATTAATCATAAATTATAGTATAGAAGATTAAGAAAGGTGTACTATGCCTTAATTCAGGATCAAGTGAAAATTCTATTAAAGTGCTTTTATTGAAGTTAACTATATGCCTTTTGTTTATGGTCCTACTCGATTTGTGACTTGGACAAAATAATTTTATACCATAAGTAAAAATGGTTATCATTCATATTTTATAAAACACCTGTCTCTTGATATATAAATGAAGCCTTCTATGTATAATTCAAAATGCTGCTTAAATCAAATATTTTAAAAAAATAGTGTTAGGATCAAACTGAACTATGGAGAAAGAGGGTGAATGGCGTCATGGTTACACCAGGACTGAGTTTGGCCCACTGCTTTTCTTTTATTTGCTAGAATTGCATATGTGGATGTAAAGTCCATTTTACAGCCTGTATAGAATTACACTGGTCCCTTGTCTTCATTAGTATCTTTTACATTTCTTTACAAAATCTACTGGGTCTTATTACATTTATTAAAAGTTCTTCAGGCTATGGTTCAGGAGTAAATTAAAATTTTTATTAAAAAATGAATCCATTTTTTTATAATCCAGCTCTCCCACTTACAATATACCTGGGCTCTACAGCTATGGAGTTATCAGTGAAGAAATGCAGAAAAATTTGGGGTGATTGTTTGACATTCTGAAAGAGTTTGGCTTTTGTTGAGACCATTGCATGCAATGCATCCTCAGCAAATTGCCTTGGATTAGCATTCTGATTTCTGTTTGGAAATAAAATTAAGTTTAATATTTCCAGTGACTAGAATATAAGCCATTTACTGTTAGGTTCTAAAACAATCAGTTAAAGGCTTGTACTGTATGAGCTTCTTGTACTGTATGCATATGCCTATTTAAAGGGGTTGGTAATCATCATTCTTTATAATTCAGTGTGATATTGTATTCCATCACCAGCAGCTTAATTTATTTCTTTCACCATCTGTTCTTTCTCTTTCTCTCTGCCAAAAAATCAATAGCACTCAATGAACAAAACTCAGCTCTTCAGTAATCTAACTCTAGTGGCTTTGTGTTATTGTTGTTCAGAATATATTGACCTGGTTCTTACATTGGTTTAATTTAATTAACAAGAGCTTTGGTTATTAAAATTGAACAGAGGAAACTGTAAATACCAAGTGTAGTGTAACCTGTCCCTGCTACCATTTCTGTGACCAAGACTCCATGCATCATAATTTAGGCCATAATTGGCTTTTGCTTTGACAAATGGAGGAAGGACAGCCTGCACAAATATGGAGAAGTAGGGTGAAGGACTGTCCTCTCTAACATGTATATAACTCTTTACCCTTAGGCTACGGGTTAAACTAGGGCAAGTGGGAACACACCAGAACGCTGTGTTGTGACTACTGTTGCTATTTTTAGGGGGCCCCAGAATGCTGCATTCCAGTGCGTTCCTCTATTTTTAGGGGGCGTTGGAATGCTGCCCCCCTAAAAACAGGGGGCCCCAGACCACCATTCCGGTGTGTTCTGGCTTACTTTAACCCCTGCCTCAGACATATCTGATAATATCCCCTCCATGCCTGTTCTGTAATATAATGTAAAAGAATAATCAAAACAGAGAGCATTAACTGTATATAATTAAAGTTTATAATAAAACTTTGACAGGCTTCAGAATTTATGAGAAATGTAATATGTTACCACAGAAAATGAATTTATTTGCATGTTTAAATTGACTTCCTGCCTTCCCACACTAATACAATTTTTCATTTATATTGATTGTTATCAGTGTAATGATGCAAGGAATTATGCTGGATTTCAAACACACATCCATCTTTATGATTAAAGATGTACTTGAGACATGCTCATCAGAATCATTTTACTCTAATTATGGTTCATCTAAATAGACACATTTAGAAAATTCAGAGAAACTTGAGGCTGGTCTTTGTGAGAGTATGTCTACACTATGATAAAAGATCAGCAACCTGATTGCAACAGGCCAGACTGAGTTCAGAAAAGCTGGTGGTCCTTAAGGAGACCCTATTCAAGGCATAATTGCAAACTATTCCAATGCAAAAGAAAGATAGGAAGAATAGTAAGAGGCCAATATTGCTCCATCAGGCTCTCTTTAATCACCTGAAAATAAAAAGAAATCCTACCAGGAAACCTGGTCAAATTAATAAACAGAAGTGCAAAAAAATGGCACAAGGATATACAGACAAAATCAGAAAGGCTAAAAGGCACAAAATTATTTGCACCTGGCAAGGGACATAAAGAACAATAAGAAGAGGTTCTTTAAATGCTTTAGGAGCAAGAGGAAGATAAAGAAAGTGTAAGTCCTCTACTTAGTGGTGAAGGAGAACTGATAACTGATGACAGCAGGGAAGTTAAAGCCTACTTTGTTTGAGTCTTCATAAAAAAGTCACTGATTATCAGATACTCAACACAATTAATGTTTACAATCTGGGAAGAAGCACAATCTAAAACAGTGAAAGAAGACGTTAAAAACATTTAGACAAGTTAGCTGTATTAACTCAGGACTTTATGAAGTTCATCCTATGGTATTTAAGGAACTAGCTGAAGCAGTCTCAGAGCTGTTAGCAATTATTTTAGAGAATTCATGGCATATAAGAGAGATCCCAGAAAACTGGAGAAGGGAAGCATAGCACCTATCTTGAAAAAAAACAGATCAAGGAGGACTTGGGAAGCTATAGAGAAGTCAGCCTAACTTCAGTAGTTGGAAAAATACTGGAGCAAACTATGAAACAATCAATTGTAAACATCTGGAGGATAATAGGGGCTAATAGTATTATAAGTAGTAATTAGCATGGATTTGTGAAGAACAAATCATGCCAAACCAACTCAGTTTCCTTCTTTAATAGGATTGCTGACCTAGTGAATAGGAGGAAAGCAATAGAGATGATACAGCTTGATTTTAGTAATACTTTTGACAGAGGTTCTCATGACATTCTCATAAGCAAACTAGGGGAATGCAGTCTAGATTAAATTACTACAAGATGAGTGCACAAATGGTTAAAATGCTACCCTTAAAAAGTAGTTATGAATGGTTTGTTGTCAGATTGGGAGTGTGTATCTAGTGAGATCCCCCTAGGGTCTGTACTGGGTCCAGTACTATTCAGTATGTTCATTAATGACTAGGAGAATGGAGTAGAGAGAATGCTTATAAAAATTTGCAGATGACATTAAGCCAGGAGGACATACAAGCACTTTGGGGGACAGACTTGAAATTTGAAAAGATATTGACAAATTGGAGATTTGGTCTAAATTCAACAAGATATTCAGTAAAGACAAGAGCAAAATACTTCTCTTAAGAAGGGAAAATGAAATGCACAACAATAAGGAATAACTGTCTAGGTAGTAGTAATACTAAAAAGGATCTAAGGGATATAGGAACCACAAAATAAATAGGAGTCATCATTATGATTCATTTGCAAAAAATCTAATATGATTCTGGGGCATATTAATAGGAGGGTTTGTATATAAGACAAAGGAGGTAGCTAACCTATTCTATTTGTCACTGAAATACTGCGTCCAGTTCTGGGTACCAATTCAGGAAGGATGTGGTGACTGTACTCTGACCTCTTGTAATGAGGGAGGGTCCCAGAGCCTAGCCTCCAGCCCGAGCCAGACATCCACATAAAACTCTTTAACTCCAGAACCCAATCTCTCGGAGGCTCAATCAGTTGAGATTCTAGGCTCTGAGACTCAGTGCCATGGGTCTTTTGCTGCTTTGTAGACATCAATGGCTATGTCTACACGGCTCTTTTATTTCAAAATAACACTCGTTATTTTGAAATAAAAGACATTAGGTCTACATGATGTTTTCTTATTTCGAAAGGACGGATGCCGTCCTTTCGAAATAAGAATCATCATTTCGAAAAAGTAAGACCTGCCCCCCCCCCTCGAAATGGCTGTTATTTCGGAAGGGATATTTTGAAATAAATCTGTTTAAACCTTTTCTTTCAAAACAACACTGTGTAGACCTGTTGCTTCGAAAGAACTATTTCGAAACAACAGGTCCAAACGGCTTTATTTCAAAATATCCCTTCCGAAATAACAGCCGTTTGGATTGCAGGCTTTCCCTTAATTCAAATTAACATTTTGTTAATTCAAATTAACTTATTTAGAAATAAGGATTTTATTTCGAAATAA
Organism: Podocnemis expansa; assembly: GCA_007922195.1. Classification (NCBI taxonomy): domain Eukaryota; kingdom Metazoa; phylum Chordata; order Testudines; family Podocnemididae; genus Podocnemis; species Podocnemis expansa. Next base: position 3,481,990 of record ML682008.1, read on the forward strand.
CAATGCATGTGTAGACATAGCCAATGAAAGCCTAGTAGACACAATGATTAATATTTTCAAGGAGCCTTATGATTAGATAAATTCACATTTTAGAGAAGAACTGCCTGGCCAATTGAAAGAAACCAAACCATTGGCTGGTAGCCTAAACCAGCTGCAGAAGTAAGGTGATCACATTAAGAGCCGTTAGAGCAGGGGTCACAAATTTGCAGCCCATGGGCCGCATGCAGCACCTAAAGTTATTTCCTGAGGCCCACAATGACACTATCATCATCGATATTTGCAATATCATTGTATGAAAAGGTTAAGCGGTGCAGCCCTCAGGCTAATGTACTAGTCCTCCTGTGGGCCTCATGGTGATTTGAGTTTGAGACCCCTGCCTTACACTGACAAACAGAGGTGGAAATAACAGAATTGTTAAATTACATGCAATTGAGAGATCTAATTAAGAGGGACAAGTTGAGGGGAATAGTATTTTTTACTATGCCAAATTCTGTTGGTGGAAGGGAAAAGCTTTCGAGATGACAAGCAGATGAGAATACAGACACAAATCAAACAGAGAAAATGTAATAGGCTATGTTCACACGTAAACTGTTATTTTGAAATAAGCTATTTCAAAATGAGTTATTTCGAAGTAATAGTCCTTATTTCGAAATAAGTTAATTTGAATTAAGAAAATGTTAATTCGAATTAAGGGAAAGCCTGCTATCGAAACAGCTGTTATTTCAAAATGGTTATTTCGAAATAAGGCCGTTTGGACATGTTGTTTTGGAACAATTGTTTTGAAACAATGGTGTTGTTTTGAAACAACGTGTCCGAATGCTGTTGTTTTGCAACAGCTGTTTCGAAACAACGGCTATTTTGATTTCAAGCGAGGTTTTACTGTTTTGAAATAACGGCCATTATTTTGAAACAACGGGTCCTGTTGTTCTGAAATAACAGAACGTCGTGTGGACATAAGAAATTTTATTTCGAAACAACAGCTGTTGTTTCAAAATAAAACTCTCGTCTGAACACAGCCATGCTGCTTTTGCTGTTATTATAAGATGTAACCCTTTTGTCAGCTACTGATTTATCAGCACCAAGTATATTTGCTTTCTATACCTAACACCAGGGTCATGCTAACAATGCTGGTTTTTCTTGAAGTCTCGTTCATCTTCCCAGGCAGATTGTTTCAGTGTACTTGCAGTTTCAGTGTACTTGCTTGAACCTGAGACTGAGGCCGTCTCTTCTTTTTATCCATGCCCTACAATTTTCTTGTTCTCTTCATATCTTTTGGTTTCAAAGAATAAGGAACCAATGTGGTAGCTTTAGCTGGCAGGGGGGGAGAAATGGGGATGGGGGAGGGGAGAGAATATATTTTAGTTTAATCTGATCTTCCATCACTGAGTGGTAGCAATACTTTCTGAACTACTAGACCACAGCTCTGGATGGCTATGTCTACACCTAAAACCTTACTTCAGACTTTCTTAGTCCAAACTAAGTAGTTTGAAGTTAGTTCAAACTAACCATGTTATTTAGTTATTTACTTCTTGATTCAAACTAGCTGTACTTTTTTTAGTTCAAACTAAAAAGTTAGTTCAAACTAAAAAAAGTGCAGCTAGTTTGAACTAAGAAGTTAGTTTAAACTAAAAAAAGTAGTTAGTTCAAACTAACTTTGAATTACTTAGTTCAGCCTAACTTTTTAGACTGAACTAAAAAGAGTGTGGTTAGTTCAAATGAACTGCTAGTTTGAAATTATTTATTTTGAATCAGCATGTCTACATTGGGCTAGTTTGAACTAAATATGTAAATTAGTTCAAACTAACCAGCCAAACTAACCCGTTTGACCTAACCTTTGCTTAGTTCAAATTAGAATTTTTTTTAGTTCAAACTAGGCAAAGCCTAGTGTAGACAGGGTTCAAATTATTTCAAATTAAGACTCCTTAATTCAAACTAATTTGCTAGTGTAGACATAGTCGATAATACAAGTCTGATTCTATCCTCATGTATGCAGCCCATAGCACCACTTATATTTTAATGTTATTTGCTAGATTTGAGTGTGCATTTTTTACTGGTACATAGGCAATACTGCATTGGGTGCTTTTCTAATATATTAGAAAAGTCTCTTCACCCCTTCACCTAAATGCTAAATAATCTATCTATTAATTATTATGTAGTATACATTTTACATCGACTGCTGTGGAAGTCATAGGCTGTAATGCACATAGTAGAAGTGGGTCATACTTGATATGTATAAGTCAAATGGTTAAATGAGATGCTTGAATTTATTATTTATTTACTGTTTAAAAAGCAATTGGTAGCACTTAATCAGGAACTGGACAAATGGGGATGACCATGTAATTCAATAGCCCCCTGAAAAAACATGTCTCAGAGCCGTAACCAGTGTGGGGTGAGCGGGGTAAACCCCAGGCACCTCGTTTTAGAGGGTGCCAGACCCGAGACCTTTCCACCCTGCCCCTGGCATTGGGAAGGGGAGTGAAGCCACCTGGCATGAGTCTAGGTGCTGAGCTCCTGCCCTGGTCTGCCCCCTGAGGCAGGGTGAGCCAGCACACAGACTAGCTCTCCCAATCTCACCCTACCCCTAGGCCAGCCACTCTGCCCCAGGGGTGGGTCAGGGCAGGCCCACTGGATGGGGGTGTATGTGTGGCAGGGCTGACTGTGTGCCGCATGAGCTGTATGGTCTTTAGCATGGTCCGGAGCCTCTGGCCTCAGCTACCTCCCCAGCACTGGCCCGGTGGTGGGGCATGAGGCCCTCCAATGGGGGGGGGGGCAGAGCACCACCACTGTATTGGGTCCCAGGTCAGATCAGGCACCGGGTTCAGGAAGGGCATGTTTGGGGCTGCTTGCCCCAGGCGCCAAAGTGTCTAGTTCTGGCACTGCCATTTCATGCCATTTTATCCCATTTCGTAGAATTTCTATTGTTTTATTAGATAAACCCCGAACTTTCCTGATGGATGATAAGGAGAGAGGAATATCAGTGTGTCAGTAATTATTCCACCAGGGAAATACAGCCTATGCTTGAACATTGTACAGAAAAAAATGAATTATGCAGCTTTTCTAAGAAGTGCTTTGATTGGACAGTATCCTTCTATAGGCTAGTGGTGTCTGCACTGCAGGAAATACAAGACCAATTCCTATGATAAGAGATACTTGGCAAAAGGCATGACTTATTTTCTAGTAAGGTAATGCCTAGTAACCACATTTTGCCATCTAATCAGTTACACAGAAATCAAACTAGAAAGATAAATGACCTCCGAGTGGCATGAAAATTATGTTCATTACCTAATTTTGACAAATAGACATTAATGCTAAGAACTCACCAACACTATCAGCTATGTTAGGGCACACTAGTTACTTATTCCAGTTTTCATATTGTCTCCTTAAGACAGAGTGCTAAAAAGTGCTCTTATTACCTAAGTTGTAATTATGTCCACAGCTCTATTCACACAAAATCTGAGAAGACTGTATGGTCAGTGTACAATATATAATTAGATTAATAGAAAATATTCACTGGCCTCTATTATTCCCATGAAGTTCTATAAAGAAAATCTCATGCTGTTTTTCCTACACAGTTCTTCTACTTTCACATCTTTTCAATGGGTCTTCCATGTGCAGAATAAATAACATATATTATCCCTTCAAATGTAGAATTAGTAATTTGTTGATATACTGACTAAGGCCAAAAAAAAAGGAAGCTATTTTGTGTCTTCAGTGCAAATGTGATTAATAAAATAGCAGTTAAAATATTGAAACAACTTGAGTAATTGTGCATGGCAAAGAAAATGTATTTATCTAGTAAAGTTACCTTTATTTGCTACTTGTATTAGAATGTCAACTGTTGTTCTAGGCCCTGTACGAACATGGCAACCTAGGCCATTTAGTGTCCCAGGTGACTAGTGCCTTAGGCATTCCTTCTCCTTCTCTCTTCCCTTTCCCCTTTTGTTAAACTTTTGAATATCTTATTTTTATTGTATCTGTGGCCCATTTCATGACACTGATGAGCGATTTGCATGCATGACGTATCTCAATGATAAATTGGTGTGCTGAGATCTGTAAATCTGTATTTATTCATATCATATATAAATAATATAAAATTAGTTTCTGCTAAACTCATAGAAAATTCTCAGTTTGAAGAATAATACATTTACTAGCATCAAGAAATTCAACATAAGGTGGACCAGAATTAAACAGTGTTATAGCAGATGACAGCCTTAGACTGTTAAGCCTATCCTTTAGTTTAAACAGTCACTTCTCTGAAACACCCCTGTTGAGCCCCACCTCAGATTGTCGTACTGTCTGTATTACTCATCTCCTTCAGTTTCAAACAAGGGTCTGCTCACCCCACAGCCTAACCTTCAGTCTGACTAGAAGCACTTTACCTAGCTTTGTACTCCATGGGGAGAACCTTTAATAATTGTTCCACCACTTCAAAAAATCCTTAATTTCTGAGCAACCATCATGACTTGAATGTGGGCAGTCTGATTGAGTGATTAGAGCTGGAGGTAGGCTAAGTCAGTCCAATGCTAGGAAGTCAGAGTCTGAGACAGGCCAGAGAGTAAACTGGGAGTCAGGTGTCAGGAGGCAGGAAGGGTCAAATTACTAGGGCTATTTCAGCATTACAGGGCTCAGGTTAGTTGACTTAATAAGGTTGACTTAAAGTCGACCTTATTAAGTTGACTTAGTGAGGCCCCATTTGTTTAAGTCAACTTCATAAAGTTGGCTTAAATGACTCTGCTGCCTTAAGTTGACTTTATTAAGTTGATTTTAATAGCCACATTTTGTTAAATTGACTTAATTAAGTTGACTTTAAGGGTGAGGGTCATTAAGTCGACTTGAACAAGTGCTTAAGTTGACTTAATGAACTCCAAATATGGTCCTGGAGTTGCTTAAGTCAACTTAAGCCTCCAGTGTAGCTATACCCCATGAGATCAGCAGCAGGCAGAAGGAGCAGGATCAAAAAGAGAGCACACTGAGATAGGAAGAACTTGGTTGCTTAGACAACTTCCTGTTCCTGTAATGGATTTATATAAAATCTGTGAACCATTCAGGACCCCCAGCATTCTGACAGTTGAATTCCAGTACTTGGGTCCTCTGTTCATTTACTATTCTGAAGAGAATTAGCAGGTCCCTGCGTGCCAAGTTGCAATTTTACTAGTGCCAGAGAGCACTGTGGAGAGGATTTGAGACCCTCAGTTCCTGACATCTCCCACTCTCCAAGGGGCACCTTCAGGATAATGTGGGACAAATCTGAGGTGGTTCCAATGGGATATTTGTATAAGCACAGGAGCATGTACAGGTTCCTAGATATGGTCTTCAGGTCTATACTCCTCACAAGCAACCTGAGTCTGCCACATTTAAATTTCATGAACCACTTATTCCCCATGGCCCTATACCTGTAACAGCGGAGGAGATGGCTGTATCCTGTGAGGGAAAGGTTTTCCATGTAGAATTTCAAAAGTGATACTTGAAAAGCAACACATGAATCTTCAGGGAGCAGGGTAGTTGTAGTTCAAAGATGACTGGATTGACATACTGCAGGATCTTGAAAAGTCCAAGGACTTGAAAGTCCATCTTATACATGTCTGTCTGCATGTAAATGCTCCATGGAGAACCACACCATTTGTCTCATGGAGTGGGTCTTGCCTTGCTGTTGTCGTTGATCCACATGAAATTATAAACCAAACAAGGAGTTCTGTGGCACTTAAAGACTAGCAAATTTATTTATTGGATGAGCTTTCATGGGAGAAAATCCCATTGCAATAAATGCATTTGTCAGTAGTTAAGTGCCACTGGACTCCTTGTTTGTTTGTTCTACTGAACTAAACTAACACAGCTGCCCCTTTGGAACATGCCGCGTATAGTCCACTCTTGATTTTTCTGAGTGTCTCTTCACTTCTTCCTGGTCCTGATGAATCTGCTGTATCAAGTCAGAGATGGCCAGTTAGGGAGAGGGTTCAGATAAATAACAGGTGGAATTGCAGAGGCTACCCGTATTTTTTCCCATAGGTGCATGGTCTGCTTTGTACCATAGTTGACCACACAGAGACGCATGGTCTACATAGTTGTAGGCACATTCTGCATAGAGGAGAAGAATTTGGTTGGCTTTTTCTTTTTGGCCAGTGGACTGAGGATGGAAATAGTAGAAAGATGTGCAGAATCCCAGCAAGTGCGGGGATTTGCATCAGAACCGGATCATAAACTGAGACCCCCAAAAGGAGGTGGTATATTGGAAGGATGTGGAAATAAAGCATATGGCTAATCCATAGATGGGCTGTCTGTTCAGTAAAAGAGAGGCCAATGCAAGGGATGAAGTAGTTCATTATGGTAATATGGTTCATTACTATCAAAATTGTTGATCTCTGGTAATTAATTCTACAAATAAAGCCTAAGGGAATGGTTACCCAGGATCAAAAATGGGATGACTAAGGGCTGAAGGAGACCATGGGGCTTGTGGCATTGTCTCTTGGCATGGGCAAAAACATCACAGGGAGCAATGAATGACTGTATTTTGAGGCATCTCTTAGGCCACTAAATGGAGCAGTTGTTGGATCTTGAATCTCTTCAAATGTCCTTCTGGGGGAAAATCATGGCATGGTTGTTGGACTTCAACTCTTGTGGTTTCAGAGAACCACAGATGAAGTTCCTTCCATATATGTTCCCTTCCCAAGAATCTTTGGCTGTTTAGGTAATAGCTTGTTTGTCAGGTGGAATTCCTGAGGAAGAGGCAGCACACATCAGTCTGAATATATCCTGATAACATGCTGAATAGAGAAAGCTACAGGAGCTGAGAATGAGTACTGATTCCTGGATAGGGCCTCATAGGTTGGTACCATACCTACAGGACAGGGTGTCTGCCTTGCCATTTTTGGGTCTGGGGCAGTATATGATAATGAAACTGAGCTGTGAGAAAAATAGAGCCCATAAAAAGCTGCTGATGATTTCAGGCTTTTGCTGTACATGGATATTCCAAGATTTTATAATGAGGGAACAGCTGAACTGGGTGGCGAGCTCCTTCCAGGCAGTGCCACCATTCTGCAAAGGTGGTTTCTATCATCATGAGCTTCTTATGAAATCTTTTGTAGTTTTCCTCCGAGGACATGAAATTCCTTGAGTGTTAATTGCATGGGTGTAGTACTTGTTTGGGACCAAGCTGTTGGTGGAAGAAAGCACTGGTCACTATACTCGGGGTGTCAGTTCCTACAAGGAGGGTTTGTGTGACATGAGGATGATCCCACATGGGAACCGTAGTAAAGTTTGTTTCAGCTGACAGAATGATATTCTGGTCTCTAAGAGACCAATGTAGTGGGCATTTTTCCAGAGGTGAATGGTGAGGGGCGTCATTTGTTTTGGAAAGTTCAAGTTAAATCATTGTTAAAAACTGGTGAACCCTAGAAGAAGTTGCAACCCATATGCTGTGTGGGAAATCAGCCAAACTTAGATAGCTTGGAGCTTGTGTGAATCCATCTGGATTCCAAATGGAGATAAGATAAACCCACAAACTTTTTGGAGGCCTGTTGGATGCATGCTTCTTGAGGTTGGCATAAAAGCCTTGCTGCCATAAGCACTCCAGAATCATTTGGGAGGGATCAGTGTGTTGTTCAGTGTAGTTGGACAAAACAAAAGTGTTTCCTAGGTAGATTAATACATATTAATTCAAGATATTTTGAAACATATGTAAGACAGGCTTAGAAGCTGTGCCTAACAGCTTCTGAACTGAAAGGGGGGGAGCAACTAATCTGCATGGGTCCTGTATTAGCATGGATACAAAGAGAACAATTAGTTGATTAGCATACTGGGACAAAGCATAGTGGATAATAGTATTTGAAGTTATTTTTCTCACAATTCTATCAATATCTCTAATTCTACTACAGGGAAATATAAAATGCTGTCCTTGTGTAAACTGCTACTCTCTGTTTCAAATCTGTCTGGGTTAGTTAAAGGGTAAAAGCCACCCTTACTTAGAAAAAGATTTGTAGGAAAGGTCCCTGCATATTTTAGCCTGAAAGACTTGAGAACAGAAGTGGGAGGTATGCATTGTTTCAATGCTTGAGGCAGTATTTGCCTCTCTCCTTATTGCTCCTTTTGTTCTTTCTTATGGAAGTAGCTATCACCAGCTGTTAAAAACTAAGAGAGGTGATAATCACTGAGCTAGGGAGAACTCTTTCTTCCTGAGCTGGGAAAAGCAATGGGGTGAAGCTGGTAAATGGTGAAAGTGGCCAGCGGTGAGCTGGGCGACACAAAGGGCCACCGGACAGTGGACGGAGGCAGCAGATGGCGAGAACAGCCAGCGGTGAGCTGGGCGACATGAGTGACTGGAGGGCGGCGCCAGTGGACAGTGGGTGGAGCTGAGGAACCGGTTCTAGAGGTTGGAGTGAATGACCAGTAGATAGCGCCAGTGGACAGCTGGCATAAAAGACACTCCCTTTGTACCTTAGGGTTGGTTGAGAGCCTAGTTAGCACTGATTCTCCAGATCAGTGCCAGTTTTGCCATTAAGTTTTTATATTCTGTTATGTGGTATGGGCTATTGGGAACTTCGCTCTATACAAAGTTTCCTAGATTAGTGCTGATCTCTGTTATTTGGACTTTTGCATTTTTTGTTTTACTGTTATTAAAAGCTCCATTTACTACACTCAGACTTGTGCTTGTGAGTGGGGAAGCCTTACCCTTTGGGGTGCCCGGGGAACAGTGCAGGATTCCCAGAGGTCTGGGTGGGGGCTTGAGCCAGTTGGTACTGCTGCATCATTGGGAACCCAGCCCTTGTTCTGCTGCATCATTGGGAACCTAGATATAGAACCCGGCCCTTGTTCTGCCAGCCTGCCCTGGCAGAAGGGTTACACATATTTATAGACTGTTGGACAGTAGTTAAAGCATCTGTTAACCCTAAAAGCACTAAGAGATATATATCATAGTAGTCACAGTGGGTTTAGAACGTGGTTTTCCATGTGTCCCCTTCCCTGACTCGTGAAGTAATATACCTTTCGGAGGTCCAACTTAGTGAATATATAAACAACTCCCACATGATATAGCAACATGGAATTCAGGGAAAGCTAGTAATGACTCCTGATTATTATCTAATACAATGCCTGGCAATTAACACAGAGCTGAAGAATGCTACTTTTTTTCTTTACATAAAGTTTGTTTGGCCTGTAGACATGTTTTTAGACAGATTTTGCTTGAGAATATAAAGAAGGGGTTTGTGAGAGAAAATATCAGTGTAAATCAACATCACTCCATTTCAACAGAGCTTTACTGATATGCCCCAGCTGAGGAACTGGCCAGGAATACATATGGATCTCTGGGTTTGAAATATGTTCTGAGGCATAAAGTTTGAGATTTTGGCTCAGTATGTGAATCCTGGTTTCCTCTGTAGCACATTGGTTATAATAGTCATGACCCCACCACCTGTCTCAGTTGTTTGGCATGAGCATACATCACAGTTTAGTCATTGTGTTCTGTTGCATGACTAAGGAAGTCCTGAGACTGAAGGGATTTTCCTTCAAGGGATTCTTGAGTCTTCTCATACACAAGGGAATCTCTTATGCCTTGTCTGTAATGGATGTTAATTTTATATGCCACAATCAATTATTCTGAAGGTGTGAATTAATAAACCCATGAATCCGGTGGTTAGACTATGGCACTGAAAGTGAGGAGTCCTTGTTTCTATTTTCAGCTCTGTCAATATTTATTCATTCTGTAACCTTGGGCAAATCAATTACCTTATCTGTGCTTCAAATTATCTATTTGTAAACTGGGTACAGTAGCTCATGCCTACATTACAGAGTTGTTTGAACAAGTGATAAATTATTGGGCCTCATTCTCATTGACACAAGAGCCATTCACATCACTCTGATAGTATCAAGGGGCCTTCAGTGAACATCAAAGTACCTTACGCCCACTTTGAGTATAAAGGAAATTCATGTCCTATTGGATTTTAGAGTGATCTTGGATCCTCTCATGAAAGGCACAAGCACAATTGTATTGTTAGCTGTACTAGTAGTAATATTCGATATACCTAGATCTGTTGTGCGTAAAGAAATAAAGCATACTTAACTTTAATACTAAATGAAGCGTTGGCCTCTGTGTTTATTCTCAATGGAAAACAGAAATGCAAATCAGCATTTCAGTGAGCTGAGCTCTGTAGGGGAGGCTGTGATTCAGAATACTATCATAGACAGCATCTACTAGGATATTTAAATATATGTGCTGAATTACAGTGGGTTCTCAGGCCGGGAAGGGAGTTGCTCTCCTGTTATTTCCAGTGACTACTTAGCTGTATCCATTATGTAAACATCCTATTCACAGTAATCCAGTAAGGACATAAGGTACAGTCTGTTTATTTTAAGAAGTAAACCACTCAGGATTAGGTAGGATTTAGGATGTAGATGCAGATAGAGTTCTCTGATGTGTAGAAACCCCATATTGTTAATTTCATTTTACTCTTTCTCACACTTCATAAAACATAAATTAATCATTTAACCTAGAAAACAGCTTAAGGCCCTGATTCATGAAAGCACTTAAGCACATGTAAAGCATTTGACACATGGCCGAATCCCCTTAATTTCAGTGAGAGTTAAACACATGTTTATATGCTTTCCTGAAATGTGACCTAAATCATGCAAAATTCACACATGCCCATTCACATTTGTGAGGCCTATTATTTTTTATAAGAAGAATTATATTATATACCTCATGCTAAATTTGTACTAGAAATTTAGCTATAGATGAGATTGGAAGTATTGCCTATTATTAAAGTTGCTCAATACTTCCCATTATAGGACCCTGATTTCAGTTGCTTAAAACTTTGTCAAATTAATTGTTTGGGCTGATGTTTTACCTCTCAGATATTCTATCTCAAGCTGTTCTTTTTTTTCCTTTTGTGAAATTTCAGCCAAAATACTTCAGCAGTTTCCAAGAATCATGCTAGGGAAAATACATTGTTGTTCCCACGGTAAAACTTTCTTGAACTTTTAGGAGCATGAATCAGGATTATGGGACTAAGGAGACTATTGTCTGTAGGACTGCTGTCTCATTTGTTTCAGAAGTCAGAAGATGAACAGTGAATGAGGAAGGAGCAGGTCTGTCCCAAGGTTTTTTGGCATCCTTGGCGAACTGTTATTTTGGGACCCCTTCCCACCACCACCAAGTCAAACCATGGGCCACCTCTCCTGTCCCCCACTCCTTCCAGCCTCCCTCATCCCTTGCAGGGACCCAGCTCTAGCTGGGAATGGGACCGCCACCGGGATCCAGCCCCTGCAGGGGATCCAGCTGTGGGCGGGAAGTGGAGCTGCTTCTGGGATCCACCCTCAGGCAGGAGTCTGACCCAGCTGGGAAGCAGCGCCACAGGCGGGGGTCCAGCTGCAGGTGGGAAGTGGCTCTACCACCACCGGGATCTGGCTCTGTCCAGGAATTTGGCCATGGATGGGGAGCAATGCCACGAGTGTGGGTCTGGCCCCAGCTGGGGAGTGAAGCCACAGGCAGGGGTCTGGCACAAGCCAGGGAGAGGCATTGCAGACGGGGATCTGACCACAGGTGGGGAGTGGCACTGGCCACCACTGGTGTTTGGCTGGGGGCAGGAATCCATCCCTAGCTGGAGAGTGGTGCTGCAGGTGGGGTTCAGCCCAGGCGGGGAGCAGAGCCACTGCCCTAGACCAACCAACCCCCCCGACTTACTTTTCTGGACCAGAGCCAGCGGAAAAAGAGCTTCTTCTCTTGCTCCATCCTAAGCTACATGCCTGAGTGGAACATGGCAGGATAGGCTTGGTGGCCTCAGCCTAGTCCTTGGTACCCCCTAATGGTTGGCACCTTAGGCAACCACCTGGGTCGCCTCTATGAAAGGACCAGCCTTGGGAAGGAGATTTCGGAAGGAACAAGGAAAGTTAAGGTAGCTGAATGCTGTGCTGCAAAATTTGATTCTGTCCCTTCTGATGCCACAGAATTCCCGTTTGATGCTACGCAAATCATTTAAACCCAGCTTTTCGCCAATGGTCACAAATGCTGTGTTCCTCAGTTTCTGGGTGCCCAACTTGATATCTTGAGGTTTGCTTTGTAGACACACTGAGTTCTCAACTAGATGCCTTCAGGAGGTCCCTTCCTGCTCTAATATACTATCATTCTACACAGTTTAAACCAACAGGAGTTGCACTTTGAACATATAAACTGCTATTGAATGTGGCAGAATCTGAAAAATCAGGCCCTAGGTTTCTCAAATTGGGCACCCAGAATTTTTTACCTTAATCCTTTGTGCGTCACTTCCATAGCTGCAAAATGGGGATAACAGCACTGCCTCATTTTACAGCAATGTTTTGAAAATAGATTCATTAGTATTTGTGAAGCAGTGAAACTCTGTAGTGATATGTGCCATGGAGAAGCCCCTGTGGAAATCAGTTACTCTGTCTACAGCATTTTGAATAGTGTGCTGTAAGTAAGACATGGAGCCACACATTGAACAATGAAAAACAAGATATGAAGAGCTGCTTTTTAAATGAATACAGATTATTCAGTGTACTGTAGTAGGCAGAGGTCCTATGGGGGTTAAAAATAGTAAGGGATCTTGCAATTAAAGATTGTATCCTAATGCAGGGACAATCTTAATTCTGCAATTTCATGACTTTTGAATGGATGACTCTGCAATCTTAATAATATACTTGAAGTAATTTTTGTTCATATAATAGATAGGAAAATGAGGCACTTACAATTTAAGCGGTCAACAAGCAAAGAGAGGAATACAATGAAAACCCAAGGCTCTCTCTTATGCACTCTGTCTCTCATTATTGTCTCCTTTTTAACATTTTCTAGAATCTAGGAGGAAGGAAGAGAGTTTCTAGCCCTTGTTACTGAAGAATTGTCTTTGCAGAATGCCTCTCCATTTGGGTTCAGCCAAGATTGTGAAAAGATTTTCTAGGATGGAGAAAGAGATGGGTAGAAGTGAGGTAGATTTTCATCAAAACTTCTCTAGGTTTGCTCCTTTTCAAACTTATTGGAGAAATAAAGGGGTAGTCGTGCTAGTCTAGTTCAGTAAAACAAAATCTCCCATGAAAGCTCTTGCAAAAAATAAATTTATTAGCCTTTCAGTGCCACAGGACACCTTGTTTGTTTGTTTTATTGGAAAAAATTATTATTTTCCTTTCTTCTAATAACATTCCATTCTGACCCACTGTGCCAACTGGTAGCAGATGTCTAGGTCTTCCAGGGCAGCCTCCTTTTGGGGGAGAAATCAACCAAGCAGAGTTTATTATATTATATTATATTATATTATATTATATTATATTATATTATA